>JARKIC010001645.1:0-105163 GCA_029378375.1 Mycena olivaceomarginata | reverse complement strand
TCAAGAACTTACTCGACGGTGGTCATGCGCTCCTGAACATGACCTTTTGGAGGAACGCCACGAGGACACTGTGTAAGTCGCATTTTCCGGTTGCCAGGCTGGAGAGATTAAAAACCGTTAACGAGCTGTGTTCTCATGATGAGGACGGAAGGGCGGACGGAGGGACGTCGATAAAAACGTGAGCGGAGCGAAAAAACGTATAAGAGTAGGACACCTTCGGCCCTCCCACCTCCAACGGATTGCCGCCCTTTGCCACCAGTGCAATGGGCACCTGCTGCAGCTCACAGCGGTGTTGTACGTGGACGCTACCCTCCTCACACCTAACCCCCTTCCGCGGCGTGGGGTGGCGGACACCTTTCTGGCTGGACAATGGCAGAATGATGTTCAGCGCAATGGAATGGATGGTGATACAAGGCCTAAAACGTCTATTTGACAGAGAGCGATGTACATGAGAAGCAACACGGAGAGTGCGAATAATAGTGCGTAAACTCTTGACCAAGAGAATTGCCCCGGTCAGTACATCGGGGGCGAGCAGAGACCCAAACACAGATAATTATACGCACCCCAGGCCACGTTCGTCGCCATGAGCTGCACCGTCCCGACTTACCTGAATTCTCGATCTGGTATGCCAATGAAACAACAACACAAAAACTCAAATCGTTCCTGTTCATCACGGCTGGGAACGTAGAGCATCGTTCGACCGGAGAGTTGCTTCTGATCGACCTACACTAAATGTTAAATGGATGATCTTTCGGCCAGACAAACTTACCTCGAGGTTGAACGCTACGTGACGGGACACCGTAAAGCCGTAACCGTAACCGTATTTTATGGTTACGCCCCGATCCCTATTCCTCGACGCAAACATTGCGCAAACATCGTTTAGCCTCGAGATTTGACGCACACGTGGGAATTGCACCTGTATGACTCAATGTAAGGTCGGGGATTTTGGAAGGAGAAACTGGAATAGAGTGAGTATTTGAACTGCAAGCATAACGCGTGCCGGAATATAGAATGAAGAGCCAGAATGAGGCCAAGCAAGAAGGGAGAGGGAAGGGAGAAACAGTGTGAACAGTGGATATTCGCGCGGGGCGTGGAAACATGTGGGCAAAGGTGAGAAGGAGGCAAGAAGACAATTGAAGGGGACAGGGAATGGTTGTGATCTTACCGAGACTAAGAGCAGAATCAAGGAATGGAATGGAGCGACGATCCGGAAATAAAGGTGACCTGAATATAACACAAGTCAACCTTGTTGGATTGGGATGCGGAAAGAATTGGAGGAAGATCGACTTACCGATTGTGCTAACCCCGACCCCTTAACGAATTCCACCACGACAGGGCCCGGGCTGAATGAATACGAATATTGCACATTCCTTGGGTGGGCACGTTCTGTTACGCTTGTTTGCACAAACGGATATGTCGCGATTTCGGCTCCCGACATGACCGTCAAGGAGGCGTTGAAAAGATTCGGAGCACCAGACATGACTGTCGTGGAGCTATTGGTGCAAGAGGCGACGCCTGCGGCAAATAACATCTCCATGGTTTTGGGAGACGTAGATCTACGGAATATTCTCCAACATGGATGAGGGCGACGGAGGAAAACAAAGAGGAAGCACAGAACTAAAGCAGGCGGCTGGCGTTTTCGGAGCGGAACAAGTAATGTAATCCGGCGTCCGTAGCGAGACTCCAGAGCACCCGAAGGAAGAGGGATTTTTGTCACATCCCGCAATGTAGAGCGGAGCTTGAATCAAGATACCCAACCTAGAAACCACGAATAGGGGACAGGTGAGGAGACGTATTGAAGGCAAGGAAAGGCGGCCCACGCAAACGCGATGAGCAAACTCAGCGCGAGAGAAAAATGATAAGAGGAATAGGCAGGAGCTTCCTGCGATGCGTGAAGGAAGGAAGAAGTTGTTGAATTGGCTGAGTGCAAAGACAATAGTCTCGAGTATTTTGAGATGCGCAGCAGGAAGGCGCCTTTGAGGACAAGAGTAGTTACGCACCCTAGCTTGAAGTCCTTTTCGTAGAGCGGCAGCTTTCTTAAAGCGCGAGAGTCCTCCATAAGAGACAGAATTCAGACTTGATGCAGTGCCCACAGCGACCCGGACTCGCAGGGGAATTGAGGAGTGACGCGCCCAACCTGTATTCAAGAAAGACAGAGGGAAGACTGTCCGGGAAGAGAGTGTCAAACAAGTCGGAAAGTCTGCGGCAGAGTATAGCCAGACTGGAATGAAATTAACGGCGGATAGCTTGTATACCTGAGTGTCCCAGCACCACCACGCGAGCCAAATTTCCAGCGTCGTTCAAAGAGAATGGAGTGAGTTTTTGCGCACAAAGTCCGGGGCAAGAACGAGAGACGAATTCAACCGGTGAAATGCGGATTTGAATTTGAATATCACAGAGGCAACTGGTGTCATGCTCGTTTGCGAAAACGAAAGCGAGGGCAAAGAAATGTGCAATGAGGAAAGCTGGAAAAGCGTCGTGAGCGTTACGAGCAACTGTCTTTGATCATTGATGGCGGCAGCTGCCGTGCACAGCCCTCCACGCTCTTTCCTTCCGCCTTCATGCTGCCTTCATGCATTCGAGTCACCTGGCACGCTTGAAGCCCAACGGCCGAATTTTTTCGCTGCCTAGGAATAATTCAAACTCTGCGGCATGAATGCAGCCAGATTGAGCTCGTCTAGCAGCTCCAGGTATGGCAAGCTCACGAAACTTCGTAGATCGATTATGGAACGGGCCAGGATAGGTGGAATGCCAGTACGCCTTCTTCATTCCTGATCTATCTTCTCTCGGTCACCCTTTTCGCTGCCAGTTGAAATTGTCCGCTCCCGCGTTCCCGTCATGCCTCCAGTATCCACCTCAATAGGGCTTTTGTTTCGCTCCCTGTCGGATTCCCAGGACCACGTGGGGCTGGCTACTTCCATGGCGCGGCCGCGCGTCCTCCACGGTATGCCGATTCGCGATTTGTGGGCGCCACTGCAAGCTCGGGCGCCTCCCGACGCGCGTCGCAATGTACTTCCCTACTCCCTCGACCGCAGCTTGGCCCGTTCTCTCTTCCACCGGCCTAACCCCCGCCCCATTCCCCGACGCAGTCCGCGCTGTACAGCTCTCTTCAGCCTGCAATTCTTCCTATTGTTGCTTTCACTTACCCCTTCCTCTTGCACTCTCTCGTCACACACCGCTTTGGGTCCTCATCTCTTCCACCACCATTCCCTCATTGTAATTCTCTGCTTGCTGCCTCATCGCCTATCACCTCCGCTTGCCGCGATGTCTTTCCTCCCCACATCCATTCTGCCTGCGGTGCGGTTCGTCCATTTTCGCCGCACTCACCCTCACCCTCCCTCGCGCGCCCTCACCCCGCTTCCCCGTCCGGTTCCCAGAGCACATCGCACACACCGATTTTACTTTGCTGCCTTTGGTCGCCAACGCCCGTATCCCCGTATCCACGTATCACTCCGTAACGGTGTCCTCGCCCGCCCTCCTTCCACGTGTCTCCATATATCCACCGCCATCGATTTGGGACTCCCGTTTATCTGGTGGACGGACATACATTGTCCTATCCGATTCATGTATCAATGCACATTCAATATACTTCCATCTTCGTTGTCAACGGTCATTTCCGTGGATGCCTTCGTTTTGTCGACGGTCGTCGCAGGAGCATTGGGTATTCCAGCATGCTTCTGTTTCGCAAAGGGAACACAACGTAGTTCGGAGCGAAAGAACTGTGCGCAGATACCGCGTGAAATTCAAATCGCGCTCTCCGCATCCGCCACCTACGCCCTCGCACCCTGCCTCTTCCTCACACGCCGACGCAGATGGGCATACGACTAAGAGAACAACACCTCTCTGCCCCACAGCGGCCCTGGCCCGCTATCTTCCACGCCGCCGTCTATGCATAAGTGTGGTCCTCCTACCGCGCGGGGGCTCAAGCCCATCCGTAATCCACGCCCTCCTTATCCTCGCTCCCGCCTCCCGGCCCCAACCCTTCATCCCCATCGCACAACTCATCCGGGACATTGGCGGAGAGTGCAGCGAGCACAGTGGTGCTCACCTCGCGCAAGATGCAGGGCAGCCCAAGCCAGAGCGACTTGAGCGCCTATAGCAGCGGGTCGAGCCGAGGCGAGAGACACTCGACGACACATTAGCTGGCGGGGAGCTATGCGAGCTCGGTGTCCGAGTAATAGTTTATGTGAGTTACTATTCGAGGTGTACGTTCTTTCCACCTCCCCCCTCCATCCTCTTTGTTTTACTTGCTAACGCCGAGAATTATCCCCAGCAGACTCGATCAAACTCCTCAGAAGTAGACGTCTTGGCCTTGCACCGCTTGTCGTGTCTTGGACCGCGCGGATAAAATTGGCCCCTTGACCGGGTGGCGCGGCGGCTTTCTTTCGACCAACCACGGGTTTTGTCCGCCCGACCCGAATGCAGCGCCTGCCGCGCTCGGGCGAACTCCTGGCCGCGTTTGGAGCGATATCTGTTCGAGACTTCCCGGCTTGATCGCCCGTGGACGGCTCAGGGAGGCTATTTCGCAGCTGGTACGCATCGGCTGCAGAAATTCGTCCCTTGATTTACGTACCTTTTTCTTTGCTTAGCATCTGGTCGATGGGTCGCCGAAACTATCGCCGACGCCGCTCTGTGGGCTGCTGTTGTTTGTCTCGGCATTTTGGCATCCATCTGGCGTTACGAGGAAGCAAACGACGATTATGAAGGAATTGCCGGGGGGCGTCGAAGGAACACTTCTATAATATTGCGGGAGAGCCCGATGAGGAGGTGTGTTACGATGTTTCTTGGCTTGCTTGAGCAAGAACTGATTTTCGTCTGATCTAGCCTGAAACTAAGGGCATCCCTCGAGCCTCGAGGACTACATTCAACAATTGGATTCCTGATCGTGCTCCTAGTCAACAGAGCCTCCCACGTTACGAAGCAATAGCACACCATTCATCGAGATTTATTTCACCAAGAAAGATACTTTCAAACGTTCTCGATGGTACCAGGCCGAGCTCGACGTGCCGACCCCTGAGGCCCAAAAAGACTTCTAGGTTCAGCGTTCGTTCGACACTTTCACATTATTTCTGACGCGTCCGTTCACAGTATGCTGAAACCACACTTCAAGTGGCTCGTGACATGGAGGTAGCACCAGATTCCAAACTCACGACATTCATTTTGTGGGGATGGCCGAAGGGACAAAGCAAGTCTCTGCCTTTACCTTCCCACCAAGATTTCTAATTGCCTCGATAGATCCGCCCGCATGCTCAGCGAGGAGAAATGGGTGATCGTGCGGAGGAACTGTAACACCATGTACGGCTAGACGGTGGACATCAGAACAACCGCCTCTGCCATCAGCCTGGTGAGATTTTTTCACAAATGAGTAATATCTCACTCACCAATAGCCTCAACAATTGTCTCTGGCCCACAGGAAATAACCATCGAATCAGAGCCGAAAGCCGAACCAAAAACCTGATAAGTCCAAGATCCACGAACAAATCGAAGCCACCAGAACCTGAACCACTCCTGTTAATCCGCAGACCATTCGAGCGACTGGCTGCGATCTCTTGACCTGTGTTTGCTTACACGGAACTCACCTCCGGCGCGCGGCCTGCATTCGGTTCGAGTGCGTCGCGATCTGAATTTGCTCCTGTTGGGTTTTCGATACGGTTCAGACCATGCCAATGGTGCGTTTTCTCTACCTATTTGCCCCTCTGTTTTGTAGTACAACACAGTGCCTGTGGTGCGGGTGGCTAGGTCACGGCTCCAGTCATGGTTTTGTACCACAAAATGGAGCAGCAAATAGGTAGAATATACAATGTTCAGAAGCTCGCAAGGGTATGACCCGTCAGCTTCCCCATTCCTCATTTTATGTTCGAGACATCCGTGGCTTTGCCGACGTCCTATCGACATGGGAATTTGAGGGTTTGACGCCCAGTAACGGTTCGTAGTAAGCCATTTAAATTCAATGAGACTGGGGCTAAATAGGATTGGTGAGGGCAGCGCGTTGACCGTCGCAAGATTCTCCGTGGCCCGGTCGGAACGCGGACTATCTATATTACGCTGCGCATAGGCTACGCGATGGAGCTTCCGAGGTAGAACGAAATATTGCTCACTTAAATGCGCGCATGCATTTTGCAGATAATTGGTCCCTCTGCCTCTCCCATTCATCTATTTCACCACTGCTTTCCTCACCATGCTCTTTTCTTGACTCCTACCACTCATCCTGGCCTCCCCGCCATTCGTAAACCAAGCACACGCGACGTCGATTAACTCGGGTAAGCCCATCTCCCCGCGCCATCAGCGATCGTAAAAGATTTCCCTCAACGGCATAATCTTGCTTAGCGCTCACCGCCCGCTCCTCCACGTCCATCGGCATTGTCCTCGACAACGCGCTCAACTGGGTGTTTGTCAGCGCAACCCCGCCTCCCAGGCACAAATCCTCAGCGAAATGCCCGTCATCATCGCCAACGCGGTGGGCATCTCCGGTGCGTTCTGTGGATTGTGGGAAACAAGTCATCGTGTTTGACACCATATGTACAATTCTAATTATTCCGTTAAATACCGGGCCAGCTTGGAAGAGTAGGCACGACCTGTTCAGCTGTGCGGAGGCGGGTATGTCGTGGGTGCGGAACTTGTTCTAGCCTTAGCATCAATTGCGAGTAAGTCAGTGTAGTACAAAGAAAACCGAGAAAATAACTAAGTGGTGCGCCCCACCTACCCGGCACTTTGCCGCCCCGTTTAGAGGATCAAAACCGTGGCTATTTATGTCCATTCGTTTTGAGCCTCTAAATGGGGCGGCAAACTAGTAGGAAACTGAATTCAATTCGCAACCTGTATGTCCTTCCTCACGCCCCAATATCTGCTTTCTCTCATTCAAACCTCGCAGGTTGGGTTTTGGAATCGAATCCATCCCAAAATCCAGGCATACAAATGCTCCAGTGCACACAGAAAGGTGAGCAATGGCGATTTGATGGCAATCTTCTCCTATGTAAGCTCTGAATGTAGGGCCGGGATATCTTCCGAAACTGTGGCACAAATATGGGACGGTGATCTTGAACTTTGACATATTCCTCGACTTCGTACCGAATGCTGAGCCTCATTGGAAGGCGCAAATTTTCAACCACACCCTTTTTCTACCATTTATGCTCTCTCATTCCTGGACCGACCCGGTGCTGGCTAGAAACTGCTGGACCCTTCACCCCGCCTGAGTTCAATTCCCACCCGCCTTACTTATTTCCCGCAATACGCATCGATGTACGCCTATTCTTCATGTCCGCTGCCATCAATTTTTGGCGGACACTTGGGATTTCGGTCGCGCTATCTTGCACTAACTTCCGTAGAGATTTCCCGTCCTACCTATCTTTCTAATCCCGGAATGAGGCGCCACATTCCGGGATTATGTAGATAGGAATCTTCGGAATCCGGTCAAGGAATTGCTGATGCGATCCCTAGTTCCACTTGAAGTGCCGTCCCTGAATTTATAGCAATAAATAGCAGGGCATTTTGGACGGCCCCATCCATAGCAGTTAATAACATGTTAATAACATGCTATTAATAGCAGTGTTAATAACATCGGAGTTTACAACACAGCGCTACTGGATTCGTGTTGTCTGTGAAGATCCACGTTAACGGATGGATTCTGCTGCAGAAGGCGGCGAGGGTTCACAGGTTCTGTTGGAGTTTCGAACGGAGTTTCGAACGCCCCGAGCACTTGAAAATAACGCAACACACTATTTCCGTGGTAAGAATGCTTACTAAGGTGAGACATTTTCGTTGACCTTCCCCGCAGCCCGCAGATTCAGCAAATCCATTGGTTCTTTACCGATACCAAGAGATCCCTATCATCGACTAGGTGGTGTATGGTTGCGTGTCTGCTCTCAATTTCGTAATCTTACGGATTTAGGCAGAAGAACCCCCGTTCGATTCGGAACCGATCCTTGTACCTGTGCGGGCCTTTATTCTCCTCTCGTGCTTATTTTGACCCACTTGAACTCAAAGACGATGACGGTTGGGCCAGGGACTGAGACCCGAACTCTCGTGGATCGGAATCGACATATAATCGCTGTCCACGAAACACTCGTACTCTGCCCCTATGAACGGCAGGGAGCGAGGGTGGGGAAATGCTGGGGCGATTGAAATGTATCACACCAAGAATCCAGGACGCCATATAATTGTCAGTGTATCAAAGGGGCAACACCTACAGGAATTGAAGAGCCAGCCCAATAGGAGAAATACAGCACCATAAAACGAGAAGGCGGGGTTCTGCACAGCTGCGCTCGGGGGCGCCGTGGTCGAGGGCGTAGAACTCGGCGCCGTCAGGGAGGGTGTAGGACTGGGGCGATTTGGTGGGTGTGCTCGCAGCTAGCGTGTAGAATGGGACGACGCTGCCCGAATAGGTCGCAATGATGGTGGTAGTTCTAAACGGTACACTTTCAACGCAAGTGCCGCGCCCAGCCGTGCCGAATGAGCATGTTACTGCATCGCTACCGCCAAACACGACTTCGCTTTCACGCCAGCCAGACGCGTCTTCGACGAAGGTGTCTGGAAGGCGGGAGGCTCGTTGGTCAGTTGCGCCGGATTACAGAAAGCAGACTCACGGGTGAATGGTTTCCACGTCCACAGTGAAAGGTGTGGACTCCGGCGGGCCCAAGAAGCTTGTGGTAACGAAGGAAACTCGGTCTAGCCGTTGCGACCTCCACATATGTGGTTCCCCCATCTGAGCCGGTACCGATAGCGGCCACCGAGATGGTCGCGTTAGCCCAGGGATTGAAGAGGGTTCCTGCTGAGACGGGTGTAGAGTGTCTGCGCAGATACTGAGTTCTGGGATGAGTTTCAGGCTGTTTTGTGAGACACGCTCAATCTGCTCACCGTGGACGAAGAACGAAAGCAGGAGCGCTGCGGCGCTGGCCTTGGTGGGCATGTAATGAACGTGGGGAACAAATGCTGGCCTCCATTGATACTTATATAAAATGTCTCGACTGCAATCAGATCCATGGTGATCGCACATTGCGAGGGAAAAAGGAAGCAAATCCCAGCGAGCATCGTTGATGTTCTACCTCGGGAAACAGAACTGCCAAGACTTTCAATACACTTTAAAGCTTGAATACATACCAGACGGGGAAATCCGAAGGCGATGCCACAGCTTCAAATCGCGGCACGACCCGACTTTTTTCTGGAAAGAGGTGGAATAAAAGAGCTCGAGAGCACATGCTCAGACTGTCTGCACTGTATATGACATTGCCAAGACTCAATACATTTTACAGCTTTAGTACCAGACGGGAAATCCGAAGGCGTTCCCACAACTTCAAATCGCGACACGGCCCGATTTCTTCTCTCAAGGGGTTTTGGATCCGTGAAAAGTCCACCTGGGCCGTATTTTTTCACAAACAGAACTTGTTCTGATTGTGCTTAGAGTACCAAAAATGTCCGAAAATTAGCATGTGACTTGGGGGCATCATTGGATCATCCAACAACAGCACACAACCTTTCGGCCACTTCGGCAGTCTGAAGTTCACGCGGTCAATGTGAGCTGGTCGGCGCGCAAGCGTCGACCGAGCGAACATTGAGGTGTCTGAAAAACCGACCAAAATCTCTGTCCTTTTCATTTGTGCCCCGCCGCTTGCAGGTCACTCACTTTCATTCAGCAAGTGTACAGTACACATCAACTTTGCATCAATTTCATCTCTTTTGAATTGTATGGACTGTGTGCACATGTAATTGCCCAGAAAATAAAAGGCTCACAGGCAAATCTAACGTTCTGAATTCTGTTTGTGTCCCGCCGCTTGCCGGCCAACCCCTTTCATTGTGCTTAGAGTACCGAAAATGTCGCCTCAAAAAGCACGTGAAAAGGGCATCATTGGATCATTCAACAAATGCACACAACCTTTAGCAGTCTGAAGCTCACACGGTCAATGTGAGCTGGTCGGCGCGCAAGCGTCGACCGAGGCGAACATTGAGGTGGTCTGAAAAGCTGTCTAAAATCCCTGTCCTTTTTATTTGTGGGCAGCCTCGCCGCTTGCCGGCCCATCACTTTCATCAAACTTTTTCAAGTATTTACATCAATTTTGCATCAATTCCACCTTTCGAGTTCTACAGTGTGGTCCAGAAATTAAAAGGCCCACAAGTACAGGCAAATCTAATGTTCTGAATTCCGTTTGTGCCCCGCCGCTTGCCGGCCAACCCCTTTCATTCAAAAAACATGGTCTCAGCGACCTATCTATCACGTGACCATCCAAATCGGGTAACTCCGCTCGGGTACAGCCGTAGCCCACCAAAACTGAGTGAACCTTACATAGATCCCAGCCAGAGTATAGAGTACCAAAGATAAATTCAGGGAAGCAATTACTAGTTGAAAATACCATCCAATGTAAATGTACGGTGTTCATCCTCTCAATGACCCGCTGAGGGCAAGAGACCACCAGCAGTGTCACGGGCCCACCCAGCTGGCTTGTCCTCCAGCGCCGCCAAAGACTTCTTGAGAAAAAAGAATACCATTGAAATACGACCGGGGGTGATGTTGTTCAAGGCATCCTCTTCACCAGTAGGAAGAGGCTCCCACTCCTCCACGCTATGGTATAAAGCACCAGCAAAACAGAAACACAGGTCACCAGGCACGTATCTATTACCAGACGTTGAGATAACCAAATGGAGATGAAAAAAAAAACTTACCTAAACTTGAGCACCTTGCCAAACTGCGCAAAGTCGGGAAAAACTAACCCTCTATGTCCAAAGCTTCCCTCCGGAGTGGTTCCCACAGGCCCAGCTTCAAGACCATCCAAGTGCGCCTGGACCTGGAGCTTCCACACAATTGCGCACCTAATAAATGGACCGGGATCGTTGAGGGGCAAATGGCATCCTGCTTTGAATGCTTTCAAATTCCGAGTGTGGTAATCAGGGAAAAGTCCACGAAATCATTCGGACACAACCAGTGCAAACTTGTATGTGACCTGGAAGTAGTGAACGACAGCTTGACTCTGTGCTGCAGTCCCCAAAGCAATGTCTGCAGAGGGACCTATCTCGTCCTGGATGGCCAGGTCAACATGCATAATGATAACAAGAAGTTAAGACCTACATTCACACTTGAGCCCTGAGCAAGCCAGCTGTGCACTAATAGTAGACACCGCGCGCTCAGGCACTGACCGTCAGGCTCACCTGGGGTTTCTTCAAAGGCCGACATGTTTTTCTTTCTGCCACCACGGAGATGAGTGTTGATCCGAGTGCCCTTGGGTACACATTCGTGAGGTGCGGTGGTGGATGCGGGGTAAGTCCACAAGCCGCGGGTCAAAGGTGAATGTCTCAGTGTCCGAGTTGTCTGGTATTGCATACTGGACACCGCGCTCTTGGAAGTGGGCTGGCAGTCAGCAGCAAATTCCTGCGTCCCCTGGTGGGCTCGCTTTGAGATCTCGAGCTGAAGAGGGATACATGAGACGCAACACAAAAAGATGAGGGTGAACTCTGTACTGGAATGCCATCACGCCAAACCCTGGCACCACAGTCAAGAATCCGCTCTTCATAAAATTCCCTTATATCCTTTGAGGTTGTCAATTGCTTTCTTTATGTTGCCGGGGTTATTCGTACCTTAGCTTTCGCCAGGAAGAATTCTGCCTGCTTGGCCAAGAACTCTTCCATCGTGAGTGCTTTCCCCCATGGCTTCCGCCTTGCGCTTATATTTGCGCTTCAGAGGTTTCGCCGGTGCTGGGGGTTCCTCATTCTCATCCCCATCCCCATCCTCGCCCCTCACCCTCCTCGTTCTGAACACCTAAAAAATGTTGTTAGAATGCATCTTGAATAAGAAATAACACAGAAATTGCAAATACCATTTCGCGTTTGGAGAAGTATGCAATGAGAATACGTCTCTTCCTATCGACCACAATGCATGAAGTTACCCGCCCGGGCTGGTCCTTCATAGCATCTATTGTTGCCTGCATCTCATACTGTTCGGTGGCACACTTCTTCGGTCGTTGTTTGAGGACGTCGAGGTTGAAGTCGCAGCGGAAGACCGGCACATGCTCAATAAACTTGCAGGTGCGAAATGCCTCTTCATGGACAAGCTCTGGGGCGGACACCCCCACCGGCTCGTACTCCGCAACTGTGGTAAACTTTACTTTGGTCGCATCGGAAAGCTGCGAACATAGATAAGAAAGGGCCATATAATGCAACAGCCAGCTCCATGCACTCGAGATTTCCGCTGAGGGCCGTCTTGGTGTTCATCACCGTCCCCACAGGTACAAGCCACGGAACTCGGCAATCCACTGAATGCTGCAATTTCGGATTTTATTCAAAGCCACCGACAAGATTTTCAACATGATAAGTGCAAGCCTTTGATTTCTGTTAAGCCCATCAATATTGCTGAGCACCCGAGCAACTACGAGCCTTTTGAACGAGCTGAGCATCAGCCTTTGTTCCCTTGCACAAGTTAGGTTGATTATTTGTCCCACAATTATTCAAGCCGAGTTCCGAGTCCGTTCCATCGCCATGTTAGAACAGATTGTTCCCACGGAGCGTCTGGAACCAAACGACGATCCGCCAAGTTATCAAGAATCAGTTCTTTTCTATCTACCGCATTCTTTCAACGGAGTCAAGTTTTACTTGCTGAAATCAGCGAAAGAAAGCTGAGTATTCTCCGTTCATTGTGACACGCTCCATCCTATGCTTGCAATTGTTTTGAGAGATATTTTAGGTGTACCCGGTTCTCTGCACTTGCACGATCTCAGTCAAGTTCTGCTCGTGTTCGGGAATCTAATCTCTACGCTACAGAGCGGACAATTCGGGCCCATCCAGCTCTCCTTCAGACGTCACGACGGGAAAGTGCTCACCTTCGAGATGATGCAGCAACCGAGATCTCCAAAGACGCTGTTCCAACTTGAAAGATTCCATTTATTGAGCCGATTCCTTCCTCTCGTTCCACATATTATACCCAATCTGAATTCCATTCTCTCAGGAGATTTAGAGGTCAAAAAAAATGTACTCCCCTCTGTGAAAGTATGACTTGCTCCTTCTGGTCCCGGCCTGGTTCCCGCTGTCAAGCTAATTCGGTAGCACCACGCTGATCTTTTCCATTCCACAACGTGTCCATCGCGCTTATTCCACTTCTACTCATATTTCTTCTTTTTCCCTTTTTCAGAACGCATCCATGGCTACACAGCACCTTTTATTCATCTCACATCGTGAAAATATTGACTTCTCACATCGATGCCGGTAAACATCCTGCCCCGACTCGGCAGCTCAATGCCCATCCATCACACCCATGCCCAACTGCCACCGGCCATGCACGCTGAGGTCCCGCCCTCGACTCGGCTCGATGCCAGCACTGGACTCAATGTCCCACCCACGCACAACTGCCGTTGCTGGAATCCATCGACAAGCAGCATGGTGTGTCGATGTCCCGTGCCCCATTTTCATTGATGCCGCCCTGCCCTATGTGGTGAGTCGAGTTTTATCATTTGTAAAACAAAAGTAATAACAACTTCCACCTCAAGATAAGTTCGGCACGGGTCTCCACATGTCCGAATGGATCTCATCTCCATACTCCTGAGCCCGCTCCCCCTCCCAAACCTTCCAAAGGTGTTTGCAGCTGGATTTTGCGTACACAACCGACTTTCCCGAACATTCCCACCAGCAGAACACTTGGGCTGCAAAATTTCTGCAGAGAGATTGGTCTGGGCATACATGCCCTTTGTGGTAAAACTGTTGCTGATGTGGCTTCCACATCACGCTAATGCTGGCTATAGAGTTGATCACCACAGCAATAGAATGCGGCATCTTCTGCATCAAGAGAGCCTTGGAGTTACACTTGGTCCTGTCCCAATGCTCAAGTTTGTCTGCCTCCGGCTGGGTTACCGGTGCTGGGAAGACAGTTTGCACGGTACTGTTGAAGTGGCCCATGTAACCCTTCGCATCGACAGCAGTCAAGAATCGGAGCGAGAAGATGGTGAAGTTGTCGCCATTAGGATGGAGGACATTGTTAAGGACAGTAGACAGGTTGCCAGCAATGAATGGATACACAGTTAAGGTGGGGCCCAATAATCTGTGAGAGTGAGATTCCGAGTGCATGAGAGCTGGATCAAAGTGACTTGATCTTCGCGCACAGAGCAGTAGCGGAAGTCAAATATATTCACCTAGATCACTACCAGCCCACGCATCTTAGCGCATGTTGTGCCACTGGAGCCCAAGATGTTCGATCCTTTGTTTGGTCAAGCTTGGTTGATGTGAGCACGTATGTGGAACACATAACACTGGTCGCTTTGGCTATATGAAAATTTCAGTCCTAAGTAACAAAAACTGTGGTTTGTACCACCATAAATACATATATAGACTCTGCACATAAAGCCTGCCCCAGAGTCGCCGCCAACTAAGCTATATACATATGAAAAGAAAGAAGAAAAAAAAGATTGACCTAACAGATTCGAACTGGCTCCATCTTTATGGATTACATAATGACTAAATTCATTAGATTGAGCTCTTAAAAAGACTTCAAAAATCTGATGGCCACAGCCACTATTTCATTACATCGGAAAAATGCACTGATAAACGTAACGCGACCTCAAAACCTGGTCTCGATTGATGAAAAGAACGAGTATTTATTACATAAAGTACTCGTAACCCGCTGCTGCATTTGCGCCAGAATTACAGCGTGCAGAAAATTGTAAGGAATCCACACACCTGTTGATGTTCGTACGAGACACATGTACTATAAGTACCGGGATGCCCACCACGTAGCCAGGTCTAGGGTGTGCACGGTGACGTGTGCTATGTGGGACATGCGCGGCAATGCAGCAGACATTGAGCAGAGGCGAGGGACATGAGCGGTGATGAGGACGAAGCTGGAGCCGTGCACGACAACGCTGGGGTGCACAGCGACGGGCCTGGGGGCATGAGCGAAGCAGGAGTTGTGCATGCCTCTGTGCACATTTTGGGGGACATCCTCCGCGCTGTGCATGCCACGGCGGAGGCAGGCAGCAAAGTGGGGAACACGGAGGACATGCGCGGGGTGTATCCAAGGTGGCACGACGACATGCGCGGCGATGCAGACGGCACCGAGGGCGCTGCGCACAATTTGGAGGGTGCCCGCAGCGATGTGCGCGACGAGGGGGCATGCACGGCGGGTCGGACAGACTCCAGAGAGTGGCAGGGTCAAAGACTAGTCGGGGACGACAATGGCCTCGCTTCGTCTGGTGGGAACTGATGTGGACACGTAAGCTTCACGTGTTTCCGGAATCTGCTGGGTCAATGACGCTCTCTGTGATACAGCATCAACGTGGCCGGAGAACGATAGCGACGAGATGAATTGTTCGGTGAAACAAGCATCTGTCTGGCTGGGTGAGTAGAGATGCGCGGATGGTTGGGCGAGCGAAAACGCACGTCCTCGGCGAGACGTTTTTTGCGTTGCGTCGGCATCCCAACATTCGGTGAGCAGGCGTCCTATAAAAGTACTACGCGAGATCAAGCCCGAAGGCCTGGATTTATAGTATGAAGGGGACCAGGGACCCCAGTGTTGGTGAGTCTGTCTCTTGAAGTGCATTTCCATGAGCCCTGGAGTCGAAGCCATGGATGAGCAGAGCCCGGAAGCAAAATTAACTCGCAGAGCCGCTGGAAAGCTATTAAATTGGAAACAACACAGAAAAGCTCTTGAACTGTAATTGTAGGCATCTTGTACGTTTTTGGTCCGCATTCGCGTCGAAACATGTCCCAGAACACAAGCAGTCTTGCAGAGAGGCTGATCATGACCAGAGAAACTGAGAGTTAAAACAGCGAGAATTAACAAGTTTCTGGACTAGGGAGTGAATTCTGGAAGCAAAACAGAGTCTTCCAGTCGTGATAAATCAAATCCCAGACGAACTCTGCGTCCACGGCGTTAGGTTTGGTGAAATGGAGGTGGTGGGAAGGAACAAGATGCCAGCGCCGATGATTTCCGATGTCGGCTTTACCGGCCTTGCGCTTTCCCTTTCACCATCACCATCTTCAGCAGCGACGTTACTCGACGTTGCTCGACCTTACAGTCAAGACTCGTCGGATCCCTACACCGGAGAACTCTTTTTCTCCCTCTTTTTCGAACGACCTCGTGGAATTACCCGTCTTTTGGACGTCTCTGGAATCCTGCAGTGTCGACTCGGCTTAGGCGCTTTGCATTTGGCCTCGAGTGAACTCACCCACTGGATGCGCACTGAGTTGAGCGAGGAGGATGCATGTCATTACTGAGGTTCCGCCGAACTGTAATGAATGAATCCAGAGTGTCTAGACTCGGAGGTATGTTTTCAAGCGTCTCGTTTCTTGAGCCTATCCATGGGTCACGGCGACGCGCGCAGTCCTGGATATTATGTTTTCTGCCTTCTGATTCACTGCCTTGATTTTCTGCGGGGCATTGCGAGTTCTCCACAATGGATATTTTGCTCGGGTCTTCTTTTCCTTATCTTGATTTCTGACATTCTGGTAGAGGCCACGTACCCTGGCATGAGATCCATCGATAACTACCAACACTGTTGCGGCGCGGGTCTCATCGCACTACTAAGGGCATCCGTCATCGATCTCCGTAACCTTCTTGCTTTGAGTACACGCTTTACTTGGGGCGCTCCAGCGACAGCGAGTCCTCCGGTGCGTCGTCTAGTAGAGGTCATTGCTTTTCTGGACTGATGTCGTCGCTCTCGCTGTCAATATTTCTCTTGTCATGCCCGACTGGCCGGACACCTCTGTTGGTAGATATGTAGGCGTTGGCCGACTTCGGTGCGTTTTCGCGCCACTGGCGCGCATCCGTCGGCGAGAAATTTACTAACCTCCGTGTTTTTGTAGGTCTTGCGCAGGCTACACATCCTGGTCCAGCACTGCTCGAAGGAAGGCGCGATTCAGCACTGGAAGCATCCAGATGTGCGTTTCCCTCTGTCTTTCCGATCCGGTGTGCTGACCGTCAGATGTTCTACAGTCTCCTGTGTCCGTACTCTCGCCGTGAATTATGCCGGCTGCGGCGCGCGACAATTGAACACTTTGCACCTTCGGCTCCTGTCGAACAGCTCGCTCGACGAACTTGTCACCCCTGCGGCTCGCCTCGCCACCCCCATTTATGCCACCTCGCTTCAGACGACGTCTGTGATATCAGCGGGGTATTCAAGGATTCCGACGCGCTAGTCTTCTCATCCTGCCCCTGACGGATCGGGCGTGGGTAGAAGCATCCGTCACGCTACTGCACAACACTTTCCACGTTTCTCCGAGACTCCGACGCCATCCATTCAGTGCCTTCCTCGTTCCAAACGTTGCCGGTCGCGCAGGTGCTGTCTCTGACTCTCATGAAGCGCTCGCCTTCACTCTAGGAGCTCTCTTTCAATGCTCGTCGAGCACTAGCACCAGTCCTGTGCACCCGAGCCGATTGCGCTGTGCCCAACTCCCCTGACCACCGTCAGTGCAGGATGATGTCCAGCTCTTCGACCGTTGACGGGGATGCTAACCCTGCCCCTGATTCGCGGCGCGCCCGACGTCCGTACAAACCACCACAGTTAGTCATGCCAACCACGAATACCAATCGCGACTCAATCGTGCATTGGCATTATTCTTTCCTTCCTCATATTCTACTTCGCTCTTCTCCCTCCGTCCCCCCTCGTATGTCCGCCCGTCTCGCCTAAGTTCTCGTCGCCGCTGTATGTGACTCTCACGCAGTCTCGCCACCCAACCCCCGCAACTTTGCATTGTCCTCCACACCCTCCACCCAACCCTCTAGTCGTTCCAGCATGACGTACGCGGGGGTATCGCGCGTCAGCGCCCGTGCTCTCTGGGGGCACTGGAGCGGCACTCGAGCCGCTGGCGAGGTAGGAGCGTTTTTGATGGTGCGGGGATACGGTGTTGGTAGTATTCGGTCATAGGCAAGGTGTTTGCTTAGCACGGCGGGGGACGAGTGCGTGAGTGTGCTGGACATAACCAGCGGTGGTCGTTTGCGCGGCGGGGTGGATATCCTGCGCTTGAGCACCTTGTGAGTCAGAGGCTTTTTCTCTCGATTTTTTTTCCCGCGTCGTTTGTATTTGGGTTGTCTTGGCGGGGCGGGGCGTATACCCTTGTATATCCATCCCTCTTTCCACTTTCGTTCTTTCCCTGCTATCGCTCTCCCCCCGCGGTATACACATGCTGACTTCATTCTCTCCTTAGAACCGCCACTCACACCAACCACTGTGCCGCTCTTCCTACCAACGTCGACGACTTCGGCCGCAGGCAGGGACGTGCAGCCGCGGCGCATCGGCGACCTTGACGTGTCTGTCGCTACAGACGGCACGCTATACCAAGGGAGATGTTTGCGGCTCTACACTCGCTCGCCGCCCTCGCCGCTGCGCAATCGCACTCGAGCATCTTCGGGGCATAGCTCGTCGCGCGGGCACGGTGCGTGATCGTTAGTGTCCCCCTCCCCGTCGAGCCACTCGCTTGGCAAGGCGCACGCACACATGAAACCAGACACACGAATCCAGGGTGACCGACCCACGGTGTTGTTGCTCAGAATCCGGCTGAGCCTGGACCGCGTCAACCCGGTGTACCATGAGACGATCAAAGTGTGTATTTTGCTCTGGCTTTCTCTTCCTCCTTCGTAATCCCGAACGCTAACGCCTTCTTTTGCGGATGCTGTACACTTTCACCCAGCCGTCCGCCTTCCTCCACAGCCAGTTTGCGTACTTCACGGACACAAGCGGTCGCACTCCTGGGGCGCCGCGAACAAGCCAATGCCATCTTGGGCAAACAACGCGAATAAGTACCTCCACAGCGCCCCGCACACGCCACTTCAGATCCGACCCTGGCTCAACGGAGACGCACAGTTCCCCGTCTTTGCAACATTTCGGCCTTCCGCGGTCATCGCCGCCTTCTCCGCTCCTCGTGCGCGTCTGCTCCCCCCACAGCATCCCGGTACTGTCTGCCCGTTACGCGTGCCGTCTGCCGTCGTGCGCCGCTGTACCTCTCCGCGTGGTGCAATGCCGTTTGGCAGTGTACCTTCTCATCCTCCTTGCCCCGTTCTGCTCCCCGCTCGTCGACACTGTGACCTTCATCTCCGCGTCTCGTGTCGTCTTCTGATCGGCTGAGTCGTGGCCTGTATCGTTTCGCTGCCCGTCCACATCCATATTCACCACCATCTCACCCGTCCGCAGCTACAGGCTGCGAGTCTCTGATCGGTGCTCCAAGTGCAAGTGCGTCGGGTATGGAATGCCCGGGAGGACAACTTGGGCAACTGTCTGCGCACCCAGCTTATCTTCCACTTGGCCTGCAAGTGCCATGCGACAATCTTAAGCGCGTCGTTCCGCACGCATACGAGGCATTCAGGATTTAAAGCACGGAACCCGGCGAGTTACTGTCCGGAAGGTATGTGAATCCTCTTATGTTTCATTTTCCCTCGTCGTCCCTTTCCTTCTCTTTGTTTCGCGTCCTAATCTCTCATCCTACCTCCACAGGGCCCCTCTCTCACTGGTCGTCGTATATGGGCTGTCGTGTTGCAGTCCCGGCGCCGTTGTACTCCCAGTACATTCCCATATGGCCGTCACCATGCACTTCGCGCGGTAACCCACTTCCACGGGAGTCCCTTCGCCGTATCCTCCTCGCACGACGCCGCTACGCGGCCGGGGCCGGCCACCGCCCTGTATTCACGTCTGCGCATCCCCGTTCTCGCCTACAACAGCGGCGTCCTTGACGTCGCGCTCTGCGGTCAAAACGGTGCGTATTTCTATCTTATTCCTTTCCCTTTTTTCTCATCTTTCTTCCAGATGTGCCTCAGACTGCCCCATCCCCATCCTGCCGCCCGCTCAGATCCACCTCTGTGCCTCTCTCTGCATTCCAGCGACGGCGCTTCCCAGCACAGGTGCGCCGTAGGTTGTCAGCGACCCCCATCCATTGTAAATGTTCTGCAGCCCTACATTCGTCACCGGCGTCCCGAACGGTATTGTGACTGGGTGAGCTGGCCGTCTGTGCAAATAGTCTGTGCAAATAGCCGAATCATCATAACTCAGTTCGCGCACCATCACATTCCTCGCTCTGGATCTCGGAGGAAAAAATATGTGAGGAACTAACACCGATTCACTCGATATTCTCGTTTAATTGAGCGCCAGGCGCGTCTGCGAGGTGGTTCTTCACGGCGATACAACTTTTTACTTTGCGCCATTGACAGCAAAAGTACAAGGTATCCGACGCGCTGAAACCGGAGAGGCGTCGGTACTATTCGGTGGGCCGACCCTCAGGCTCCCCACTACCGTCCCTTATTTTGTGTTACAGACTATCTTGCTGATTCGGTCGATGCTTTCCTAACATCCCACCCGCCCTCCAGCCATGGCAACCGCGACCCTTTCGCAGAACTGACCTCGGATGTGGTCCACCTGGGCCTGACCTTCTCATTCCCCGTCGAGCAAACCGCGCTCGACTCAGGAAAAATTCTTACGTGGACTAAAGGCTTCTCCGCCAAGCATGCCATCGGCAACGATGTCGTTAAACTGTTGCAGGATGCCTTTGACAGGAAACATATGCATGTAAAATGTGTTGCTCTTGTCAACGATGTGTGTACCTTTCTCATCCCTGGATTGTGCCCCGTGTCATAAAAAAGCGAACAATATCGACAGACCGTCGGGGCCCTCCTTTCGCGGGCATATACCGCGGGCGGATGTGTGCTTGGCGCGATCTTCGGCACGGGGGCCAACGGCGCATCTACGTCGAAGATCTTTGTGCGCAAATATTTCGCGAGTTGTCGCGTATCCTCTCTAACGCCGGCGTACACAGCCAATCTCAGGAAACTGGCTAACAACCCTGCCGCGTCCCGTGGTGGGATAATGGTAGTCAACACCGAGTGGGGCGCATTCAACAGGAACAGCTTAAATCTCTCCAGGTTAGCATACACATATCCGTGAGGCAAGGATAAATTACAGGTGTGACTGAGTAATTGAACCGGAAAAGGGAGCACATTTGAACTATGCAATGAAAGCTTTGCATGTAATGTGTCCTCCGTAGTTGCGGAATGGGAGTATTGCCACAGTCCCAATTAGTCTTTGACCCAATAGTTTCACTCATTGTTTCGAGTTCATTGGAACGGTCCCGAGGTGAGTGTAATGTTTTCGGTGAAGGCCAAGATGTGGTTGGGGGCGGCAGGGGAAACGGGCGAAATCGGAGATGCAAAATGTCGTCATTTTGCGAAGTGTTCGATTAGAACCGTCAGTTGGTTAAGGTACTATATATATTGTAAGTGCAAGTTGGAACCCACAGAACTAGACTCTCGGCATGTCTTCGGGAAAGGCCTCTTCATCTCCTCACAGAATAGAAGGTCACCTATCCCATTTCCAGGGGAATTCCGAAACCAGTGTTCTTGGCATCGCAACGTTCGCTCTAGGCCGTCTCTCTGAGTGAGAAATAATTAATTAACAGTTTTATCTTCAAGTCTAACGCTTTCAGTGCACCACCGCAATACCTATTATTCACCCAGGGCTGGGCAGCAAAAGCACTCGCTGCCGTCAGGCTGCGTGCGAGCCGCCACCTGATCTCTGCTGGCCCTGGATTTGCAGGTCTCGGGGCCATTCCTACTCCAATGACAGGGATGTACGCTGTAGCAAGTTTGCGCCACATAAGATTTCCATGTCAGATTTAATTTAGGGGAACTACCACGATCCCTAGGCTTACTGGGTTCTCTTCACCTCGAACTACAACCTCCCTCCACGCGTCGCCTCTCAGATCTTTGTGTACAGTTGCATCGGTAATATCATCAACACACTCGTCGCCGTCAATATGCTCGCCTTATCGCCTTATTCTGCTGCCGGACGCTTCGTGGGTTGCGTTGCTTGGCGACGATGGGCCGGCCTCGGGCTTTTTGCTGTCGGAATTGCGATGGAGACACTGTCAGAGGAGAGCAGGAAGCGATTCAAGAAGGACCCCAAGAATAAAGGCAAAATAGATGATCCGGGCCTGTGGTGCGCGACAGGCTATATCTTCATACCCAATTCATTCAACTTCACCCCTTCCCAGGTCTTTTTGCGGCATCCAAACTTCCTTGGATACCTTCTGTGGTGCATGGGAATCACTCTTACCACGGTCAATGCACAGTTCAATATTTTCACCTTCCGCTAACGGCAGATAGAATCCAGGGCTCCGTTACCGCAGCTGCAATATCGACGAGCTGGTGGTTTATAACCTTTGCAACCATGGGAGTTCCAGGAATTACCAACTACATGTCAATTAAGTACGGTAGTCAGTGGGTGGAGTACACAAAGCGGGTGCCGTCTGCCATTTTCCCTGGCTTGTAATGTTTCCCATATTGGAGCGCGCGTCGCGCAATGATTTAATTACACACCTGTCGCAGCGTGGGTTTTGCACAAACTGCATGACTTGTGGTGCAGAGATATGTGAGATACGACGCTCAAATCAAGTCAATTTTTTAGTGATGCCGACCGGAACTCCGCTGGGCCGCGCGCGGCCATCGTACGGCCGAAGGAGAAAATACGTGCCGCCTCGAGTCGTCACGCAGCTGCCTCGGCACAAGCCGGTGTTCTCTCGATTCACCGCAATCGAAAACTTCAACTCCGGAAAAATGACGCAATATATGGATTATCACTGTAAACACATAATACCCATAATAGAGGTCTAAAAAAAAATTGTCCTATTACGTTTCACTGGGGCACAAGCCAGATGGACCGGAACTGCTGGATCGCTGCCTCGAGTTTGACAGGGTCAACCAACGGATCTGTCGGTCCCTCCTCCAGTTGACGCTACGGTTAGAGTCGTAATGTCGATGCTCAACGGGAGAATCTCGCTGCAGTCTGCGAGATCCGTCACGTCGACCCCCAAGAGCTCATCTTCTCGTGCGCGGCGGCGTATTCGGAGGCCCTGCGAGATTCAGATTAAATCATGGACATACATATAGGAAAGGCACCCACCAATTGGCTTGGTTTCCAATGAAACGATTGAAATCTGCTGTCGTGGTGGCATCAACGGCGAAGTTGGCATCACTGTCGAGTTTGAGGGTTCCTGGTCGATTGAGGTCAGTCGAGGAATCTTTTTAGAAAGGGAGGGGTCAAATACCGGGTAAAACGGTGGGATCCGCGGTCTCCGTATCTGGAGGGGCTTGTCAGCGTGTTGTTCGTCCAACGGATTGCATCACCTACAGAAGCGGGTATCCCAAATATCCACGGTGGTATCGAAAGTTGAATTTGCCTTCGCGGTGTCGACGAACCGCTGTTTCCCCGTGGTGTGCGCACCAATGAGAGCCATCAGCTCCCGGATGCTGAAGCCCATATCGGCGAAGCGAGCCGTCAGTTCGGCGACCGGCTGCTCGGGATTCGGAAGGAGACCATCAGGGGCGACGTTCTTGGGTGCGGGGCGCCCGACGAACGCAGGGATTTGTGGGCCTCCCGGACAGGCGAGCTATACAAAAGAAAAATAAGACGGGGGTCAGAACATCCGAGGATTACGACGTACCACTGCAAGAACGCCAGCGAGCTGAGAAGGGTGATTGTGATAAATAAACCACCGGGACACTGAACTGCATGGAGGTACGTACATGTACAATATCACCGGGGGGGACACCGAGCTGGGTGGGGAGGGGGCCGAGGAGTCTAACGATGTTCTGGAGCCCATTATTCTCGGACCGCAAAACCTCGTTGGGATCGGTGAGAATTGAACCATCTGCGCCGCCGTTGGGGAGCGCGTTGGCTTGCAATGCCAGCGAGAATGTGCCTTCAAACAAACAAATTATGTTACTCTGTGAATGTACCCATCGGTTGTGAACATACCCGCATCGTGGAAGGCTAGCCGAATGGCAGCGCGTGCGTTGTCGCCGCATCGTCCTGTAACGCATGAAAATGAGTGCCCAATTGCCTTCGACATTATGAAGTTCCAAACCTTGGAAGATCCCGCCCATTATCGCATCGCGGACACCGTAGTAAGGAATGCACGTTGGATCCCGGGCGTTGGTCACGTTGGGAATTCCGCTACCAGTAATCGGCGGTCCACCGCCGCCTCCACCTCCCGCGGCCGGGGATGGAGGGGTGGTCTGCGGCATGGCGAACGCAATGGTGCAAAAGGCGAGAAGTGTCGAGGCGAAGGACCGCATGTCTGGAGGTATCTAGAGCCGCACAGGTGAGGTAGACAGAGTAGACAGACGCCGCTTTATATATTCATGGATATGGGCCATCGGTACTCCTATAATTTGCAACCACGAATAGGAATCGCCATAGCGGGCTTCTCACCTGCCAAGGGACAGAAGGATCGGAATCCGCGGCGCAATCAAGTCGCAAAAGCGGAGAGAACGTCCTGACATTAATGTTGAGTTAGCAGATGCAGCGAACCTTGATGCTTTGACGGTTCCAATTTGCCCTATCTTTCGGCTCTGGAAGTCAATCCTCGGGTGCGGTAACAGCTTTCTTCCGTCCTCGGCCGTGGTTTATTCGAGTAGCTGGTACCCTAGACAACGGGTCGCCGGCCTCCAGTCTGGATGTCAGAACCACATCGGTGGCAACGGATCCATTGGGGTGGATGGACTTTGGGTGTTACCTATGGCGAGGTATCAACTAAATTTAGTTTGCTTCCCGAACACTTACTTCCCATGGGAATGGAACCCAAATAAGTCCGTGATATTTTAAGTGCTTTTCGCTTTGTGGCGCAAACTATGCCGAATTGACTGAAGAAAAATCAGTGAATATAACGAACCTGGGCATTAAAAGCTCTCGTTGTGCGAGGAGGGATGGATATGGTCCCCACAGGGGGTGTTTCCCCGTATACATACGGCATGGCGTTCCCGCACACATCAAGGGTCAATTATGAGATGGATGGGCTGAGCAATACCGAAAACTGGCACCGCGTGGTTCAATCAAGTAGTAGTGCATATGGGCGCTTACTTCATTTCAGGTTTTGCCGACTTCTGAACGCTAGACTCTCGTAGTTCGAAATTCTCGGCCAATCAGGAGCCTCGCGTTGGCGATTTTCGCGACGGTGATTGGACGGTGAACAAACTTGACGTATGTCACCGACCCGCGGCCGCGTCCGCTTTTGGGTCTATCAAGGCTTATCAACGAGAACCTGTCACTGAGTGGTGTATCAGCTTGGCAAGAAGTTGGCGTGCGTACTTGGCACTGTTCGACATTCAACGCCAAGTTCGACGCTCCGCGCATCTGATGTCGAAAATTCAAGGAACCGGAATTCGTCCCGGTTTCCGTTTAACCGCGATATTGATGGTGACGATGCGTGATGCGTTCCGGTATCCCGGAATTCACAACAACCCTGAGCAGAAACAAAGCTGCGGTACCATCGCTGACTCCACTTTGGACGAATCCTCTTGGGCAAGAGTGAAATCTGTCGCGGACCCATAATATAAAATCATCAAGGAGCATGGGAAGTTAGGCACCTGGAACGTAATGGCTTTGATTCACGTTGACGGGAGCTAAGATACAGACGCCCCACGTCAAGACGAAAACCTATAGTAGTGCATCGCAAGCCTGAATTGAGCCTAAAGTACGAGCGCAGAGTCCGGTGAACACGCATGCGGTCGCCCGGCGTAATGCGAGCCGACGTGGGCTAGTATCCGCATGGGACAAAGCAATGGTGATTGGGAGGACATTCCATGATGAAATGAGCCAGCGTTGAATGGTGACATGGAGGCAGGAAGAGATTCGCCGGGACCACCGCTGATTTGATGCGTCACCAAGCCGAGATGCCGAGCACACCAGCAGCGCGACATTTCGCTTCGGAGCCCCATTTATTGGCGGGGCTGCGAGGCGGGATGGAACACCATAAAATTTTGTGTGAACGTGACTGGGTATTGGTAAGGCCATGAGGGACAAAAGACAACTGTCAACCATGCTCGGGAGTTCAGTTTGAGTATTAGATAGCAATCCCCATACAATACGGTTTACGTTTACGGTTACTGTTACGGTTGCGGTTATACGGCTGTATCGTAAGCTGGGGCTCATTATACAGTTACGGGCGGGGGCCGTAAGCAGAACCGTACGAGGCCGTATGTTTACGGCCGTATACGGGAGGCCATCAACAAATTGACAAGTTCTTTCTCGCCTGCTTTTCGGCACTTTTTTTCTTTTCTTTTTGATCCACTTTTTTCAATCACTTTTCCTCGGGATAACGGATATCTCTTTCGACTCTTTCGTGTCTTTTCCGAGGCTTTTCGATTGACTTGTGAATGATCTTTTTTGAGGAAGCCAAAATGGATTTTGTGTGAGAAAACCTTCGATGGCCCCGGCTGAAGTTCCCGTAACTCTGATTTGCCAGCCTGTGTCGTTGTCCCACGAGAATTTCTTGACAATGGAGCCTCTTGTCCAAAAACTGAGTCCTCCAGCCGGTGAGTCAGTTGAGTGGCACAGTCAGCTTCACATGGCCATTGCAATATCTAGGATGATACCTGACCCAGACCCGGCGAAGAGCGACTCAGAGTCGGAAACTTAATTCATCATAGCCGACATCAGATTCCGAACCGAAGCGTGGCGCCGCCCAGGTGAGCGCGAAGATGGTTTCCACACCCCTTCTTCCTTCCCGTCATCTTTCTCCCTCTGGAGCCGATCTCAGCGACCTTGCAACAGGCCATCAAGATGCTCCCCATAGTCTCTGAATACGGAGGATCTCGAGCCCTCCCGCCACTGCAGAACAAATGCACCTCAAGCCAACGTCAAGTACTCAGGCGCCTTGCCTTCCTCTTGCATCCAATCTCCTTCCTCGTCTCGTCTCATGGTCTCCTGCCCAGGTCTCTGTCTTACCTCAACCATTCAGAATACGTCAAGCCCTCCAAGACCTCTACGAGCTGCTTCAAAATTCCCGGTCAACCTTCAAGTCCCGCAAGTCTCGAACCTACGCTGTCGGTTTTTTCAAGATTTCAGACACCTACCGCATCTTTTGGCACCCTATTTCCATCCGCCGACCGCAGTGATGCCGATATTCTTCCTAAAGGTACGTCATGATTTATTAGGCTGCGCTTCTGAAGCTGAGTTCCCCGCCCGTGTAAAGCTCCATACACGCGCTTTCAAGCATTGTGCTCTGTTTCCGCTGCCCACGCCTCATGGTCACGCCTTCTCGCGTGCCCTAGACCAATATTTCCGCGCGCCGCGATCGCCGACTCGCCGGGACTGATATCGGAATTTTGACCTGAAAACAGGGGGGCATTGCCAAGATTTGGGGCGATTAAAGGTATGTTGTCATGCAATCCTTTGCGTAGCGCGAGCACTGAATCCACTTTCCTACGTGTCAATTTATATACCCTCATGTTCAGTGCAAGTTCCGTGTACCTTGTATACTTTATGCTCCGAATATATGCCATTTGATCCCAAACTTGCGTCTGAAGTGCTCTTTTATCTGGACTTTATCTGCACTTCTGAGGATACTTCCGGCATGTTTTTGTCACTTTGGCTCTTTCTAAAGCTAAGGGACCCAGCGAGGAAAAGGAGAAAGCCCGTTTTTCGCACTTTTGTGTGGGATTTGAGAACAGATAGAGGCGACATTCATCACACAATCGAACTTGGGGGTGGCCCACCAGTGATAACTTACCAATAAACTGCGGGGCGGCGGGTACACCAGGTACTCACCGAGAACTGAGTACTGTCAGATTGACATTGATCGAACCAAAAGGAGAAGGCGGTGAGACCGGGACAAGCAGCGACATCGGTCTGGCTATCCATTTCGAAACATCGTTGAACAGATGCAGAAGGCCTACTTGACTCACGCCGTTGCTGTTCTGAGTCATAGATTAGTCCAGGCCTTCGAGAACATGCCACGAATGTCGGCTTCAATGTCGATAAAGGATCACAAGCTCCACAAGCTTTGTGGAATCAGCGGTGGTTGGAAGTTGACGTCGAGGAGTTTTCGGCCTGTCAATTATCCGGTCCCATACTCATGCATACTCTGCTCCAGCGCATTGAGATTCAGGCTGGATTAATGCACGGGACCCGCGCTAGCTGGATCAGATCGTTGCCTGCTAAATCCAACCACTGCCGAAACACAAACCGTAAATCAAAATTGATACGTCCGGAGGTGCATTTCCTTCCCGAGCTACGGTACAGATTATCTGATCCTTAATAGACCCAATAGATCTCCGCTCACTAGGCGTCCCATGTTGGAATTGCGAAGGCATTTCGGAAGACTTGTAAGTGGATCGCCAACGTTTGAGGCGTTTACAGGTTAGTTCTTTCTATCGCAATATCAGCGGGGAAATCAGAACGCCAAGAACCTTGCGACGCCGTGGTACGTATCTATTCGGCGCCATCAAATGCCACCACAGCATCAGGGCTCTCGAGGCTTGTCTCAGCCGCCAGTTGTGGGGAGTTGTGGTCGGGAAAATGAACAACGGATGGTCATTACTCAGAAAGTCGCGGGTCACCTACGCAGACACCCCAAGTATTCATTCATAATTACAGTATTTTGTATCCAAAGGAAGGAGATACGATTAAGAGAAGTAATAGTACCAGGGATTGTATAGGTTAGGTAGCTATGTAGACAGGAGACCATATAGTCACCATCCCAGTCAACTGGCGGCGCGTAGGCGTGAAGGACGTCAAGTGGGACATGGCGTGCGCGGTGCTGGGCAAGATGTGGGATCCGCAGCACCAGCGGGAGGACATTGTGATGAGCGTCGAGTACAAGGGGGCGTGCAAGGGCATGTGGTATTCCGGGGTTGCGACGATGCTGGGGATGGATGCGAGTCTCGAGGCAAAGGGGTCGGACATATTGTGGGTGCCTGGAAGGCTCAATGGCTGGGAGGTCGAGGGTGGGTCTGGGTATACAGGTTTCGACATCGGCGTGTCACCGAACAAACACTTGGATTCCAGAAGAAAAAAAATTTGGGGGGCAAAAATATATATAATTTACAGATCAGCTAATTCTGGATTTACCGGCAAGTTCCGAGTTTTTCAAGCCAAGACATGCCTCATAGTTGCCTTGTAGGCCTAAGTTAGTATAACTGAAGCTCTGGAGGTTAATAGGGAATTTCGGCACAATTTCAGCTTCAATTGATGTCATCAATATCATTGCCGACGGCTCGCAGATGTGTTCTACACATGTTCTGCACAGATTTAGCCCTAGTCCTTTGAGAGTGGGCATACTACACTTACCTAGTATACATAGATGTGATATGTAATCATTCTGTGAGCTGAGTCCAAGTTTTTTTTTTGCCTCGAGAGATTTTTCTTCCAAAATGAACAATGTGACACTTGAAACGTCATGATGGGAGGATGTGTCACTCGAGAAAAATAAAATAAAAAAGCACAGCTCCCAGGTGCGGTTCCAGTATTCTCCCAGGACTTCGATTTTCTAAAGTCGGTTGTATGAATCTCTCCCGATGGTAATGACATCATCGACTCCCCCAATTGGTGGATAAAACGGGCGTATCTCGTCGATACATTCCGCTGCTCAGGCATCACGCCGAGCAGTGCCAAGTGCATGCAGGCTTCTTTCTGCTTCCGGCCAAGGTGATGTGGCATCTAATAATATACACTAGACATCGCATATCTTGGTTCTTGTTGATAAGCCTTCAGAGTCCCAAACGGAGATGTCGTTCCGGGCACAGTTTCCGTACTTGCCGTACAAATGTTTGAGGTAAATGTCCAATCCTAACCTTCTGATTAAGAATATCGACCCTGACCAGAAATTAATCTCGTCAGCTAAAAATGCGGTGAGTGCGCACACGCTGCCACCTATTTGGAGTACAAGTTGCCAGATTGTTGACTGTTCATGCCGAAGCCCCGAGGCGAGATTGATATCTGCGGCGCTTAAAACCAATGCCCATCTGCATGGAACACCTCACCGCGAGGTCCTGCAAGCGTCAACCACGATTCGTGACTCGGCGCTCCAAACGGCAACGGATTATAGAAATAGATCCACTATATTTGGGGCACATGAATTTCATGCGTGAGGTAAATCTGTACTCGAGAAAAAGGCTTAACACACTACTTCCAAATAAACGGCTCAGCGGCCATCGGCATGGTTCTGATATATGACCTGCGGACTGGGTCCCGTTCTCTCGGAACGCAGATACTTTACTGTATATCCGCGGTGGGGGATCGCTGGCACCGTTCCCCTGTCCCGTAGTCTAGGGTTCAAGCTTCTCGAATTGAACAATCGTGGCGACGGAATAGAAAGCCGATGCTATCCCCAGGGTTATAAACTAAAATGAACGGACCGTAATCCAAGGAACGACCACGAATGAATTCCGTTCCTCATAGTTATGTTCCCGGTTTTCTGGGTTCCATCTGCCGTCAACTGCAACATACGTAATCAGTCCCGTTAAACGTTCGTTGGAAGCTTTCACGGCCAAAATAATTTGCACAATATTTAAACCAACGGTAAATTCACCCTGTCCACGCAAGCAGATGTTGTCTACTTACCGTGATATTGAGTTACTTTGAGAAATTACTTGAAGTCTTTTGCAGTGGAAATCACATCTTCAAAGTTGAAGCTTGAAAGGCGGCTGACGAATCGCTTATCGGATCTGCTACCCTCTTCGAGAATGTCTACACTGAAGGCTGATGTTCCATCCACCAGGAATTACATATGGAGAAAATAGGCAATTCGTTGTTCCGACTATTGCTGAGGCCGTATGTCTTGCGACTTCGAAGTGTCCGAGCTCCACAGGAGTAGACCGGTATCGATCCGCGGAACAGTGAAACCGCGGATGCGGCCCAGTGAAACTGCGGATGCAAAAACAAAAAACAAAAAAAAAGTCTCAACACCCTACTCGGGCGTATATAAAATCACCCTCTCTTCGTCTCTCAAAAGCATCACATTCACTCTCGTCTCTCAAACAATCTACCCTCTTGAATGCACCGTGCATTCAAAACTACTCTCATGCCTTACTTCGCTTCTGATCTTGAGAAGGGGCTAGACACCCATGCTTCAACCTTATCTCTACCGCCCGTTCCTTTTGACAGCGCCCAGTCGACGCCTACTCTGGAGAAGGACAATACTCTGTCTAAGCTGGCTCTGGAGAAACCTATCCCTCCCCTTGCATTCGCCAAGCCAAAACGCAAGACCAGCCGTGCGATTCAATTCCAGCTATGGTTCAACACTTATAGGTTGGTCCTCGCTCCGGACTTCATCACTTGATGCTGACCAATATTCGCAGAAAATTCTTCACGCTGGTCATGACCTTGAATCTCATTGGTCCAGTGCTGGCCGCGACCGGTAAATGGGAGTATCCCAGAAGATACACTGGCGCGTTCGTTCTGGGCAATCTGCAGTGTGCCATTTTGATGAGGAACGAACTTTTTGGTCGGTTCTTATACCTGATTGTCAATACCCTGCTTGCAAAGGTGCGTATTTTTTCATGCACTTTCGACGCGTACTCACCCGGACACAGTGGCCGCCTCTGTGGTTCCGTTTGGGTTGTACTTCGGCCCTGCAGGTATGTATTTTCGTCCCTTATTTTCAATCCCACGTAATGACCTCCCTCCTTCAGCATCTCGGCGGGATTCACAGTGGTTGCGCGATATCCGGCGCCATTTGGCTCGTTTTCCGGATCGTCCTAATCATCGTCAACTATCGTCACTTCCCCGCGTCCATCATTGCTGCCGGAGTGGTCACCAGTGTTGCTGTGTTCATCTCTATTGCTTCTGCTATTCCCTGGGTGCGCAACTCCCACCACAAGTAAGCATTCATTTAACTCTTGTTTCGCTCTTGATATTAATTGTTGCTAGCATTTTCGAAGGATATCACCGTCTAGTCGGCTGGTTCGGTCTTGTATCCAGTGCATATGATCCCCCTCTGTCTCTGGAGGCTTGAAACTGACTGCGGCCATAGCATGGGTCTTCGTCGTTCTTGGCGATTCTTATGACCACACAACCCATACCTGGAACGCAGACGGCCGTAAAATAATTCACCAGCAAGACTTTTGGTTCGCTGTCGGAATGTCTATTTTGTGAGTGCACCAAACTCGACTTGCTGGCGAAAATATCAATTTTGTACCCATCGCAGCGTCATCATTCCCTGGCTCACGGTTCGCAAGGTTCCCGTCGTGATCGAAGTTGTACGTCTCAATTTTATTTCCGCTGGGAGGTCCTATTTAATTTGTTTGCTACAGCCGTCGCCCAAGGTAGCCATCATACGCTTCGAGCGTGGAATGCAGCAGGGGCTGTTGGCCAGAATTTCTCGGGGATCCCACCTGGAGTACCATGCATTTGGGACTATATCGTACGTCTCTATTATTTGGCGTCAGATGCAATGCTGATGCCTGGGCAGTACGGGACGCCAGTCCGACGAACACTACCTCATTTGTGGTGTCCAAGGCGATTTCACACAGTCGCTCGTTGAAAATCCGCCTACCCACCTCTGGACGCGACAACTCAAGTTTGCCGGCGTTTCCAACACCACGAAAATATACAAACGGGGTATCCGCGTTTGCACCGGGACGGGGCTCGGTGCCGCACTCTCGAGCAGCTTGCAGAGTCCGGATTGGTATCTGATTTGGATCGGATCTGACCAGGCCAAAACATTTGGCCCCACTATCTCGGCGCTGATACATAACAACCTGCCCCCAACGCAGTACACCCTTTGGGACTCAAAGGAACGAGGATGCCGCCCCGATATCATGAAATTGATCAAAGAGATTTATGTCTCATGGGGCGCCGAGGTGGTTTTCATCACGTCGAACATGGGCGGCAACACGGAGATGATGGAAGGGTGCAAGAAAGAAGGGATCCCTGCTTTTGGCACCTTGGTACGTCCCTGTCATCGGGACTAAATACGAAACTAATTTGCATGCAGTGGGATTTCTAAGGCCTCAACTTCTCGTCGGCAAGCGCCGGATCACTTACTATATTTGGGACTTTTGGGACGCTGGACGTTCGCGCAATTTCGGGGATCTAAATGAACTCATGGTAGCTGTTGTAATTTGATAGAATGTATGGCCAGCTCCCGCTGACTTGAATGATACTTGGCAACAAATGTGTGAATACGGGACTGTTTGGTTGCGAGTAGTTTGATTGGAGCTAGGTCCATAAGTTCAGATTTTTCTTACCGAGATGGCCGAGAGATTTATTTTGAGTTACTTATTAAATATATAAATGATTTCGGCGTTCACCATCACCCCTTGGTCAAAATACTACGGTATTGACGGGGTTCTTAGGAAGAAAGCAATCCCATTCAATTTCGTTCACGCTTCAGGTTTTGTTCGGGATAGATCGGATCTAGCAGATCAATAAGCGAATTCATAATTCGGCATATTTTCTTGTTGTTTACGTTGTAGATGGGGGCCGCCATTGGGTGATAGACGATCTCGGATGTTGGAGCATGAGTAAACAACGCGAGGCCTTTACTTCCTGGCCCCTCGGATGGTGCGATGTGCTGAAAGATATTGTGCAAGTTATGAACCTGTAATTACAATGTAAGAAACAAATGTATCAGTTAAAAGAAACATCAAATTACCTGTTCGTATATCTCAAGACTGAGATAGCTAGGTCCTTCAACAGTTTCGGCTCCATGAAAGCTGTCGTGCCTCCAAGAAACGGACCCATAACGATACCTTTCACCTTGCCCAAATACAGGCGCAGTGCAGTGCGCATAACGACGAGTGATCCATCGGGCCTCAATGTACAACGTTGGTACGTCGCTGACCTCAGGAATGGAATGCCTGTGCTGAGAAATCAACAACAGATAGCTAGCATGTTTCGAGTATTCCTATTCAACGTTCGCGGTTTGGCGATGCGACCCGTTGCGTCCGCCACACCTCTGACGTAAACCCCTGCTCCCGAGTCGTATTCTGCACCCAGGATTTCCCATAAGCAACACCCTGTGCCGCGGCAGGGTTTTAGCGGTTTTTCTTATTCTCGCTACCACTGCACAACCCCACGAACCTTCACGCTTCGGCATCACGCTAGATTTTTCATTCAGCTCCCTTTGTTGCATCGTATGTATCCCCGAAGTATCGGATGGATCACCCTTACTATTCATGAGAGCTTTCCAAGCCAACAGATGCTTCAAGGACATGTTCCTGATGTTCCTGGTACATTCTCAGCGTTTTGTGCATCGAGTTCGATGCTGATATATTTCCATCAACTTTCGGGGCTCCAGCTCACAATTCACTCGGGCCCAGCCCTTCCGCCAATATTTCTTTGAAGTTGTAGGATTTGCCAGTGCAATATATTGAGTTGCGGATACTATTTTGATTGGATTGCGTTGCGGCACGCATGTAGGCTCACTAGATGTTGTGTTAATGGTTGAATACATATTGGAATTGCTTTCCTTCCAAGTCAAGATTTTTTTTTTCAACGTGTCTACTCTTCTGCCGGAGCGCAGCGAAGGCATATCTTGTCTCAATCACTCAGATTGTAGCCTGAGGTGTGTAGATGAGTTTACCAAGTTGAATGATGCGAAAATATACAGGCTATAACTTGCTACAGCCCTCAAAATGGCCAAAAACAGTTAAAAATGCCAAAAACAGTGAAAATTGACCCAAAATGGCCACTTTGTGGGCCTTGTAGCGAGTTATAGCCTGTATATTTTCGCATCATTCAACTTGGTAGACTCATCTACACAACTCAGGCTACAATCTGAGTGATTTAGATTTTCTTCAAAATTCTTTGATTGAGCTAAAAATTACCGTTTTCGGTATTTTGCCTCTGCTGATGGCGCATCAAAACATTTTGATACAATCAATGGACAACAGATGTCGGCGCCTGCTCTCTCAACAACCTAGCATCTTAGTTTGAGTTGGAATCTTATGTGGTCATCCAGTTATGACCCAAAACCCATCGGACATTCTTTTTGTCCATTTAGTGAACATTGAGTGACATTGACTCTTAAAAAAAAAAATTGAATCAGTGTCGAGACAAGATCATGGTTTGTTGCATTGAAGTTGCATGAAACTGACTTTTCTCTGGTGAAAAACTTCTTTTCACATCATTGAGGAGGTAGACCGCAATGAAATTGGTACCCCGGAGCTCATTTTTGAAAAGGACGACCTGCGAGAATCGAACTTGTGACCTCCGATATGCCCTAACAAGACCAAACAGTGCATTCCACAGCCAAAAAATTAAGCGATCGCATCTCAGGACCCACTACCTAAAGTTAGTGGGCATTTTCTGTCGTCCCGCTTGCAAGTCCCCATGCAACCTGCCCAATTCAATATTTTGTCTTTCTCAACTGCCTCTGCTAGCTCCTCAACCGTCTCTAAGTCAAATTCATTTTCAGTTCTCTACCATCCTTATCCAGATAATTGGCTTACATTCAACTCACGGGACAAGCTCGCTAGCTGGATCGAGCAGTACGTGGTATCGCAGGATCTTTGTGTGGGGACGACTTGCATCCTCTCCTGACACCAATGTATGACCTCAAGTCAGCGCGGTGGAGCGTCACCATCCTGAGAGACGGGAAGAGTATTACGCTCCACCCAGCACACATGGTCTTCGTCGCCCGAATAATGAGCACACACCATGCATTCTGTTCATCCGATCCTACATTCGGCGCATTCCCAAAGAGGGAGAATGTTCGCTGGGAAGAACATTGCTGTGGTGGGACAGGAAATTTGGCCGCGGATATTTTTCAGGATCTTGTCGTCTAGGGTGCCAGCGCCGTCACGCTGATGCAGTGTTCATCCTCCTGCATTGTTGCGTGCTCAAGTATACGGCGGGTTGCGGAACGGATCTGGTTGAGGGTGTTCCTACAGCTGTTGCAGATTTAAGTCGATAGCAATCCCATTTCGGCTGCTCGAGGAGGTATTGAGAGAAAGGATGGAGGAGCTGCAGGCGCAGACTGGCATTGGGCTTGAGTTGGACATGGGCAAAGATGAATTGGGCCAGATTGCAATGTTCTTTGAGTGCTTCAAAGGTTTGAGTGACTTACTCTATGTTCAAATGAGTACTCACTGAAGGTTATTATCCTCCTTCAGGTTACTGTGAAGAGTCTTTTACTCCAAACCATTTAAGGAACTCACAAAAAATACAGGGCACCTTTTTACCCATAATGATATATTGACTTTTCCGGTGTGTGTGCCCAGGTGCCGCACTTGGTGTACCGCATTTTGCGGCAATGTACCGCACTTGCTTCTGATGTGCCGCGCATTCAGTGCATGTGCCATGCTTGTGATGTGCCGCGTGCACCACATCTGGACACTAGGTACGGTAGGCACTTTTAAAAGAACCATGCTAACTACTGAACCGGGACTTTATGGTGTCCCGTGCTAGTTAGCAGGGTATCTCCAAAAGGGAATTGTAAAAGAAATAAAAGAAAGTCCATAGCGGGGATTGAACCAAAACCTTTTCATAATGGCCATCATTCTGGCCATGGTATTAACCACTATCATAGCTATAACAGCCCACTAGCCACATTGATCTATAGTCAATATGGAAATTCAGAATAAGCCTTGCACCACCCCTGTAGGGCCCGCATAGGGCCTGGTTAGGGGTTCGGGTGGTTAGGGTTCGGGTTAGGGGTTAGATTTAGGGGTTAGTGCCTTTGTCTCTAGGTGTATTATTATTTTGGTTAGAGGTTAGGGTTGGTTAGGATTGGTTAGTGCTAGTTAGAGTTAGTAGATATTATGAAACACATAATAAATAGTGACAAACAATATTCAAAGACCTAGGGCAGCTTGCCTGCCCTAGGTCTGGGTATTAGCAGTCCTAGGTAGGGTAAGCCTAGGCTTACCCTAGCTGGGGTAGCTTCCTAGCCCAATATCACTTGCTTGGTGTAGTGGTAACAATGCTGGATAATAATATTATCCAGCGGTCACCTGTTTGATTCTCGTTTTGGGCATTTTTCCTGCTTTAAATTCCTTTTTACAGTTAGCATGGGACATTATAAAGTCCCGGTTCAGTAGTTAGCATGGTTCTTTTAAAAGTACTTACTGTACCAGCTGATCTGGACAATCCCGCAACATCATGATGGCAACTCGATTCACATTCTATGCACAATTTTGATGTCCCTTGTGGTTCGTTAACTTATAAGAGTTGGAATACTCGTTGTTGTGTGTCAGCAACGGCCTCTGGGTCGGCCAAACAACGAGTAAACCGATGAGAACCCCAACCTGGATAAACCCGATAGATGCTAATAGCTCGTGTGTTCCCCGAGCAGTAGGACCAGTTGTACGGCGTCCTCCCTAGGAGGCTGCATGTCGTAGGTCGGGATACGAGGTGGAACCCGGAACGAGTCGAAGAGGGTGTGATATCCACTCAGGTATACAACCCGGAGCGTGGATACAACCCGTAGTATGATGTGAGGGAAGCGGGCCAGGGTGGAGACAATGCCTATGTCAAGCCAAGGTAGAAGCCTGAGATTAGACAAGGTAGAATCTACTGTACATGGAGATTCTACCGTGCTTATATAGGCTTCTAATAAATTAAAGCAATTGTGGTCAATCACGATCAGTTCCTGCACTGTAGCATTAAGGAGCATTAATGCTGATGCTCCTAGACTCCTCTGTGTTGGTTTCCGTGATGTCGGTGCACCTAGGAGACCTGACACTCGGGTTTCCTAGTCCTAAGTGTCATTGTATCCAGTGGTTCAAACCCCGATCGGGTTTGCAACCACTCCTGTACTTCGTGTACACTTCTATGTCAGCCCTTGGTGCGTCCAGGGACTAGAGTCCGTCTGTACGGGTTCCTAGTCCCTAACGTCTTCGTATCCCGTGGCGCAGACTCCCCTGAGTCTGCAGCTTTAGAATCCGAGGCTGGGTTTCAACCGTGAGAAGGTCACGTGGTGGCGTCATGAGAGTCCCGTGCTGCTAAGACACGTCTGTATCCATACAGACACGTCGCGCGAAAAAGTAGAACCTGGGTGATTCATGACATTGTGTGCTCATCCTTGGCTCATCCTTTATACTTGCTTGAACCAATGCACTGCTCACGTCATTCCCAGCTTGCCGCCTCTGGTAGCCCATAGACAGATCTTTGCCTTTGTCGGCGGCAGGGCACCACTCAAACTTGTACCATTTGGTCTCCTCCAGGTCCTCGGTCCCGAAAATCTGGTCGCTACCCTTTCAGCGCGGTTTGCTGACATGGCACTCTGATCCTTCCCTTGTGAACTTGAGTTTTGACACGACTGTGGATATCTGGATGTTCGTTTCCATCAGTACGCATACTCATTGTCACCAAGACCAACAAACTGAATCTATTATTACATTTTATTCTGTCTTTCCTTCAGACACCAAGACAAGCAACTCCACCGATGATTTATCTGGTGAGACCTATAATAGGTTCAACAGCACTCGGCCTGACAGTGACCAGGCCTTCTCGAACGACCTAACCACGTTGGTGGATTTTAACCATTCCGTGGGCGAGTAAACCATCTGGTACGCTTCCTCATTCCATCTATTGACACTGAAGGGCTCTCATTCACTTTTTTCGGGTAGCCTGACAAAATCACCGCTCACGAGAAAATGAGCTTGCTCGGAATAGATCTCAATGCACTCACCAACTGCAGCGGAATGCTGCCCGTCAGTATCGGCTGCGCGCTCTCGGCGCTGGGGGCTTGCGGTCAAGACTGTCAATGCCAGATGCTGACCGTTGGAAGCAGGATCGGCAGATACTGGGGTTTTTCGTTCAAATCGACGGTCACGAGTCATGCAACCCTATGTCAATGTCAAACTTTAGTTGCGGTCACGCATCACGGTGGCCCTTGTCGAACCTGCCGCTGGTCACGGCGCGGCCAAAATCGCCTGAAGGACGCAAAAAAGCGAAAATCTTGGTGGAAATGTCGAAATTTCGGGGGTGTCACACCAAATTTTCACCAGTGTCAAAATGTCGAACTTGACAAACCAGTCACACATCACCCCCCCTGTGGATTTGAATGAAAAACCCCCAGTAGTTGTTTGCCTACAGCTTGATGATCAAGCAGGGAGAATCTCTCTCTTCCGCTTCCTCTCATTTTCATCCATAATGATCACAGCAAGAGACACTTATGATGTGCTTGAGCAGACATGAGTATGACTGTTGTGCAACGAGTTGACATAGCTAAGCCTTCAGCCAAGGAAAGCTTCTATCTACTTCCTGAGACGACTACTCGCAGACAATCTCAACAGCCCCATAAGGGAAAGCAACAGGGTTTCCACAGCCCACCACACTGCCAACTACGACACTATCGAAGGGGTAGCCATGGTATTGGTTGGTGAGGGTGGCACCACAGCCCTGCTCCATGAAGAGCCAGACATAGAATCCGGCCGTTCCAGTCTTGGGAGCTGTGACAAGGGTATTAGGGCATGCCCAAGGCAGACATGTCATATATGCTTACATAGTATTATTCTGTATAGCTTGGGTAGCTAGATCATGTGATATCATCTATCTTTGCTCTCAACTTCTATGTTCGACGGCAATGGCTAGACACCACGAGCGGCAGCGCTACTGCCGAAGGCTAACCACCCAGGACCCGCTGGATAGCTGAGCAACTGCAAACTGCTCTCGCTGCACCTTGAGATATCACATCAATGGAGCTCCGGCCTCGGGGCACAAGGCCGTTAGCTGAAGCGTTACAACAGCGGGAGGGTCTGAGTCGGCACCTCCTGTCTACATAGCAGCGCCGAACTCATCATCTGTGTGCGCTTCCCTCCAGCCTGGCGAGGCCTATAGGACCCGCATCACAATGGAGGGCTTCACCACCATGGCTGGAGAAGCGGAAGCGGCATGATTGCTCAGCTTTTGGAAGAGCGAGCTGCTACTGCTAGCTTTGAAGGGCAGGGGAGGCACTGGACACCCTCCACCACCCTCATGCGTGTTAGACGCGATGAGAGAAGTGCGAGGGTAGTGCCTCGCCTGCTAGGGGCGAGATGCCTAAGAAGTGCTCAGTTGTACGACGAGCACTGAGGCACCTCAGACCCTAACACCACGTCACCACACTGGCTTGGGGTGTATGTCGGCCAATGGGCCATTGCCTTGCGGCTACCTCATCGGGTTCGCGATGAGACTAGTTGGTGGCAGCCCATTGCCCCCTCCTCCGCTGCTGGCTGCACCAACTTGTAGCCAGCCGCAGCGGGACCAAACACCCCAGTGGTGTTCCGTCCCATCACCAACTCTGTGAGTTCGGACCCCTACCTGCGCAGGATCAACATTGGGATAATGTTGCTGGTACACAGATGAGCGAGGAGGAGGCGCGAGCGCGAGCGCCTGGTCTGTGGCTGCACCGCTCGAATATCTTAGTGCTGCCCCTCATCTCCTAGCGAGACTGGCACTGGGGGGCATGCACTCCCTCCCTGAGGGAGGGTACTCGCTTTGGGAAGTATTGACAAGCTTCCCTGCCGTCTCCCTACGCTGCTACTTACTCGGACGCTTCAACGGCATGTACTGGCAAGTGAGCGCCCTCTTCTGGCTGCTCCTCGCCCATGCCGTTCAAGTTCATGAGGAAAGGGCGCGAAGGAGCCGGTGTTCCCCTCTACTGGCCACTAATTGGACAAACGTACCCTGTTGAGCACGCCGGAATATGTTGCAACACCGTCAACGTGCGGGAATTGCGCTGACAAAGCGGTTGCCACAGTGTTCGGTCGACGCCGAGCTTATGTGGCGATGAAGCGTCTTTACTCTCACCACGACCACACTAGGGCTGCACGCTGTGCCCGTCGCGCCGGTTCTACGGGGTCCAGCGACGGGCATACCGTCCCGTTCCGTGGGCTCTTTCACTGCATTTTTGACGGCCATTCCCGTCGAAAATGGCCATCAACGGGTCGATGGGTCCTGAAAACACGCTATAAACGGCTGAATATGCCGTGTATGCCTTTTGTGAAGCATGTTCTGGGCAAAGGTAAGCCCAATACACAATTTAAGACACATCTTATGAACTTACTTGTGAGTTTCAACAGGCAAGATGACGGCCGTCGCGTGACGGACCGTTCCCGTTCAGGTCCCGTCGAAACGACGGCCGTGCCCGTGACGGGCACGGCGTGCAGCCCTAGACCACACCATGTGACCAGAAATTCGGTGTACAGGCTCCACAACCTGTACACCCCCTCCATGCTTCGCCCTACTTCTATGCTCTCCCTTCTCTATGCTGCCCATTTCTCGCTTTCTTCTTCTTCTGGCGGCTCTTACGGATGACACGCCAACATGACGAGGGTACAAACAGATGCCATGAGCACCCTCAAGTGGCTGCTCTGGCTCCGGCTCACGACTTCTTAAAGCTACTCCACCGAATGGCAATACGTACAAACGGTGCCGGCGTATCTACGTCTGTAGAGCGAAGCTTCTACAGCTACCCCTACCGCAACGTGTTCCTCTACTTCACTGCTTGATATCACCAATCTCCAGGCAGGCCGTGGCCCACTACACGGACACTCTCAACCTGCGGCATACCCACTGAGGACGGAAAAACAAGGTTATAAAGTCTTGGACAACGGCTCTCGAGCAGGGGGTTGTGACGAGAAGGAACACTTCAAATTAAGCAGGCTTGCCTCTGCTGGTTGCGAAACGGGGACGGAGTGCATTGTCCCGGTATCAGCGCTATTGTGGTCTCCTCGGGTCTTGCTGTAGAATTGTGCCCTGCTTGGCACAACGAGGGCTGCCGACGACATGTACATGAGAAGTGAGCACTCCATTATAGTGTCTCCTTTTCCACACCGTCGAGCTCCTTGTTGACCCTCTTGGCCCCAATCCTACATGGCACATGATCTATGCCGCACAAACTGCTGCCGCTTCTGGAGATGGTGACTTGGCAATACCTTCGACGTGCTGCAAGAGCCCGGTCTCCCGCTGGCGTACTGCTGGAATACACCTCCAAACGCCTCACGCTGTCAGCAGCACGAAGGTTCCCTCTGCCGCTCAAGTTTGGTCCTGCGCATGACGTCTGGTGCTCCTGACACGTATACTCAACGCGGCCTCGATAACCTATGCCGGCGAAACGAGACATGAAGGTCTCGGACGATGGTGAATGTGCGGGGTTGCCAAAGTGGGGTGGGAGCTCCGGTATCGATGCAGCCGGGGCTGCAGACGTGTAGAGGAAAAGCCCCAGCTCTGCGCTTTACCGTATGCACCTGTGCTGGCTTGCTCGTTCTTATGGCTCTCGCGGACAGCGCACGACCGGACACCGGCTTGATGGCTACCATGAGCACCTTCAAGCGGCTGCTCTGGTCCTTGCTTTCACCTTCTAAAATCTTGGGTTACACATGAGATGCGCAAGATTCCTCAACCCCAATGGATGACTGCGCTGGCCGCAAGCCTTCTTGTACCCGTGTGCATTGCTAGCGGATTGGGTGTGCATCTCTAGGTGGGAGTTTCTAAAGACGTGTATACGAGAAGTGAGCACCCCGTATTGGTGTCTCCTTCTCCACACCCTCAACTTGCTGCCGACTCACCTATCCACTCGGTGTGCTTCCTCGGAGCCCAGATATGGCTTTGCCACACTCCCACACCAGTTCTCCCGGGTTGAGGTGCAGCCGGTGCTGTCATCTCCCCAACACGGAGTCTGGCCGTGCAAGGCAAGACTCCACTACGGATGACACCCACAACTGCCCTCGTCCACGTCGTCCAACAGATTGTGCGCGCGCCTCGTTCAGTGATTACACAATTGGTTCGACAAGTTGTGTGGAACACATCTGCATTGCGCAGGTGGGGAGTCACACTACGGCGACCTGCTCACTGCGGCGGGGCGACAGAACGGCACCGAGTGCACGTGGCCCCGGGATCTCTTCTCTCGCCACCACCGACCACCCTACAGAGAGGCTTGAGGTATTACATGTTGGAAATCGGCCCGATGCACAGTGACCCTCTGCAAACGCGCAGAGGTCTCGATTAAATTACTGCGGTACTTATACAACAAGAAGGAGTCATACGGTCAAAGGAGGTAAGTACCAGCACATGAAAACAGCGCGCATATGAGAAAGAGAAGCAGGATAAATGAGTCATTGGTGAGTCGGGATGAGTGGAATGGTCGGCGGCAACACATCTCCGTGCCAGCACCCGTACAGCCGTAATGGCAGTGCGCAGGTGTTTCGGTTGCTATTCCAACATGACACAGGAGGAAGGAGGAGATGAAGGAAAGGAGTGGCAGCAGGACAGAGGGCACAGCGCAGGCGGGGACAAGACCGCAAAGCTGTGTCTTTCGGGTATGTCGTACCACCCCCAGCACCCCCACATACTCGCCCAACCATTCTGACCCTCAAAACGGTCTTCAGTGGCTGTGTCATGTACTCAGCCACTGGTAGCTGTGTTCGTGCCATAACCACCATTTTGAGGGCCAGGATGGCTGGGCAAATATATAGGATTTCATTGAATTGTGATGTGATAACCGAGCTGCCATCATACTATCTCAGGACCCACAATACCGTGCACGAACTCAGCATATTCAGCACAAGTATCACTTTGTGCGAGATGACTTGGTTAGGCATGGGGAATGTATAGTGCTCTGGTATCCTACAGAGGATATGGTGGTGAACATTTTCACTAAAGCTCTTCCTCATGACAAGCACTTGAAGTTCTGTCTCTCAATGGGACTACGGCCTGAGTCGAGTGGGGGTGTTAGAAAATAAACTATTCATGGAGTGCCCCAGCCTCTGGCCCGTGATGGACATTGACAGATATCAGATTGATACAATGATTTATACAGCAGTAGATACATATATAAACCCTATCTACTTGTCCTTTTGCCCTCAGTATTTGATCCCACAAAGCGGGAGACTGAGGGTGAGTTCATTACTTACTTTTCATACCTTTTACTTATCTTGTACAGTATCACACCTTCCACGCATTACAGGTATTTAATATACAGTCTTTGATCCCACAAAGCGGGAGACTGAGGTATCGCGCCTTCCGCGCATTTACAGATCTTGTTAGTCACAACGGGCTGGAACGGCCCACCAGCATAGATTCCGTTCATACCAAGTCATAACACATAAAAACTCACATATAATGGCATAGTTTGTCCACGGTTTCGGGACCAGAGAGAATAAGACGGAGTGTTGATCCGTATTCATTACACAGTTGCAGAACCACCAGCAGCAGGCATTGGAAGGAGGGAGTCATCGCTAGCAAGATCAATTGCACTGTTTTCAAGAGGGGACAGAGGTTGGCGAGTGTTCGAGTGTGTTTTACTTCCGTGTGGGCGGGATTTCGTGGATGGCTTTGCAGGATTATCGGTGGACTTCTCGACAGACTTCTTGCGAGCTTTCTTGGGGTGGTAGACGTTGTTGCCAGTGGCGCTGTTCCTGCCGAATAGCTTGGATGCACAGTCGTAATAGATAAACGGCTTCCCAAAGTAGGCTTTGTACTTGTCACCGTATTGCTGCAGCAAATGAATTGAGGGTGAGGGGACTACAATGAATGCGCACACCGCAACAAAGCTATCAATGTACACTGGATCCTCATTGTCAGGACACTTTCGAGAATTGTCCCAACCTGCCCCAGTTTTTCCCCTGATAAACTCGCATTTCTGGTATGTGGTCTTTATCTATGGCAGGAATGAGGTGAGGGCACACACACGCACATATGAGATGCGACTTTCCACATTCTTCGCTGTACGCTTCGGACGGTCCGAAAATTCCGTGTTCATCGCAGTTGCAAGCTCTGTGTACCCTTTGCCCTTCATTCCATTGCCGCTCATGAAGTCGGGTTGGCGCGAGATGAGGAGATCAAGAACATAGTCGGTTTATGTGTCTGTCAGGTAATGCAATTCCTTGGGCTTCGATGGCAAACTCGGTTTCATGTCGTCTTCACTAGAGTCGATATTCATGACGGCATCGTTCGCAACGCGGCGCGGCGGCATCGTGCTGGTTATGCTTGAGATGTGTCCGGGTCTTTGGAGGTGCAGACGGACTGTAGCAAACAAGGTGGACGTGTCGACAAGCCAAACACGTTGAAGAATTGTCGTCGACGGCCCGGGCTGCAAGCGGCTGCAAAGAGCGATTGCCGGGGAGGAAGAGGAAGCAAGTAATATATCACTGATAATTATATGCGCGTCGATAAGAAGCGTGACAGCTGATTCAGACGCACGTTTTCAGAAGCGGAATCAGAGCACCCGATCAAGGCCCTTACATAAAAAAGTGCGTGTGTGCCCTAGACCTGGGCGTTTGTCCATCAGATCCTGGCGTGCAATGCTAACTAGCTCCCTACCAACCGTGGGATAGATGATGAAGCGATGATATTGGATGCTCGATGATCACTGCGAACCTCTGTCGGTCGTCAGCGTACAGTGGCGGCGAAATCTGATGCCACCCCCAAAAAAGGAAGGTGCCATCAATTTTCCTCCTTCCCCGCTATCTCGAGCCACACAACAGATTTTCAGAGCAGATTTTTATGTAGGATGGTTGCTAGACATATACAAGACCACTCTATAATTTTATTTTGATGAAAACAGGTGAAACACTAAGGAAATCTCTAAAACAAGAAAAACATGAAAAATTCAAGTTAACAGTCAACCACGAAATGTTGTTTTCTCGCAAGTAACACAGATGGCCCGCGTTAAACCTCACGGGTTGAAAACCATTAACCATGTTGAGTCGGTAAACCGTTTGGTTAAACCGCACTCTTATTACAAGTGAACTGTTAACAATGTTAGTTGGTTTGACCATACAGTTTGCCTTTGATTTGGAACAGTATCTATCCATATGTGCTCAGCAATACCTCATGGATAGTATGGTTTAACCATGTTCAACCGTAATTGTTTAACAACCTTAACCGCCGCTTCACCCAACCAAACATTACCAAATGTAGATACATAAGAAGTTCAATCTAGTTAAATTGTCCCCTTTTAAGTACTCGTTGAACCGATGGTTTAATCCAATGGTTTAAGCTGTTCAGTTTAATCGCTATGTTGAACAGGTTAAACCAGGTTTAAAACACTCTGTCTAATCACCATGTTCGTCCACGCTGAAACTCTGATGAGTGGAAACATAATATTCGCCAAAGGAATCACGTACCTTTGGCTGATCCCCCGTAGCCTTCAAAACAGCTTCTGCTGCCTTTTGGGAGTGCTCCTCTCGTGCTTCCTGTAAACACCTAAGCTCTGAGAATTGGTACAATGCAAAGACATACCTGTGGCGACTTCCGAAGTCTGTGACCTCTTCCCAGTCATCAGCTACTGCTCCAACTGAATCCAATGCAGCCGTCAGTGTGTTTGTGTTTTTTTTACCCTTGACCTTAGCTGGTGGTGCAGTAGATGCATGAACTGGTGAGGGCGACCACGGAGGAGCTAGCAGAGGCGATAGAGGGGTGACTGGCATAGGTGTCCGTGGAGGAACCGGAAGAGGCGCTGTGGCAAGGGCAGAGGGCCGGCGTGTGGAATTATTCTACATGCCAAGTTTCTCGGCATCTGTACTGGCAGGCAGCATGACAGGATCAATCTTCATTCTTGTTCATTCCCCAGTTTCTACCACTTACTTCATTTACAGCCACTATTTCGTCTTAACTATACATTTATATACCTTGTTCTTTTGTGCAGGTTCTACTCTGAGCTTGCAAGAGGCTCCAAAGGAAGTTCTTCTTGTTGGGATGGTTTCGGCATCTTACCTTCATGCTGTATGTCATTTTTTTTACCCTTCGTTGATGTTTGTTCGAGCGGTGTGCCACCTCGTGTCTCACTTAAGTCTCGCACCCCCAATGGTCCCAGAAAAGGACACATTGGGTGGAATCCCCGCTACCGTTATGTAAGGGTTTCTATAGGGAGCCCCACTTTCGAGTTTTTAGCAGTAAACTGCTGCCAGCAGTTTTGCGTCAGCATCCATTCTCCAGGGCCAACGGTGATCTAGCGAGGTCATATGTGTCTCGTATACGGCAAGAAGGGTTGCATTTCGATGTGGCAGGTTCGAATGGCACAGCGAAATGCCAGTCAACTAGTATTTTGACGTAACAGTTTGACTGGCATTTCGCTGTGACACATCGACGTGGCAAGTCTCTTTCTCTCGTACCTCCACCATGCCCCTCACTGCGACCTTCTGCAATATCCCACTCTCCATCTCAGCCAATCCTTTCTCCGACTGCTCCCTGGTCTCTCTTGACTTGCTCTCGACTGAATAGTAACCGGCTCCTCAATCAATGCCTCAGGGGTTCTTACCTTTCTGTCCCACAACAGTGCGTGCCCCATGCACATCAAACTGTCTATTGCACCTACTCTTCCTCCTGATCTGGTTCTGGGCCGTGAGCGATTATCTTTCTATCAGTAAACTCTGCCGCAGGCTTTGTAGTAACACAGATGGCCCGTGTTAAACCTCACGGGTTGAAAACCAGTAACCATGTTAAGTCGTTAAACTAGTCGTTAAACTGTTTGGTTAAACCACACTCTTATTACAAGTAAGCTGTTAACAACGTTAGTCGGTTTAACCATACAGTTTGCCGTTAATTTGGAACAGTATTAGCCGGTTCAAATAAATGGTTTAACCGCCCTGGATTAATCGTGGCTTTAAACTGGTTATAGTGGTCGGTTAAATACACGGTTTACTAGCTCTGTTTAACGGTGCCCCGACATCGTGTTAGCACTGCCTACAGCCCCAGTATTGATGGCAAATTCACGGTTTAACCGACTGATTATCGGGCTTAACATGGTTAATGGTTATAAACCCGTGAGGTTAACCTAGCCCATCTGGATCTCGTCTCGCAAGGCAATAAGGCGATGGGGAAACAACATCTAGTATATTCCTGGAATTCCTCTGACCCCTAGATGGCCGTCAGCACTTCAAAAAGTTGATTTGAAGTTTGAATATTGCCATATTCGGGGAAAAGTCTGCCTCAACGGTCCAATGTCACAATTCTTATAAGGGAGGAGGGCCATGCACTGTTAGGGGTGCACCAGTTGTACCTGTGCGCTTCAGACGTGTCGTTGGACATTGTATTGTGGTGGTTGTTTGTGAATAAAAGGAGAGTGACATCATCATGGTGCTGGCCCATTTCTGGCGCAATTCTTCAAGTTTTTAATCAAAATAAAATGACAGAGTGGCCTTGTATATGTCTAGCAACCATCCTATTTAAAAATCTGTTTTGTGGCTCAAGATAACGGAGAAGGAGGAAAATTGATGGCACCTTCCTTTTTTGGGGGTGGCATCAGATTTCGCCGCCACTGTATCACCGTGACATCGCGAACCGCGGTGCTTTCCGGCCCCAGATCGTTGTCTAAACGCCAAAAATTTGGTGAACAACTGCAGCTTTGGGCTGCAAGTATTCCAAATATGGCATTTCCTATGCTTTCTTGCGCCTAACCTGGTGTCTTCGCGCTGGTTCTGTCACGAAATGCCTTGTTTTGGACTCTCCATTTTTGGAGCCGTCTCTGATGCCGAGCATCTGCACGCTGTGTATGCCGAAATCCCAGCAAAGAAATAGCATAAGAGAGCTCAGCCACGCGGCCAGCAGCATCGCGCACTGTCGTCCTCCTTCCCGGAAGTTGTACACCCACACCCCGCCTGTCTTTTCTGGAGTCCCTTCGACCTTCATGTCTGCAGAGTCACTGAATCTAACTTTGGAGTCATTCTTTGGACCAATATTGGTCGGAGGTGCGTCCCCAAGTTACCCACGCGTTCCGTCTTCTGAACTCCGTGCCTGGATCTCTGTAGCGTTCTTCGCAGTCGCGTAAGATATAGAGAGGTGTCCTCAATTACACTTACTTGGAAACGCAGGTCGCATGCAACTCTGATTGTACAGTCGTATGCATTGTACGAGAGGGCTCCCGTGGTACACCAGCCATGGAAAAATTTTGTGGGTCTTCCTCTTCTTTCAACGATACGAGCCATTTCACAGCAGCCCCGCGTTCAGGCAGGGATAACTTGGTTGGTACCCTAGGAGGATTTGGGCCGGGATTCGACTGACTCTCCATCCGTCAGGGCCCTCGATTTCATCCGCATCATCTTTCTATGCCAAATGGCATATCAAATGTTTGTCGTCAATTGGGGAGACGTTCTCTCCATCGTGGGCACCCCGGAGCCACTTATATTGTACCTCGGATTTTCGGGAGCCCAAACCTTGCTCTGTCAAGGGCTCCTCCTGTACCGGTCGGCTTTTCGACTGGTTGCACCGTTTTACGAGCTTATCGTTGACCCGGTGTAGAGTGGTCAGAAAACAGCTCCCGCTTTGTGGTGCTCTGGGTCTCGCAAGTGTCGCTGCCTTTGCCTTAAATACAGTTGCGTCGATCGAACTCCGCATGCGCGAAACAACGGGCTATTTGATGCTTCACTCCGGCGGGGAATTTCTTGCATCCCTCGCTTTACGAGCCGCAGGTGCGCCAGCCAATCGCCTCCGCCCAGATTAATAATCGGTGCTCACCTCCGTGTAAAGTGGATGCCGTGGTGTCCATGCTTCTTCTGGGCGAGTTGAAGCCACGGTACGCTACCTGATGGCTCTCGAGGGGGTTTGAGCGTCTAATGGGCCATGGCAGAACAAACCTTGCACTTACACGTTACCTTGCGGTGATCTTTGCGAGTGGTCTCGCCATGAGGTATATTCGTCCATCGCCCCCCAAGCTTTCCGAGGACTAAAGAGCCTGATAGCGTGGTAGCTTTGGCGTGTGTCGCCGCGGTGAGACCTCGGAGTGCCATATTCTGCGGTAAATTTATTGACGTGGTATCGAAACCCAGTTTGCGGCAAGTTCAAGTTCACTGGCCTGGCTGGTGCGTACAATTCCTCAGAATGAAAATCCAGAGACACCTCCGACACGCACGTACCTAGGCTTTGCACTTTGCATTGGGAGGATTTTGCAGCAATGCGGTCGTCACAAGTAAGCTATTCCCTCTTCCATGGAATGATACCAACCGGTCATTCTCAGTTTTCACCTGGACATCAACTCTCGAACCTTCCAACGCTCCTCGTCTGGCGCAGCTGAGCTTCTTTCAATATCCGGGCCAGCGAGATCGATCGGAACAGCCTCGGTAGCAGCCGAAGAGCAGGTATTTTTCGTGTTCTGTTCCTCGCTCTGCAACACGCTCATCGGCTCCGGTCACAAGATGGTAGAGGCTGAACACATTTCGGCTTATGAAGGCAGTTTCGCACGCCACCCCACTACAGCATCCGCGGGAGGGACGGTGGAGGGCGTGAGAGCGTGGGTCGCCACCAACCCGCGCCCCGATGCAGGAGGTGAATCGAGTCGGCGGAGCGTGCTGTCGGATGATTATCCTCCGACGTACAAAAGCATGGGCGGGCGCCTTTAGTTCTACCGCTACAGGCCATTCCTGGAGTGCATCAGTAAACCCTGATTTTTGCCGTAGTTACCGTAGCGTTGCTGTAGCGACCGTAGGTTGCGAGTGGAATATTTGGAAAGTATATAGGTAGTACAATTGACTTCGATGTTGCTGCACAGAAGTTGAATTCTGCTTGTACCCCGACCCTTTTAATCAACTCCTCAGTTTCTATGAAAATGTTGCCGGATAAGCAGGCTTCAGAGGTTTGTATCGACTGTTAGCTCACTTTAACATGCATCCTCCCATCGCTACACTTCTACCCATCACTGACACCTTCATCCTCCCCATTAGGTTCTCGCAACTTCCTTCATCCCTGCAGGCCCGGAGCCAAAGCTCGACTGGGACACCGTCAAGACGGCCTTCGAGGCAGAAGTGCTGGAAGGGACGCCCACCACTGAGGAGTCGGTGCTTGATTTCGATGCGATTGTCGGTAGCTCTGCGCGGCCGAAGTTGGCACGTCAGCGGAATATCGCTGGTGCAGCCGCTGGAGAGGGCCCGCAGCTATGTTGAGCGACTCGGTGCCGGCCAGGCTGTGTCACCAACAGGGCACGGGTTCGTGAATGGGAAGCATTTCGACATGGATGATGTACGCGTGCTCTCTGTTCCGCCTGTTTCATTAACTGATGTGTGACGACAGAACTGATGCAGAACGAGGTTACAGTGCATCTGCAGCATTTCCAAGAAGCGATACGTCCTCTTCCACTCGCCATCAGTCATACTCAAGTGTTTGCAGCCCTACAGCGGCAAGATCTCAGACGACACCACCGACAAGATCAGTACTTACTTCTATGACCTCCCCACCAATACCCTCCGCCGGAATCAGTATATCTTCCCGGCGCCTGGGGACCTCCGAATCGTCAGTCTAGCCAAGCTCTTCAGCCGCACGAGCGCGCCATCCCGGGTAAGCTAGCACTTTTGTAAGGGCAACCTTAAGCTCGGCGCGGGGCGCGGAAACTAGCAGGGGAATCCGAAGTATAAATATGGGTACTAAATACAGGAGCGGGAATACTACGCACCTAGCGGGGGAATCCGAAGAGAAGAAGGATGAGGATTCCCACGCTAGGCGAAACCTTATATACGAATCAGTAACTACCCAGTAGCACGTGTCCGGAGGTATCTACAATGATCACGGGCTCGGTCGCATAGCACATGCCAACGAGAACGGGTGGGCGGAAAGTCGGGGGCATTAGCCGGAGCGGAGGCCGGAACGAGGGCCGGAGCGGAAGCCGGAGCGGAAGCCGGAAAGATAGCCGGAAAGGCCGGAAGAAGCGGGGGTTCCCCTGACATCACCCCCCCCCTTGGAATACGGCGTCCCGACGTATGAAGCGGATGGTCCTATCGCACCTCCGGAAGGACAGCGAGTCGAAGGCGGCCGAGGCGATCCAGGGGGGGGGTGTTGGGGGTAGTGGTGGTTAGTAGGCATCAATGGTGTCTTTGGCGAAGACGTCAGAGTGCTTTACCCACTTATCGTGCTCCGGACCGTAACCCTTCCAGCGCACCATGTACCAGAGGCTGCCGTACCAGACTCGCACTTCCAGGATCTCGTCAACCTCCCACCTCTCATCTCCGTCCGGCTGGAGGACGGGCGGTGGTTCATTGTGCCGGGGGCATCCGGGGAACGGGTCTGGCTTCGCAAGCTCGAGCTTTACGACCGGGAAGACCGGGTGAAGCTGGGAGTAACGCGGCGGAAGCTCGAGCTTGTACGCACTGTTGCCCACAACCTTCACGACCTTGAAGGGTCCGAGTCGTTTGTCCGAGAATTTGGTGATGGACGTGTCGTTTTGATGTCGGAGGCATCCACCCAGACCCAGTCGCCTACCTTGATCTCCGGCGGTCGTAGTACAGCTTGAACTCGTCCTTGGCTTTAACGAGGGCAGCTTTGGCTTCGGAGACTCCGGCGGCGATCCGGTCGCAGAACTCGTTGACGGACTTGTCAGCGGAGCACCTACCGTTTGGCTTGAAACCCATCCGAGGAAGGCGGCCGGTGTCCGTCATGAACGGTACCTGCTGCGTCGAGGAGTGGACGTGGTTGTTGTAGGCGAACTCAGCTGCCGGCAGGAGCTCATCCCAGTCGTCCTGTTTGTAGCTTGTGAAGATACGGACGAACTGTTTGAGCTCCTGGTTGACGTGTTCGGTCTGACCGTCGGTCTGCAGATGGTAAGCGGTGGAGGTGGCAGGTTCGATACCGATGAGGCGCCACAGTTCGCAAGTGAACTCAGCGATGAACTGCGGACCACAATCCGAAATGTACTTCCGGGGGGTTCCGTGGTGCCTCCAGACGTTCCGGTAATACAACTGGGCAGCTCCGATAGCACCGAGGCCGGTGTGGCACTCGTTGAAGTGGGCTCGCTTACCAAGGACGTTGACCACAACCATGACTGCATCAAACCCGTGGGCCTCTGGAAGCTCGACAATGAAGTCCACCGAGACGGTGTCCCAGCGCTCGTCTGGAACCCTCGGTCGGATGAAGCTCACCAGTGGGGAAGTCGCCGGGAGCCGCCTTCGTCCGGTTCCAGCATCACAGGCTCCGATGTACTGGCCGATGTGTCGGGACAACTGGGGCTACCAGTAGTTCCAGGAGATCAACTCCAACGTCTTGAAGCGGCCAGCATGTCCGGCGACGCGCGTGTCATGATGCTGCTCCATAATCCGGCGACGGAGGTCCTTATTCCGCGGAACAGGAGGAGCCCGTCCGAGATGTGCCATTCAGCCCGAGCGGGGGGGAAGGAGCCTTCCGGTTCTTGAGGAGCTGCCGGGCGACAAGCGCCATGGGGTCCTCAAGCTCCGGCTCAGTCTCGAACGCCTTCCGGACATCGCGCAGGAGAGGAATTTCGGGTCCGTCAACCGCAATCCCCTCCATGGCACAAATCCGGAAGAGCTCTGGCCGAAGGAGCGTAACGTCCGAGTTCTCCGAACCGGCTCCGTGGTCCGGACGACATGTGAGAGTGCATCCGGACGTCCCATAAGGCGTCCAGGCTGATGGAACAGGGCAAAGTCGAACCTGGGACAGGTACAGGGACCACCTGGCCTGCCGCCGGTTCAGCTTCTGCGACTTCTGGAAGTACTCCAGGTTCTTGTGGTCCGTCCAGATCTCAACCGGGTGCTGCGCGCCTTCGAGGAAGTGTTCGCCACTCCTCTAGGGCCCGGACGATCGCAAGCATCTCCTTGTCGTGGATCACGTAATTCCATTGGATGTCATTCAAGCTCTTGGAGTAGAAGGCAATGGGGCGCCACTTTCCATCAGTCCCCCTGCTGAGACAGAATAGCTTGCTCCCGGTCGCTCCGGGTCGGAGCGGTCCGGCCTCAGCCGGTACGGCCGGGACTCCATCCTGGAAGGACTAGGGACGGGCTCCATGGTCACCCGCAATCCTTGAGGGCTTGGAATGTCATGCGACCGATGGACAGCGGTCAGGTCCAGGCTACACCCTTCTTCGTCAGGTCGAAAAGCGGCCTGGCGATGTCCGAGAAGCGCCCGGATAAACTCTCCGTAGGAAGTTCGTGAACGCCTGAGGAACTGCTGCACGTCCTTCTTGTTCTCGGGCTCAGGCCACGAGGCAAACTCCGCGACCTGACGTGGGCCAATCTCCAACGTGGTTGTGCGATAGATGATACGCCGAGGTACTTCGATTGTCGACTTCTTGAACTCGCACTTCTCCGGTCGGAGGAAAAGACGGTGTTCGCGGACAGGGCCTGCCAGGAGCACCTCCCGGACGATTTTCGCGGTGACGGCGAGGTCGGAGTGCGCGATGAGGATGTCGTCCGGTAGACCCATAACGTCTCCGGAAAGGATGAGGGTCCTGGAAAATGTCATTCATCATCATCTGGAACGTAGCCGGGGAGTTGGTAAGGCCAAAGTACATCACCAGCGCCTCAAAGAGCCCCTGGTTCGTACGGAATGCGGCCTTCCATTTGTCACCTTCCCGGATCCGGACGTGTTGAAACCCCACCGGCCGTCGAGTTTCGTGAAGAACCAGGCTCCCTTCAAACGGTTAATAAGATCGTTGATCAGAGGGAGTGGGTACCAGTTTTTCACGGTCATCGCGTTGAGTGCCCGGTAGTCCTGGACAAACCGGAGGGCCCCATCCTTCTTCTTAATGAAGAAGACCTGGAGACACCATCGGCGACTTGGACAGACTGGATTAGCCAGTGCTCAACCCCTCTACATGAAGGCATCGAGCTCCTTCTGTTCGAGCGGGGAGATCAGGGTAGACCTTGCAGTTGGCCGGCTTCGCGTCCGGGACGAGTTCGATGGCATGGTCCCACGCTGCCTTCTCCGGCAAGGAGTCGAAAAGACTCCTTGTTGAAGACGTCCGAGAAGTCCGCAGCCCAGGGCGGAACATTGGTTCCGGCAGGCGCAGAGTTCCGGGCGTAGGCCTCCGCAAGGCGCTGTGAGACGGTGCTGGCGGGGGCAGGTGGAGTGGCAGGGGCGGGGGGCAGGCAGCGGATTTTGGTTGCCCGGCAGTAGCTGCCGGAGCGCATCTTTGATGGCATCGAGGGAGCCTTTGACAGCGGTGAGCCGATCCGCAATTCCGGAAGCCGGATCCGGAGTGTGAACACTCAGGATCACAGGTTGCGCGGAGTGTGGAGGGGTAGCTGGTCCATTCGGAACGGAGGAGGGGTCAAGATTTGAAGTGGGGGGAGGATGGAGCACTGGAGTAGTGGTCCGAATCCGTACCTGCACCAAACTTCCCAATCTTGACCGGTTGATCCCTTAGATCCTTTCTTCTGCTGTAAGGGCAACCTTAAGCTCGGCGCAGGGCACGGAAACTAGCGGGGGAATCCGAAAGTATAAATATGGGTACTAAATACAGGAGCAGGAATACTACGGCACCTAGCAGGGGAATCTGAAGAGAAGAAGGATGAGGATTCCCATGCTAGGCGAAACCTTATATACGAATCAGTAAACTACCCAGTAGCACGTGTCCGGAGGTATCTACAATGATCACGGGCTCGGTCGCATAGCACGTGCCAACGAGAACGGGCGGGCAGAAAGTTGGGGGCATTAGGCCGGAGCGGAGGCTGGAACAGGGGCCGGAGCGGAAGCCGGAAAGATAGCCGGAAAGGCCAGGAAGAGCGGGGGTTCCCCTGACAACTTTCGCCGATTACGGTCCTCAGGCTGACTTTAACCTCCAAATTGGACAATATCCATAGCTCCGCAACTCGGCTGTCCGCCGAATGTGTCGATATGGTGAGTGCTTGACTGTATTTTGATTTAGTCATGTATGCCTGTACCGTATGTAGGAATATACTTTTTATGTGAAATACCCCCAGTGCCCGAAATCAGTACCCTAGAACTATTGCAAATTAGTACTTCGCACAAGCCCCCGACAAAAAGTACCTCGAGCACTAATACTGTAGTATTTCAATCAGATCGTAGGTACAAAGATTTTTCGTAAGTTCACACGTTTGAAGCCCAAATCTTGCTTAGCCGAGCTTAGCGAGGCTAAGCGGCAGATCAAACTGCCCAATATGGACGCCATCAATCCGGCTACGAAAGGTTCGGGTGAAAGGGGCATGTCACCAACCCAAACCCCCCATACGAAATGAACGAAATACTACAGTATGCAGTGGAAAGTACGCATATCAGTACAAAATGAGCACATGCACTACATATAGTCCATTATATATTAGTGCATTAAGATACTACATTTCAATATGGTGCGTACTAAGATCTAGGTACTGGATCAAATCGGCAGTCACGCGTCACGCATCCCATGTCGATCACGAACTTTGGTCGAGGTCACGTGTCACTCGGGCCTCTGTCGAACCTCCAAGTGGTCACACAGGCCCCAAATTGCCTATTAAAAAAAAAACGCAAAAAAGACAAAAATTTCGGTTCAAATGCCGAAATTTTCGAGGTGTCACGCAAAAATTCGGCGGCTGCCGAAATGTCGAATAGCTAAAATGGGTCACGCGTCACACCCCATGTCGATTTGAACGAAATTGTCCAGTATATCCGCGCACTGATTTTCAGGGATAGGCATACACTAATATAAAGTATACGGGCTATTTGCAGTGTAATCTGGTTTGGTGTGGACGGAGCCACAATCGCGACAAAACACCCTTCGAACGTGACTATAAGATAATTTATCAAGCACCGAGGCGCCGAGTTGAATTCCGGTGGGTCTATGTGGGCGACCTGCATAGCCGGTTTGCTGCTCTACCCCTCACTCTATCGCTGACCGTCTATTCGTCCACATCCATCGAGACCGTGATGGAACACACTTCCCCAATGCTGTCAATCTCATCATTTTCCGAGAGTATAACGTCCCCGGCTTCTCTTTGACTACTAGCATTCCCATCCGACTCACTCGAGACCAGGATAGTCCCTGGCTCGTCAACGATGTAACCACGACGGCCTCCTTGCAAGACCGAAGTACAGGCCGTTTTATTCCTCGATGCCATTTGTCCCGACTCGCCTTCAGCTGAAGGAACACACGTGGAACCTGGCGAACAGTTTGAGCTATAAATTCTCTATGGGCGAGTCCTCCTTGATGCAAATAGTCCAAGTGCTCTGACTCTGACAAAGATCCGGATGACATCGGTAATTCCTCTTCACACCGGGAACCATCAAATTTCAGTGCAGCTGAAGTTAGCACTAAAACCAGCCCGGGGGTGTGGTGGCTCCCGGTGTGCTTCCTTGGCTTGGTGTGACATGCGCTCCACTCTAGTGGGAATCATTAACCGTTCTTAACGAAATGGCTCCTCGGCTGTGCTGTTTCTCCATACGATCGTCCTCCTTTTACATTTCCTCCGTTCGTCCTCTCGAGCTAACCCCTTCTGTCATTGATTTTCTGTGTCTAACAAACACAGCCTTTTCATTTCCAGTTAGAACAGCTGACAGGGGCAACACTGCTGCGTAGTTCCCTTCTGACAGGACGCAGCGGATCGCAGTAGCAATTGCCCACGGCGCTGGCCAGAAAGTAGGTGCTTCAGTCCCGTGTATTCACTGCGTAACTTCGTCGCAGTATGCACAGCACAAAATCTATTCAGTTGACACTGGTTCAGCACTGATTTCAATGGGCCGCAGCCGTTAGCAGCAACTGCTGCCTGTGCCGCAGCTCATTTCCATTTAAAATAGGGTCCTTCCGCGTCGAGTCTCCTCTGCGGATATCCAAGCATAAATAGGGCAATGTTCCTTCACATTGGCCCGACACTTCTCGCGCACCCTCAGCCATCTTCAATGTTTTCTTTGGTCTGAAACCGTGCTCAAGTTTACTGAATTAGGCTCTTTTCTCTGGGAGATCTCTTAATGCTTTAGTCTGCTGCTGTGGTGCTGTTGTCTACTCTGGGGGAATGTGCGCTGGAGGTTCTGGGTTATTTCTGTGTCAGCTGCTGCTCAAATTTGCTTTTCTTTCCGCCGTCAATCCTTGCAACAAATGATTCTGTGGCATTTACGACGTCTCCCGTTGTTTCCACGTACTGCATTCAGTATCACTACCTTTCACATACGTTGTCGTTCCAATTACTGCCACTTTGTTTTCCCTGGGCACACCATGATTTGCGGCCCATTATATTCCTCAGGCGATTCCTGCCTTTGTCTCTGACCCTTTTGAAATGCTCGCTGTGGTGCGTGGTACTAATCGGGATTGGCGGCTTTCAAACTTCCAAACACAGGTTCTGAGCAGTAAAACCCTAAAACACCTACCCATTCCTGTCTTTTCCATTTCCGAAATGTCTGTCGAATCAGAAAAAATGTTGAACAAAATATCTCTTTCTTCTTTGCTCACTGCCGGAGGCAGAGCGGCGGCACGTCTTGTCAGCAAGAATGGATAAGTCGAACAGTTTGATCGGTATGAACACAATAATGACTCTCCTTCCGCCAGTTCTTCCATTATTCCGTGCGTCTCAAAGGCATATCACGCGCTATAACTTAATGCATTCTCAGTTATCTTCGGGCTTCTCATGAATGTGCGCCTCAGTCATGAAGCTTCTTGAACGCCCACTGTTCCCAATGAGACTGCATTACATGCTATCCTCTGGGTTTTGTGTACCTCCCTATAACGTTGACCGAAGCAAACGAGATTTTGGACGGGTCGTTGAATTGTCCGTTGTTATTGTATCAGAGGGTCCGTATCTAGGTCCGGACGCCGTACAAGCATGTAAAGTATTTAGTGGGTTATATATATCATTCCAAGTTCTAAGTGGGTGCCGACTGCATTGACACCGCGAATGTCTTTGGGGAACGCACGGATATATCAGAACCGACCATCATACGGTATCAGATTTGTCAGGCATTTTTTCGTCCCAGAGACCCTCAATGGGTTGTGCAGGCCAGCCGGAGTATACCGTCCCGCTATCCGCGACATCACCCGAGGTTAAAAGAGTGTGTTCGCACAGCATGCTGTTGTCCTCCATGGAGGCGCCGGACAGCAGGCGAGAACCGGTACGCATAGCACAGCTGGCAGAGTAGGAGACTCAGCGGAAAGAGCGAATCGGTATCATCAGTTCGGCTTACCCATTTCCGATCTCTAAACTGTTGAGCGCAAAGTTGCCTCTGGAGTTGATGTGGGCAACCACAGAGCAGTCATCCAAAGATACGTTATTTCCAAGCTATGGAGATTTCAACTTCCCAGAGAGCACAGGAAACATGATAGATTCACGCACCCGAACCAAATCAGGCTCGGTCATGAGACCTGCGCGTCCTCCTGGATAAAGCTGTCAAAGTTGAGAACTCAGCACAAGAAAACGATCATACTCGGCACACGCACCGCACAATTCTTCCCAATCCTCGCTCCCATTGCGCGAAGATACCAAACGAAGTAAGCTGTACCAGTCAAAGGTCCCAACACTCCGCCATTGCCGTAGCCCTTGTAGACGAACCGCGACAAAACGAGGTGTAGCTGCCAGCGCTGGCAATAACTGCTGACATCCCACGCATACTGACCATCGCGCCGCCTTCCAATAACAACCCACTTGGTTGCAATTACCCACAGTATCGCCAGCAGGGCCTGAATATGAGAACGATCACGAAACAGAGACCAATGAGGCCATAGATCATTGCAGGCCGGAACCACGATGGATGATAAATCTCGGTAACCTGCTTGCTGTCGTGAAGGTCGATGCGGCGAAGCACTTGTGCTGCCGCAACTGCGCTGATGGACCAGTATGTGGCGGACAGGGCCGTGATCAGGATGTTTATGACGAGGATGAGGGAGTACGGATAGACGAAGAATGGCGCATTGCGTTGATAGAAAGCTCGTCCGAAGGGGGTGATGGTATCGCGAGTGAAGTCTTTAGTGGAACCATTGTCGAGGCAATCTGAAGGTGATTTAGCGAGTAGCATGGCGCGAACACCATTAAGAGCACCTTTTCCGAGCCATGTTGATCCGTCTCTATACTCCGTATCGCGCAAGGCGAGGGCTCCAGATCCCATCACAGTCATCTTGCCTATTTGAGCTCCAGGGAGTAGGACGACTCTGTCGGCGATCATTGCTGCTTACGAGTGTGAGCTTGAATTGAGCAGTTGGGAGAGGAAAATGTACCGCCGTTTCCAACAGTGACTTTTGCGGTTCCAAGACGATCTAGAGTATATCGTTAAGGGAGAAGGGGTGCTCTTTAAACGAACAGACATACCAGTGGTGAAAATCTCGCTCCGGGACCCAATACGACATCGTCACCAATCTCTAGTAATTCCGGATCTAGACAAAATATCCCAGAACCTGGCCAGTAAACCTACGTGAGGATATATGGTAAGAAGGGGTGCACGTTCGGAAACGAAACGAACCCTGCGACCAATTTTTAGCGCCCATCGCACGATAGACCATCTAGGAATGCAGGATCAGGAAAGATCCACAAAATGACGCCGTGTTGGCCCATACCGAAACAACTTCGTAATGCGTGCCGAGAATCGAAAATGCAGTCTTCAGGACGGATTTAGAGAGCGTGTGAGAGTTGATGTAACGGCGAAGGAGAGAAATCTGGGTCGGCTGGGAATGGACTTCGGTGGGTGTGTTGAACCCAAACAGCCGCTTAACGAGGATGCCTAAAGCCAAGCCGCAATAATGGTGTGGCCAACGCTCGCACGATACGCGACAGCGCGTGGTATGCTACTCGCTCTGGTGTCGCAAACCAGTCCACAACCTTGACGAGATCGGTTGCATCAAACATAGAGTGGACTCCGAGCGAAACAGAATTCTTACCGACTCTAGGGCGTTGAGATTCGCCTGGATGATATCAGTTTCGTTGATCATGAGCCAAACCGCGGTGAACCAGGGAATATCTGCAGGACTTGTTCAATATCGGTGTGTGACAGGATGAGGCGAGGCCTTACAGGACACGAATGTTACGAATGCCATCTGAAATTTGTTTATTCGTCAACAGCGCGAACGAAACAGAATTAGAACCGAACATACGACTGGCCATGCAACGAACAATTTCAACAGCAGGCGCGGCTCGGGAATCATTGGGCGATTATATGCGGCGAAACCTTCAGGAGATGGCCCATCGTTCGAGGATGCATGGGGACCATAGACCGCTCCGTCTGGGATCACAGCTCCAGGAGAAATCTGTGTATAGGTATTTATCGTCGCGCGATGACCAATCGAGATCTCGTCCAGTGTGAAGAAACCCTCCCGCTCGACACAAAAGCCGCGAATGAGAGCATTGTCAACGACACAGTGATCACCCAAGGTCAGGAGATCGAACTCGCCGAGCCGAGCCTGCTTGTCGATTTTTACCCCCTTTCCCACTTTAGCGCCAAGCATGCGATAGTAGAGAATCTCCAACGAAGGGTTGCATGGAGAATATTCCGCGGCCAGCAATACGAAGCGCTTGATTCACAATCCAGTACCTGAGATAATACCCAGACCACATGCGATATTTTCCGGGCTTGTATTTCCCGATGACGATCCACTTGAACGCTATTGCGACTGGTGGCGAGAGTATTCGAGCTGGTTGAATGTCAGCGCATGAAAAACCGGAAATCGGTGAGGCGCACTTGCGATTCTCGCGACTATGATTGCGCATAGTAAGGATAGAATACGCTCCCAGAATCCGCCATTGACATGTGGCGCAAGTTCAGAGAGGGTCAAAAAGAAGGATAGTCCCTGTACGAGTCTCAATCAGCACCAACCGCCATTAAGTTGGTTGTAAGATTTACAGGTCAATGCTGCCTTGAGCGGATAGAAGAATATAAAAGGAATGGCTTGAATTATTAATGAAAGTGGGTGTTGCTGGCCGCGCGACGAATTGCTAGGGTAGCCCGCGTCGAATCCGGGAGAGAGCACTGTTGCCTGACTCAAAAAACTGCTGGGGTGGCTACCGGGAGAGAGTGTTGCTTCGGTTCCACTGCGATCGTGGATGCCGCTGCCCATGAACGATGCTGAGCCTTGCTTCGAATGCTCGTCTTGCGAGGCATCTATGAGAGCGGCGATTTTCTTGACCGTGGTGTGTGTAAACAGCATTGCCACAGGGATACTGACGCTGGTCTCTTTGCGAATCTGATACGCGAGTTTCCCAGAAGGAGAGAGTTTCTGCACAGCAAAAATTCAGCATCATCCAAAACATGGAGAGACGAACGTACCCTCCAAGGAGGAAAAAATCCGCGTCCCCATTTATTTTACCAGGGTCCGCCGTCAGCAAGTTCCCGATAATATCGCGCACCAGGAGTGCCTGCTCGGACATAGCAGAGGCGTTCATCTCGGCGATCTCCGCCTCCATACCCGCAAAATCGACGTCGCCCGACGCATTCTTCTTCAAATTCCCTGGGAAAACGTGAAGCGGGTCGGGAGTTGCGTACCCAGGAAGCACATCTGATATGGCCTCCTTGAGCTCGCTAGATTTGAGGCCAGCGGCAGAGACGAAGGCCTCCGGTGAGCCGTCTTGGCGGCATCGCACCGCAACATCGTGCACGCCGTGGATGTCGAGCAGTGCGCGCTCGATGGTGGGGATGTCGAATGTTACGCGGGCGCAGCGGATAGGCTCGGAGAGTGAGACAAGTTTGTCAGGGACGTCGGCTACGAAGTGCCGATGGAATGCCGGCATGGAGTCTGATAGGCGCCCAATCCCTAATCGGGTGGCGAGTTTGATCCGTAAAGGTTTGCCTGCGCTGAAAAATGCATGAGAGGTGAATGAGCGCGAAACTGGTTTAATCCAACCTATTTTTGGGGACATCATCCATATAGACTACAGCGAACGGCCACTTGGATGGGTGTAAATGCTCCCTGGAGAAGTGTCAAAAAAGCGGACTGTTCGAGTTGAACAAGCCCACCGTAATAAATCGTGCAGTTGAGCGAGCCCGACCTGCGGCTTTCCCGGGACAGGAACAATAACAACGCCAATGGTCTCTTGCAGAACATCGTGCTCGATCCCGAACGCAAGCGTTGTCTGGACCAAGGACTTGAACTGTCTCCGAAATTCCACATAGGCGATGACTCACCTTCACGTAGCGCTTGGCGGCAGTTACGATCGCCTCCTCCACCTCAAACGGCGAGATCACCTCACCGCCCTTGTTGATTATCTCCTTGGAGCGCCCTGTGATAAACAGATACCCGTCGCTGTCCATGTGTCCCATGTCTCCAGAATCGAACCAGCCTTCGCTCGTGAACGCTGAGGTGTCGAGCGGGACGTTGATGTCAGGCGACACCTCATAACCCTGGAACGTCGGGAGACCGCGCACGCAGATAGCACCGGTGCTTCCCGAAGGTAGAGCTTGCTCGAGGTTCCCAGGGTTGCGGATGGAGAGGTGGGGCCCACATGCAATCCCGGAGCAGCCGGGGCGATCAAGCCGGTAGGTGATTGGTGGGGAGGCGATGGGCATACATCTATTGTGAAATTAATCACACAAATCAGGAGTGAGGTTAGAGGACGCACTCAGTCATCCCGTACGAGGGTAATATCACAGCTTGGAATGTGGTTTGAAGATCAACCGCGAGGGAAGGCAAGAGACCGCCAGCTGCGTTGCAAATCATGCGGATGTGTAAATCCCGTGAAGGAATAATGGACTCGGGTTTGGAGGTGATAATCGCATGGTGGATGGTCGGTGCGGCGTAATACCTGCGAGAATTAAAGCTCTTGTTGGATTGATAAGAGAAAGACGCACCATGTCGCTTGCAGCTCCTGAGAAAGCGTCCAGAAAGCGATGGAATCAAATCCCGCGCACATAATCGCACTTCCGCCCGAAAATATCGGCTGGAGTGGTATAAATACAGACATGGGATCTAAAAGTAAAGCCTTACCGCTAACAGGTTTCGAACAATGCCGCCAACGTGGAATAAGGGCATCATGTTCACTGCGAACTATCAGTTGAGCCATCCTGTCCATACACCTGAGTCGACTCACAATTCACATCGCTCGACCGGAGATCCCAAGATTCCACTACTGCACACGTCCCGACAATGAGAGAAAGCAGAGTATAAGGCACAACTTTCTTTTTCCCACTCGTTCCCGACGTGTGCAAAATGAGCGACTGATCTGTCAACCCATGCGGCGTCGACGACGAGCCCTGCACCTGCATCTGTTCCGCACCCAATACGCTCATATCGAAAATCCCACACGAGCCCGTCGTTCGGGGCTCCACAAACACGACCTCGCAGCCTAGCGCCTCCTTCAGCGCACGCAGCTCCAGCCGGCCCTCCGCGTCGCGCGTAGTCACTACGGCCTTAGCGTTCAGTCGGCGCGCGTCGTCGAGCAGCTCCGCCGCCGTGCAGCTCGCGTTGACCGGCGCGCACGTGTGGTAGCTCGCGAGTGCGAGGAGCGTGAGCGCGTTCTCAGGCCCCGTCGGGAGGGCAATCATGATGCGGTCGTTCGGGCCCAGAGGTGAGCGCAACGGCGAGTGCGGGAGCGCAAAGTGCTGCACGAAGGATTTGACTTCGCTGTGAAGGAGTGAGGGCCGTGTGAGGTCCGGAGAATAGATTGCAGGCGCGGATGTGGAGGGGAGGCAGTCAAGGAGGGTGGATACTCGGGAGAAGTTTGAGATTGCCTCGGCGAGCGAGTCCCCGAGGGATGTGGAGGCGGCGGGTGGGCGTGGTACATCCCGCAGAAAAACGAGCGGTATGGACATTGCGCGGCAGGGAGTCCGTTGGCAAAATTATTGGCAGATGTGATGACCTCTCCTAGTTTTTTATCTTCGACTACGGCCTCGGGTCACCGTACTGATGGGGATTCGGTTGCGCGTCCTAATCGTGAAATAACAGTTCGGCGAGTTCGGATGACTAATCTCGGGGAAGCCTAACGCAGAGCCAGCTGAGACTTTGTGAGGTTAAAGTCTACTCACAGCGAACACTTTGCAGAAGGACCTCCATCGACAAGTCTGTATGACATTGATACATCAGATTACAACAATTTGTAATGTATACTCCGATTCTGCGGACGCGAAGCCTCCGAGCGTGCGATCAAGTGCATATTAAGTTAGCTTCCGTTGAGGCATTCCTTCGACGACACTTGACGACCTATGATAACCGCATCCGTGGTTGGCAAGCTCCACTGCGGCGCTGTCTGTCGGCTTCGGCCAGTAATTTTAGAAGGCCGCTTCCTGTGAGATGGGCGCAAAGTAGTGGAGCACACAGCCTGAACAAATTTGGAGCTCAGGAAGCGCCAAGACTTGACGTGATCGGTCTTATCGCACCACTTTTGATACTGCTCAGTGGAGCATCAGGCACTCTTGAGTCCCACCAAATTCACCGCTGAGACTACAAGCTGACTATCAAGGAAATGAACAGAGGAGTGCAAGGCCCCATCAATGATATTGGCACGGTAAGGTAGTATTACGCGTCCCGCTTAACGGAATTGCCAGGTTGATCATATCGATGGCATCAATTCAACAGTTCCTCGGAGCCCTCTGCAGCTATACTGGAGCTTTATCGTGCCGTCAAGTCGCACCAAGGGACAAAATGATGACTGCCGTAGCAACATACTTTACAGCCGGATACAGATGAAAGTTTTCACATGCTCGGCGCTTCGCAGTTACGATGCACATCAAGATTCGTAGCATCCGCATTTGTTAGGTGCCCGCCGCACAAATATGTAGATCTCCCGCGCAGCACAGGAAATGGCGACAGGCAGCCATGAGCTTGTTCGGTGAGTCTCTTCATTCACAAGAGACGTACCGACTTGGACCAGGTTAAGAAGGCGTTCGCTCCAAGCAAGTACACTCCATGGTCCGAAGTTTCAAAGATACGGAGTGTATACACCTCAATCACCACCGTGTCCACCCCGAAATGTTCACACGCAGAGTAATTCGCCGCGGGCCTCAGAATATCGAGTGAGCTTAAAGAAAACAACCTGTATCTATCCCTCCACTTGAATTGGACCCGATCTTCGCCGTGCTGTTCGAGTGGTTAAGCTTGTACGCATCTTTTCAGACCGCCGCGGCGCCGTTCAACTGAAGGTCAATGATGGATGTATAGTACAAACTACGTTTCACCCCATCTACTGACCTCTCTACCAGATCATATCCTTTTTTAGACGGGCGTTTCAGGTCTAGAGAGATGATAGAGGCTATCAATCTTGGGCTTCAACCTGCCCTCGTTATAATCTGCCAATCATCCCACTGATCATCTCATATGATGAGTCACCTATATTTTTGCCACTCCCGCCAATGTACTAGGGAGTGGCGACCTCCCTCCCTATGGGATCCTTGTAATGGGTCCCAACTGGGGTCCGGTTCATAGCTAAATGTGGCATGTTGATGAAGTCAAGGGTCATTAAACTCGGTGCCCTCGTAATTGCGACAATCCCATTCCGGAAGGTTTCGAGATTTTTCAGTGGATAAAACCCGTCTTCGGTTTGAATCCGTCAAGCATGTCCACCCATTTCATGATCCTCTCACCGGTGTTAGTGTCATTTCCATCATTCCGTTCCGACCGTGCTGATCCTTCGTGTTCTGACCCTCCACGACTTTTCTTCTTTGGCTGTAATCCATGTTCAAGGATATCCTGCTTCGCCGTTAACAATAATTCAATTGTTGCTGCTTTGAACCACGAGAAAACACAGTGTATCGTCTATGACCCTGCTCAAGAAAGTCCTCGGTGTTGACGCCGTCGCACTCCGCGCACCCGGATGGTAGGACGCAAGGAAAGAACCTCTGTATAAATCCACAAACAAGTGACTAAATACCCGGCGGATCCCGCAGCCCCCTATCTCTCAACACTCCCCCTCGCTCACAAGACCCTGCATCTGCGCGCGACCAAAATGAATTTTGTGAGACCTCTGCGAATGATCCTCCAAAATCCATTCCGTTTGACAATGGAGACTCCTGCGAAAAATCCCACTATGCAAATCTCAGCCTCTCGACACTCCCCCCAGCGCATAGAACCGCTGCTTCCTCATGCAACAAATGTATGGGCCCTGAAAATTTCTACGACATCTGGTCGACGTGCCTCTCTTCGAGACTCGGGCAACACCAGTTGACCACCTGCATAGCATTCGGCAGGCCCGTCTTCGGTCCCAGGCGTCCTCCGCTGTCATCTTGGTGGTGGGCAGCGCCCTCGCGACACTCGGATCGACCACGGGAACTACGCCTGCCGACCCTCGCGCCACTCCGTACCTGCCATCCCCATCCATCATTCCATTGGCACCACCTGCGACGCCTCCCGTCCTGCTCCCCCTTGACCGCGTGCATCGTCTGGGGAGCCTTTCTACCGCTCCACCCCACCTCTCTCGTCCTATCGCTCGGTCCACCCTCGTCTCCCCGGCCGTCCCCATCCCTATACTCCCCCTAACGAAAATTCTGGTTCGCTCGTGGAAGCTCAAGGTGAGAATGATGGCCCGTTGAAGGGATGGAGGTCGAGTCCTAGATTGTTGGTGATAGCGACAACGGAGGGGTTTCGAGCTAGGCTGAGGATATAGAGAATGTCGGGGTGCAAGGGAGAATTGGGGCCTATTGCAGAGAGCTCGTCCTGTAGCATAACCACCGGGCCTGTATTCGCGCCCGAGGCTTGTATTGACAACGTAGAGGGCTGGTCGCTCTCGCAATCTGACTGTGAATCTGTTGAGTTCAGAAATTCCTCAGCACCCGTGGTGGTAAGAGACAAGCCAAGAGCCCCCTGTTTCAATACATAAACCGTGTTTAAATACTCGGATGGTCTGGCAGCATCCCTATTCCTTAACACTCGGGATGTCGAGGAGCGGCGGTCTGCGGTGTGTTATACTCTTTCGCTTTTTATCCGGCTGCATGGAGCCTCTTCCCACGAGACTTCACTTTTCGGCTTGCAAAACGGGCTTGTGCCCGCGCCAACGGGCTTTTTCAGGCTTGGGCTTGGATTTGGGTGTAGATCAAAGCCCAAGCCCGGCAGATCGGCTTGCAAGCCCGTTTGTCGGCTTGGCAAGCCCCTTTGCTCGCTTAGCCGAGAAACAGGCTTGCGCATATTCCTCGTTCCCCTCGCCCTAATTTCTCAATCTGAGTGAGTACACTATGTGCAGTAAGTCCATACTTCTTGGGCTTGCGATTTTTTCTGGTGTTTTGCTCACTGCTGCGATGGTACACCGTCGCCGCCGATGACGACACAGCACAAATTGTCATTTTACTTTAGAAACACGGGCTTGTCACACTCAGTATAGTCTCATCATCTTTATACATCTTTTGTGACCAGAGGATTTCCTGCAACTTGAATCCTGGTCTATTAAAACCAAATTTTCTGGGACATGTTAATATAAGTTATTAAAATGATTTGAAATTCATTCCATTATGCCAACGCCGACACGCAGAAATATATCCTTGTACTGTCTCCGAGCCACTTCAGAAGAGAAAAAACGGAATGAACACATAACATACTGAACTTCCAAAATGTTTCTAAGCCACCTTTGAGCAGAAATATTCAAAGGCCGGTACCATAAATACTCTGGAGGCTGCTCAGGTGTAGATGATGAAATTTTGAGTTGAGAGACACGCAAGCCCGGCTGTGTGATGGCATAGTCGAACACAAGCCCGATTGTCTGATGCCATCAGACAAACGGGCTTGGGCTTGATCTTGGCCGCGACGATGTTCATCTGGGAATGAGCCTGAGGAGCATAAATTATCATTCAAACTTGATGCTTTAGTTGAATCAAATACTATCTGATACATAATTCCGTTGTATAGGCATGAAAATCCCGTTAATTTCGACTTAGAAGTTGAACGCAAGCTCGTTTGTCTGATGGCATCAGACAAACGGGCTTGTGTTGGGCTTGTCGATAAATTAGACATTTTTGGACGGATCCTGGTGTTTTTAAATTGGATTAAGGCCTCTGACCTTTGTGTCATCTTTTGGTATCGGTTTTGCAAGAAAGTGACATTTTGGCATGCAAAACAGGCTTGTGGACTTGGGTGTAGCCCTCTGAGCTATCGGGCTCCTTTTTTTCTATGTAAAAAACCGTGGAAGTGGGTTATGAGCCAGCTCAATGCGTCTGGCGGTGGTCTTCTGGTGAGGAAACCACCCGCTATGCAACACTAAGGTCAGTTCCAAGCCAAGGCCTTTTATGTGATAAGACTGAGAAACTTGCTCGCTGTGTTAGAGCCCTCTCAACCGTGCTGTATCGTCGGCCTATCTTCCGTGGAAAAAGCTGTTTCGCCTCGCCAACTGGCTTACAAATAGATTTACTTCTTGCCCTCGAATTTAACGGTGAGTCATGAGTGATATCTACTTTATCTACTTCGTCTAAATGTACCGGCTAGTACTTTTACTTCACCTAATGTTGAAAAGAAGCAAACGGGCTTAGACTTGATGCGGCTTGAGCAAACGGGCTTGCCTTCCCGTAACGGGCTTGTGTGGGCTTGGGCTTGGGCAGACTGGCTTTGGCTTGGCTCTAATGACAAGGTCGAGCAAATAATCGTAGATGGACTTACCTCACTCGGGAAAAAGCGCCGCTTTGTCTCCTACGAAATGCTATCCTCCTGAGCAACACCTGATCCCAAATGGTAGCCGGCTTACAAAATTGTATAAATGCGGGTACAGGTACAAGCCTTGCAGAAACAAATTGACGATGTCATGCACTGTGTTGTGTATACCTTACGGCGCGATCCCGAGGGCGACAATGGTCCAAATCAAGTTCAATACCCACAATACAAATCTTAGTCTCATTTTGAGTGCTACCCAGGGGCCAATTGAAACGACCCGGACACAGTGTTCTTTGCAGAAGATGCCGTAACCCAATGGCTGCCGAGTTATGAGTTTCTGTCACTATATCCTACCCAAATCTTACCGTATCGGTTCTTGATGTTCCAATCCCCAGATGCCTTGGACTGGAGGGGATGCACTGTCCGGTGGTGCCCAGCAGAATTTGGCGAAGACCACAAAAACCGCAAAGGCCATTCCAACGAGCATGAATTTCGATAGCTTGAGTGCATCAACGGCAGTGTTTACCTTAGCGCACCTCAAGACTCGGAGTCGGATTTTCCTGTACAGCGTGGGTACAGTCTATTTTAGTGTAGAGTCTGTCTCGCAACTGTTACACTCGAGGCCACAATAGTTAGATTGCAAGCGTTGTGGCTGGCACTTCTGTACATTGCAAGCCGTGAATTTTAGCTAACTATCACACACAGAATGGCTGCATTCAAGTTACATTGACAGTCTTGATAGACATTATACAGAAATATTCACAAGATGTGAGATAACAGTATTGTAATGAGCTTGAGCAAGTATCATGGTTTCGGCGTGCAAAGCCAGGCTTAGCCAGTTGTCTGAAGCAGAAGGATGATGAAGAGTCTCTGGTGCAGTGGTGATGAAAGGTTACGGTTCAGATGGCTTAAACAAGAGTTATTGACGATTGAATTACGGTGAGGAAATTTGGTGTAAGCGAGCTCAAGTCAAGTCAAGCCGCAAGTCAAGCCGTCCAAGCCCACACAGCCAAATTCAAACTCCGCTGAGCGGGGCAAGCCGTTTTGGCAAGCCCGTCGGCTAAGTCTGCTCTTCCCACAAAGGACTCTCGTGGAAGGGTTCGTCGCCCTCTGACTCGCCATCACTGTCGCCGCGGACCGGGCGCTGCACCAGACAAACATAATCCCTGCGTTGATTGCTTTGTAATCGCCTGAGCCGCTGCAGTACAGCCCGTGTCGTCAGTTGTTCTCGTCCCGCGGCTGCGGCGGTGAGACAGACACGGGCGACGAGCGCGCGCGTGTCCCAGAACGAATGCGCAATGTGATCGTGGGCGCAAGAAGCGCGTGGTGAAAGCGGCGGCTGTGGCCGCTGTAGCGGCGCCGTCTCAGAAGTGATTAGAGGACCTGCCAGGGCTATCCTTGCTCGCGAGTCGCGACACACATAGCGGCAGTATCGAATCAAGATCGGGTCGGGTGGATCGCGAGCGTTGGAGGTGGGTCATGCGCGATGAGAAAAAAATGGACAGACAACTCGTCTGAATACCAAGTATTCTCAGGCGCATATTGCCTATATAGCAGCTTTCCCGCTCAAATCGTCCCAGTAGATTGTGTTTGGCCAAGTTTCGAAACCGAATAAGTACCGCTTTCTTTCGTCCTCCAGTTCGTGTTCGTTCTCATCGGTACTAATGGCGTCGAGAAGGTCAAATGGGGGTTGTATCCGGTTCAGTGTCAGGAACTTGATTTACCAGAGACCGAACTTCGCCAGGTGCAGAACGCTAGCGAGGTTGAGCGAATTTTCAGGGCGCAGAATGGCTTGTTCTTGAATGGCGGCTGTCATGGTGAGAAGCAAGGGTAGGCACAGCCACTGTTGCCAAATACGCGTAAATATCCTCTCTCATCAACGACGACCACAATCATCAGGCTGGACCAACCTTTCGTGCGGGCTGCTTGCGCGACTCCCGTAGCCCCAAAAGCTCGACTTTCTTTCTGAGATTCTGATGTCGCCAAACGTAGCCTGGACTTGAGACTTCTTATTCTATCACCAAATCTCAGCGCTCAATGGCTCCATCGACTTGCTCTTATCAGCCTAGGGACCGACCTTCTCGACAGTCCGCCATTCTGGCTGGGTAGCGCTGCCCCAGTCTCATCTTTTCCTGTCCAGAAGTTATTCAGCTTGCTCGGCGCCACCAGTGCGCTCTCACCAGTGCCGGCTTGACATGGTTACGACCACCACGCATCGCGTTGTCGCGGGGAGCGAGACCCAGCTTGATCATTCGGTTCGCACCCCTCGCTGCTATGACACCAGCCCCCGACGTACCAGTCGCGAGCGCCGACACCATTCCGCCGAAGTCAGCTCTACAGCAGCAAGAGCAGAAACGGCCACAGCAGCAGCCACAGTTTCATCGCACCGCGACCTCGATGGTATCCCACTCGTACTACAATCACCCATCCTTGTCGTCTGCTGTACGGGCCGCGGCTGATCAACTTATATGCAGGGTCGGAAGCGCGCTATTGGAGCGAGATCCTCTGGAGGGCGCGCGCGTCAGCGTCGATGGAGCGCGCGAACGCATCTGGGAATCAGGGCCGGCACTGGCCCGTGTTGGAGGAGGCACTGGGTGACGGAGACGCTAACGCAATGGTCTTCGCCCACCACGTGCGCCTGCGAGCCTGGACTCGGTGCTGCGGGATCCAGCGCGCACTCTGTCTCGGTCGCCGCGCCGCCTTTCGTCGTGTCGCGGACGCGGATTTCATATCCTTCTCGAAGGTCCAATACGATTCCCGTGTCACCGGGCACGCCCGGTTTGTCCTTTGTTCCCCGTCCGATGTACTTAGAAATCGCGGTACGCATCCGATACTCCTCCGAAGCTTGGCTAGTGCTCATTATACTCGATTTATGGCTCGTAGGACCGTCGAGACACACCCCCGCCGACGTGGACAGCGATGTGCGGAGCGGGAGTCACCGTCTCGCGGCGCGTAGATATGGGAGCGGACTCCGCGTACGTCTCCCATTTCCCCAAAGTCCTTCGACTTCAGCTGATTCGAAATTGTTTCTCCAAGAATAGTACACACGCCACGCACTCGCGCCATCGGATGCCCTGGAACGCACTCCACACCCTTTTCTCCCCCATGGTCAGCGCACCACCTGTGTCACATCTTCACGAATCCATTCCGGTGGGCCGAAGGTGCTACGTTTGTAGGCTGTCGAAGACGAGCCTTTCATTCCTCGTCGTCGATATGGTGATGTCACGCGTGACGGCGTTACTCGACTGTTTTGGCTGAGGGCAGCACCCATGAAAATGTGCGGAATTCCTTCGCGGATCCCTTCTTAGCTCATGCATGTTTTCTTATGGCGCTCCTCAGACTCCTCTTTCAAGAATACAAGCGCTGCTCCCTCGATCCTGTCATCCCCGTCCTTGGGCAACCTCGCGGTGGGTCGGCGACTCGAATCAGTCTTCTGTTCGCCGGTATGTTCCTGCGTTCCTCCTCGCTTTACTCGCCCTTTCTTCTTTCTTTCGTTGCCCTTCCTCTCTTCTATGGCGGACGAGAATGGATCCGAACACGGAGATCCTGCCCCGGCGCATGTGCCATCCCCGTCCCGTAGTCACACTCGTTATCCACCTGCCTCGATGGACACACCAAGATTCCGGTTCCCCTCTGGTTGAAGTTCAGCGTCGATGCAAGCGCAGTGCTGGATGCGGGCGGCACTGACTGGGGCCACGCTGATGCGCTACATGGGGGTGAAAACTGGAACGGGGAGGGCTCAGGAGGAGCGAAAGCCCATCGCTCGCGTGCCTCGTATCGGCGGCGGCTGCTTCCTCGCCACGCGATATGGCGCAGACGCGTGCATACGCGATCACAGAGCTGGAAGCACAGGGCCAGCGAGACTTTATTCCTGAGGCCTCGTTCGTCGCGTGTACTCCTCGTCCTAGCGCGATACTACGTAGAGGCACGCCTATGTACATGTGACTGCGGAGCTGGAGCCAAATAACGAAGCGGAGCGAGACTGCCCGCATCGGTGGCGAGTGCTTTGTCGCGGCGCGATACTGCGCAGACGCATGCGTATGCGGTTACAGAGCAAGACGAGGGAGACCTCTTTCCTCGCACAGACTGGCCCGCCTCAGCGGCGAGTGCTTCCTCCCGGTGGGATAGTGCTCACATGGATGCATAAGAGGACGAGCAAGGCATCATTGTTCGGTCCTCGTGTAGACTGCACTCGCCGGGTGGCGCGATTCGATGACGGGAGCATCCAGGGCGCTCTTTCTGTGGGGATGGACCGCTGTCATCCTTTGGCCTGGGCTTGACGAAAATTCTGTACCCATCTTATTTGACTACAGTATATTATTAATGCATTCTCCTCGTGTTCATCCACATCTCGAATATTTGAATGCCGATGCGCCGCATCTTTAAAGAACCCTTCGCATCCTTGAAGGCCCACCCACGATCGTTCTTTTTTTTTTTTTTTTTTGTCAATTGCCTTGCCGAAAACTGATCTCGAGTACATCTAGTTGACCCAGTATAAGGTATCCATCCTGTCCAAGGGCTCGAGGCACAATCCGCGGTACAAATCCCATGAATCTACCCCGCTTTCTGAACAGACTTCGGAAGATTGGCAAAGTTTCTTATCAAGCTTTGGACCGCACTCACGGGTTCACATAGTTGGGGGGACCAGACGCACTCTGGACAATGTCAAACGCATGCCCGCTGAATTCCCATCGTTTGTTCAGTGCGAGAAACAGGAAAGAGTCCAGAAAACTGACTGAAGATGGAAGGGGTGAGTTATTCCTGAAATATTATCAGGGATGAAGGGAAAGATAAAGTAAAACCGCGTACCATGTCCGCTTGATGTCCGCCCCATGGATTCGCAGCTCTACGACTTCGTTTTTAGTCAGGATAAAGGTGCGCTGGGAGACATTGGAATCAGAAGCAATCGTCGCCCCGTTGATGATCTTGAGAAGGGTGAGGTCGGGTGGAGTGGATTCGATACCGTTAATTTCCCAAATCTGTAAATTAAATAATCGTCGAACCAAAAGGAGAAGCGATAAGACGGGACAAGCGATAAGACGGGACGTTGAACAGATGCAGAAGGCCTACTTGACTGGCGCCGTTGCTGTTCCGAGTCATAGATTAGTCCAGGCCTTGGAGGACATGCCACGAATGTCGGCTTCAATATTATTGGGCCGTTCAATTCCTTGAATTCATGCGGTGTCAAGAGAAGATCACAAGCTCTACGAGCTTTGTGGAATCGGCGGTGGTTGGAAGTTGACGTCGCGGAGCTTTCGTCCTGTCAATTATCCGGTCCCATACTCATGCATACTCTGCTCCAGCGCATTGAGATTCAGGCCGGATTAATGCACGGGACCCGCGCTAGCTGGATCAGATCGTTGCCTGCTAAATCCAACCACTGCCGAAACACGTACCGTAAATCAAAATTGATACGTCCAGGGGTGCGTTTTCTTCCCGAGCTACGGCTCAGATTATCTGATCCTTAATAGACCCAATAGTATGACGGTCCGGGTGTCACATTATTCATTTTGGAAGAAAAATCTCTCGAGGCAAAAAAAAAAACTTCGGCTCAGATCACAGAATGATTCCATATCACATCTATGTATACTAGGTACCTATATCATGCATCTCCCTGCACGAATAGGGCTTTAATCAGGTAGAGCGAGGGCAAAACAGACCTTCGGATGAATCAGCTGACATCAGCACAACCCCTGCATCAATTTTCCCTATGACTATTGCAGCGCCAACACCATCTCTGTAAGAATCGACATTCCGCATCTACATTGCAAGTCTATGTTAGATCAAAGTGGGAGAGTGCCCTTTACGGTATGCGGGATGGGCACAGTTTGATTTCTGATTGCCGGTTCAATCTTGCCGGTGTCCATCATTTTATTTGATAAACAGCTATGACGCCTCCTGTGCAGACACCCCATAGGTATACCATTAGGTGGTCAAGGGAGGAATTTTCTTTATATACAAGCCTTCTACCTTCTAATTACTGCCTTGCACCTGCAGGCACTTGACAACTAGGGTATGAGAATGTGTGACACATTGCCGGTCACATGGCACATGATCCGTGACAGGACGCGGTCAAAAACACGTCAAGTTGACGGATTTCTGATCACAAACACTTGCTTTCTTTAGTCCATTTTTTTGCAATACTACTTAATGTCAAATCTGAGTATGCACAGTTTATCCATATGCCATCATACTGCTTCTCAAATATTTGTGGGATTCTAGGTAGAGTTCTGGGTGGATGCCAGATAAGCAAAATAAAGTACTGCCCCAGAGACTCAAACCGGCACCAGTGAAATTCAAATTTGAAGTGTGCCCATCGACCGCGTACCCTAGCCCTTAAGTCCTGAACCCAAAGCCTTGCCCGCTGTGCCCAGAGTGATTACATCTAGATGATGACACAGTGGCGGTGCCATCTCAGCACCTTCCGACGGTCTGTTTTGCTCTCGCTCTACCTGATTATAGCCCTATTCCTGCGGGGAGATGCACGATATAGGTACCTAGTACATATAGATGTGATATGGAATCATTCTGTGATCTGAGCCTAAGTTTTTTTTTGCCTCGAGAGATTTTTCTTCCAAAATGAATAATGTGACGCCCGGACCGTCATACAATAGATCTCCGCTGAATAGGCGTTCCATGTTGGAATTGCGAAGGCATTTCGGAAGACTTGTAAGTGGATCGCCAACGTTTGAGGCGTTTACAGTTTAGTTCTTTCTATCGCAATATCAGCGGGCCCTGAAAGAAATCAGAACCCCAAGAACCTTGCGAAGCCGTGGTACGTATCTATTTGGCGCTGTCAAATGCCACCACAGGATCAGGGCTCTCGAGAGTTGTCTCAGCCGCCAGTTGTGGGGAGTTATGGTCGGGAAATTGAATAACGGTCATTACTCACTTTAGCGTCTCGGAGCTATTGTAGGACTCACAGCAAGAGGATCGAACCGCGCCGCTCGCGAGCATCTGTCGGCGGGAAGGAATCAGGAATCAGAACCTGGAGCGGCCCATGCAACAGCGGTCTTCCTTGGTGGCGCTTGCCGTCAGTTGTTATATTTGTCCTACCAGCAGGAAGTTCGATTGAAAGATACAAAAATAGATGCTAATTGCGGGTACCATATTTCCGGGGTACCGTAAAAGAATACCCACACCAGTGACACAGGCTCCGCCCGAGGGCAAACCAGGGCCATGCCTTCGGTGCAAACGCCACTCATTCTCCCCGATCGTGACTGAGAAATTTGTGGAGCAATTGCCTAACTCATGGTGCTATTCCACCGACTGACAGGAGTTCCTGAATACTCCCGAAACCGAAGGACCGGGTGGCGAACGAGATGGATGGGTTGGATGGACGGACCTGTTCCATGGATTCGTATCTGTCGAGGTTCGGCCATCACTGAAATGTATCCGTCCACTGTCAGTGCCTAGGAGACCGGTTGAGATCGGTATTCAGCCGTGGTTCGGTTTCGAGCGCCGCCTGGAACCAGTGGGTTTTTTCGATAAACTTCGACAATACTGTAATGGTGTTCGGATGTGCCTTTGCCCAAATGTGAAGCTCAAAAGTCAGTAATTCATCGCATTCAATCCGGGAAAGAGCTCGCACGGGTAATCATGCCGCAGTTTCTCGACGTCCATGGAACACGACAGCGCCAGGAAATTTCAACTGTCAATCACGAATTTTTAGGCGCAATTGAACAGAATTGAACATCGAACTAGCGTCTGTGGGAATATTTGAGACGTGGCCGCATGCTGATTCAGAAGCTTCATGTAAGATAGAAGTTGTAGAGTCATATTGAAACGCACGCTGAAGGGTCTGGAATGGGGAGAAGAATAGCTAGTTCCCTGTCTTTCTTCGCTAGAAACTGCTTGAGGCATTGCAGGACGAGGCTCGGTTGGGCTGGGTTTGTGTTAAGTTTGCGAGGACATGCAAATGGATGGAGATCATCATCCAAGCCCGTTCAGGGCCGAGGCCCGAGCCAAGCCACTGCCAAGCTAGGTCCGAAAGCTTCTTCGGTTGCCAATCCGTGGATTTTTTTTCCTGCCTGAAAAGGAGCGAACAAACCTAAAAACAAGGAAATATTTTCACACGCGTAACGGCAGGACTTCTCTCAACCTTGGTTTTGCGCAAGGCCGCGGATATGCTGTGCCCGACGGGGGACGCAACGACGCGACTCGGAAGAGCGCGCGGTATCAAGTCAATGTGGAACGATACGGCAGGTCAGTGCAGCCGATACATAGATGCGATGGTCAAATACGTACGAAGGAGCTCCACGTCATCAACTGGTTGGCCAAGGTAGGGAAAGCCTCGGAGTATAAATCCAATGAATGTACAAAAAAGGGCAGAATTGCCTTTTAAGGTATTGAAGAGTGATTTGAAAGCTGGTGGCTACGTTAGTGCTCGAAGTCCTGGTTAGTGAGATGCAAAGGGAGTGGCAGACTCAAGCCGCATTTGGCGCCTGAGAGAATGAAGACCACTCGTGGGCAAACACGACGGGTCACCAATATCGAGCCACCCTGAGCATAAACAGCACACTATTTGGCGCCGTCAAATGCTATAGCAAGATCAGGGCTCTCGAAGTTTGCGTCAACCACCAAGTGTTGGGCAATTTTCCTCAATGGGGAGTGTAAAATGAACAGTACTGACTCTTCAGAGTAAGTAGTGTGGACTCTCAGCAGCAAGAGAATTGAATCGTACCGCGCCGCGAGCACGGACATCGGAGCATCTATCGACGGCAAGAAATCGGGAGCCCGAACGTAGAGCGGCCCATGCAACAGCGATTTGCCTTGGGCAGCCCATGCCGGCAGTTGTTATATTTGTCCTACCAGCAGTTGAAAGATACGAAAATAGATGCTAATTGCGGGTACCATATGTCCGGCGTAAAAGAATACCCACACCAGTGAACACAGGCTCTGTCCGAGGGCAAACCAGAGCCATGTCTTCGGTACAAACGCCACTAATTCTCCGATCATGACTGAGAAATTTGTGGAGCATCATCAACTTGGCACGGAGTTGGCTGCATGGTGCTGTTCCACCGATTGACAGGAGTTCCTGAATGCTCTCGATACCGAAGGACCGGGTGGCGAACGAGACGGATGGGGTTGGATGAACGGACCTGTTCCATGGATTCGTATCTCGCGCCGGTCGGCCATCGCTCGCTGAAATGTATCCGTACTAATCGTGGTTCGGTTTCGAGCGCAGCCTGTGTTCTTTTTCTGACATGAACTTTCACAATATCGTAATGGTGTCCCCACGCACCTTTGCACAAATGTGGAGCTCAAAAGTCAGTAATTCATCGCATTCAATCCGGGAAAGAGCTCGCACAAGTAATCCTGCTGCACTGACCCGGGAGTACTGAAGTCCCAGGCCCGAAACACTTTCGGTAGTAAGTTCGTGAGAGATCCTGCGGCCTGGAAAGGAGCGAACAACGTTAAAAAATATTGAAATGATTTCACACGCAACTGACAGCAAAGCTTCTCGCATTCTCAACCTCTGGTCTTGCGCAAGACCGCGGATATGCCCTGTCCGATGGGGACGGAGCGACGCGAAGAGTGTGCTACTGTCAAGCAGAGCAATGAGGCAAGTCAGTCCGGTCGATGCACGGGTGCAATGTTGGACGCGCACGTACATAGGTTAGGGCAGAAGACTTCAAGCGATGGGCGGCGGAACTCAACTAATTGGACGGCTATTGCCAAGGCAGAACGGCAGAGGGGTAGGTTGTCCTCGGCCACATCGACGAGTGAATTGAGAAAGATTGCCGGTCTGGTTTATCTGCTAAAGCTCCTAAGTAGCGGTCTCGACCCGGGGAGAATGAATGGGCAGAAGTGACCACCGCAACGGCGGATCGCTGGAATGGGTCGCCAATCTCGAGCCACCTTGGAATTTCGCGTTTACGTTGGTATTAGGAGAATGCGTAAAATTGACGGTACCTCGAGGGCGAAACCTCATGCTCTCTTCCAGTCATCATCAGTATCGAAGATGATATATATGGAAGCTGAAAGACCCGGTTGAATGGCGGCTTCAGCCACACTTTCTGGGCACGCTGAAATGAACCGATTCGGGAAACGATTCCGCGATGAGGGAATATTCTTTTTTTGCTGTGTGAAACCCACGTCGAAAGGTTTGCCGACGAGACGTCGACAGGATACAATAGCATCAGCCGGCGCTGCCTCAACGCAACTCCCAATATGAAAGGCTTGATCGAGCCAGCCGAATGAAGATGGATACATGCTTGGCGAAAAGTATATAAGGCATGAGGTTCTGTGGCAACAAATCAAGAGTAGCAGCAGCATCATCAGCTCAGCATCCAAACTCTAGTCCTACAACTTTCAAGTCCTTCAATCGCCAAGATGTTCTCCTCTGTCGTGAGTGTCCCTCGATGATCCCCGGCTAGTGCATGAAACAAGTCCTCTCTGACTGTCTCAGGGCAAGATCGTCGCTCTCGCAGCCATGTTTGGCTCTGCTCTGGCCGCTCAGCCCACTGGCGGTCCTGCTGCAATGACGCGTAAGTGGTCCTTCTCCTGATCAGATGAGGAGAAGTCTTCCAAGACTTCCTCATGCTGCAAGAACTTTGCTGATTGAGAACAGTCCAGATCTGGAGTGGCCCTTTTACTTGCCCGGCTCCGGACAGCGCCATTCCAACTGACGGCTCCGCCGGCACGCTTCTCAAGACCGTCAGCATCCCAGAACTCACCTGCGCGGTTGCCAACTTCCCTCTGGACTCGGCCTTCACCGCCACCATGACCACCGCTCCCAAGACTGGAACGGCCGGATGCTATGTCCAGCTCTTCACGGAGCAAGGCTGCGGTGCCACCCTCACCAACCAATACCATGGCTACCCCTTCGATAGCATCGCGGTTGGCAGTGCGGTGGGCTGTGGAAACCCTGTTGCGTTCCCCTATGGGGCCGTTGAGATTGTCTGCGAGTAGTCGTCTCAGGAAGTAGATAGAAGCTTTCCTTGGCTGAAGGCTCAGCTATGTTACCTCGTTGCACAACAGTTGTACTCGTGTCTGCTCAAGCATGTCAGAAGTTTCTCTTGCTGTGATCATTATGGATGAAAACGAGAGGAAGCGGATTTAAAAACCCAATCCAGAGACAGGAGGGATGTCTCGGCCTCATTGTTGAAGGTGGTAGACAGAGGCACATTGCGGAAGGTAGCAGAGGTAACAGGTGAGCTCATGGCGGTCAAGAAGAAAAATGCGATGCTGCGTGGCAGCGTCAAAGCGGAAAGGAAAAATTTGAGTGCTACTTCGTTTTGTCGCGATTCCCCATCGCACTCGTTTAAAGACATTTTCTGGTCTAAAATGATTTATCTGGAAACATAATGACGAGTACTGCCGCCGCCCAGCGACGGACCCATCTCATAAGTTATGGGAGACTTTATAACGGCGTGTATCCAGGAGGAAATTCAACAATCTCCGGTGCGCTTCGTGCACCATCCTCCAACAGAAGCCCGCTATCCTCGTGTCTAACAGTTCAAACCGGCGGAGAAACCGTGTCCCACGCTTGGCTCGCGAGGGACGCGGGACCTCCCCCGTGGCGCCAAGGTCACGCTTGCGCGTCCGCGCAAAGTATCCCATCGTCGCGTAGGGGCCTGATAACTGTGCAAAAGGACGCGCGGTGTCCGACCCGGACATTGGGTACGGATTGAACATGCTTGCTTCCCCCGTAGCACGTCGCTGACGCCTTCTGTACCAGACATAGATATCTCCCAGCACTGCCAGCAGAAACACGCCGCCGCTGACACCGCCGACAATGGCGATGGTGCTCAGCACTGGTATTCTTTGCGTGGTGCGGAGAGACGCCGACGGTTGATGTGGGCCTGTATACAGAAGCTCCCGTGGATCAACGAGGACGCGGGAGATGCAACAGTGGTTGTGTTGGTCACAAAGAAACTTGACGGAGAGAGGTGTGTGGTTGATATCACCGCCATGTGTGACTGTCAGGTTATGAGGCCCATTGGGAAGCCCGGGCGTCGTGAATATGACCTGGTTATACTGTGCCCCCGATTGACCGGTTAGCTGGAACGTCACTGGTGCCCCACCGTCGATCGTATAGTGCGCAATGGTCGCGTTGGGAGGACCTTTGGCGGAGATGTCAGCGATCAGCGTCGCCGATGTGCCTGACCCCACGTCCTCGGTTGTCTTCTTCAAAATGAATGGAACAGCTTACCGAAGCTCAAGGTGACGTTGGATCCCGCTGTCTGCGTAGACATTCCATCATCCTCTGTCCATCCAGCGCCATAGGTGAGAGCCGGGTCCGAATACCAATATACCGTGTAGATACCATGTCCAATTGCAACACGATTCGCCTCCCGCCACTTGTTGCGGTCTCCGTAAAAGACAAACACCAATTTCCTGCTGATTCAGGCAAGTTCCGGCTGTGCTCGGTTTCGTGTTACGGATGGATCCAAGCATCCTCATGGGCAGCCAACCGGACCACATAGACAACATTCCTGAGACCACGGTTGAACGCCGAACCCCGTCAGCGACTGCGGACATATAGCTAGAGCGTCGTAACCCATTTTCCCACCCACCCGATCCATCTTACCACGAAACAAGGCGAGCGAGAGGGTCAAAATCGACCCAGTTGATTTCAAATTCGGCGGTGAAGTCGTAATATTCTTACATTTCGTTCGAGCTTTTACGTACCATTTTTCAAGTCGGCATCGGCATTCATAATGAGCCCCAAACTTGTTCCACAAAGTCCTCCACGTCTTTCAACAACACCTCCGGGACTTCCAGCGCCGCGAAATGTCCTCCTGATTTCGCTTGACGATAGAAGACGAGATTTCCCTCTTGCTTGACCCACGATTCCGGGAGAGGAATGATTTCGCTGAAGGGATAGAAAAGAGGGTTAGTGACGGAAGGAAGAAACAAACATATAGGGCAAGGCACCGAGGGAACCAAGTATAGCCAATAGGCTTTTGGTGATACTTGTAGTAACCGGGTCCACGTGTGATAGACTTCAAGTGAATAATATTAGCTTTGAAGCCTCTGCCAGAGAGTGAATGACTGGAGGGCACGAACCTCCCGGTAAGGATAGAAGGACGTGGAAATCGAGTTTGTAAACCAATAGATCGATACGTCTGTTAGGATTTCACCCATAGATGGATTCTCATCTGACCACTCCAAAAACTTCTCCCCGATCCTAAAATTCATCAAGCGTCAGCAGGCGGCAATTCAATGGAATGATATGAGAAACAACGAACCAGGCGAGAAGAGCCAACGGGTTTGACGACAAGGCGAATCCAAGAGTGTTTGGACGAGTACCTTGCTCAATACCGTAGGCCCAACCGGTTTGCCGGAAGACCGCACCACGGTCAAGGGCTTCGCGCTCGGCTTGCGAGAGGATTGAACGGTCGTCGTTCTGGGGAGCAGAAGTGCTGAACATGTTTAGGTGAATAGCTTGCGGGAGAGATGCATCAGTTTTGGACCATGTAGGCCAGGATGGAGAAGGAATGAACCTTTGCAGTTATCGTGGTTCATTGACAAGATTCGAGCAACACCAGAGCCGACATCACCTCCCTACGTGCAAATTAACGGTCAGCCTGGAATTAATACAAGGACGCCATTGAACCACAGACCTGAGCAACGTATTTATCGAACCCCAGTCCAAGCATGAGATTATTGAAGATCTTCGCGACATCCGCCATTTTGAATTCCGTCGATTGAGGACCAGAACTGAAGCCGTAACCAGGGAGAGAAGGAACCAATACGTGGTAAGGAAGTGTTTCGGGTGTGTACTTTTCGGAGAGAATTTCCAGGATAGGAATGAACTCGACGAAGCTCCCTGGAACTCGCTTTGGCATTATTGATCAAGCGGAAGGAGAGACGGACCTGGCCAGCCGTGAAGCATAATCAAAGGGACCGCATCCTTCTTCTTGCTGAACAAAGCCATGAAATGTATGTCATGGATATACTCTTTTCCTTCGATTTGTACCGGAACTTTGGCCATGAACTGAGGGAAAGAATTCATCCTCTTCTCTTGAGCTCGCCTATATCCGGCGAGTTGTATGTCGGTCGCGGCTCGTATGCGACCACAATGTCCCGCCAACTCACCAGTCAAAGCTCGTCTCCCATGTTTGCTTAGCGGCCTTCAACCAGTCTATGGACAAGCCTAAAGAGTGGTCGGAAGGGTTGCTGTTGGTGGGTGTGGATGGACCGAGGCGTGAAGCCTTGAGGAGCGACTTGAGTTCTGCAACGTCGGCGTCGGGGATGGCGACAATAAAGGGCTTGGAATCCAGCTTGAGAGAGTTGGGAAAGGTACTGAAATGCGACATGTTGATGGTTTCGATGGTCTGAGAGAGGATGGAGAAGGATTGAAGAGGAAGAGTGGACACCACCTACCTTAGTCAGGACGCGCCTTCAATCACGTGGGTGCTGACGGAAGTATCGATATCTCGCGGAGAAATACGCGGATCAAGGAAGCCCTCTCCTCCCCAGTACCTTGGAGGGCTGAACCGCGGGATCGTCAATTGGTCAGTGGCACTGTTTCTGATAAGCGAACTCACGGGAAGGTTCGTTCAGGTCTAGGGCATCGCCATTGCAAATCCATGATTCAATGTTGAATACATCGAGCGCGAGGCACCAGTAAGAGACAAGGGGAGAGGGTCGTGGACAAGGGGAACTCGGGATTCGAAATAAGTACATAGGGTCGAAAAGTTTTTTTCGACCCTCGGCAGATCCCCCCTCCCCCCCCCCTCCTTCCATATAGGGAAGGAGTTTCCCACCCCTAGCGCCGGGCCGTCGCCTCCGCTTAGGGCCGCAGCTTGGGACACTACTGGGGGCGGGCTTGACAGGCAGTTTGACTATCTTACAGTGTAGTAACAGCTTCCTGTCCATCTAATATACCTCTGGTGTGCTCTTCCTTACACCTGTACTATACTGGTCTATCACCCCCACTTTACACTGGGCACCAAATTATCATAACCTAGTGGTATATTGGCAGGGAAAAATAGTGGGACTGTATATCCATGATAGTGAGTGTCAAGTTATTTTTTTTTGAACATCGGGTAAGGTGGTTGAGCCAACGGAAAGCAAAATCTACGCGTTGTACGTGATCTGACATTCCATATTAGGAAGCTGACCTCCAAGATGGTTGGGCATTGTACAAACCCTACCTGACACCTCTGGCATTGTCCAAACGGTAAATTGAGGGTTTTCAACCCCTTCTAACAAAAGTATCAAAAAGTTTTTTTCAGCCTCCCCTGGGACCCCCCCCCCCCCCTCCCCACGTACGAAATTTTAATCCCAAGTTCCCCTTGGTCGTGGACGAGAACTCTTGAAGAAAGCGCTAAGGACCAGATGGTGGAAACTTGAAAGAGCGACTTTGCCACGTGTTACGATCAGTGATCATCAGCGGAACACTGGTCCGAAACATCCGAATTCCTGAACCACATCAACGATTTAGTGTTTGCACTACGATCTGCGAGTGTGTTACCGGAAGAAAAATCCGGAACGGAGCTATCTCCACATTGCATTCAAAGTCGGAAGTTGAGCAACTGAATCATTGAAAGGGCCCTTCTGCAGACCCTGCAGCACATGGTTTGCATTCGCTAACCCTTCCGCGGTGATCTCTAGCTGGAAGTGGAGATTTCCCGTTTGACTCGGAGTCGAGTGGGACTTTATTTGCAGTAGTAGATTTTTTTTTTCTGTCTTTCTTTGGGGGGTTCTTATCATTCATTGTACTTCGGCACTTCCGTTGAGATTTACTGTCTCCTAAACAGTCGCTCCGACAAGGAAACTTGTACTGTACTTTTTCGTTCAAATTGACAGGGGGTGTGACGCGTGACCCATTTTACCTATTCGACATTTCGGCGGCGGCTGAATTTTTGCGTGACACCTCGAAAATTTCGGCATTTGAACTGAAAATTTCGTCTTTTTGGCACTTTTTGGGCAGTTTGGGGACCTGCGTGACCACTTGGAGGTTCGACAGAGGCCCGAGTGATGCGTGACCTCGACCGAATTTCGTGATCGACAGGGGGGTGCGTGACGCATGACTACCGATTTGAAGGAAAAAGTACAGCCTGAGTATCTCGCTTCAATCTAGTTTCTGCAATTAAGAGCCGCTAACAATGGCACAGCATCCCGTGTGCTCTTCGAGGGTTATTCGATCTGACTTATGGTTTTGTATTGTGTCCATCGGTTTGATGTCCATCCTTGCGCCGCAAAACAGGTTAACCATTCGGGGATTTGCGCATATTTGCCCACTCGCATTTTAGCGTACACGTTGGTCGACTCTTTGACCCGGTCCACTTCCATTGAATGGCATTTTTATTATCTGCTCCGTAAGGCAGACACTCGACATACCAATATTCACCTGAAAATTTGTGCACAAACTCAATGGTTGACCAGCGATCAAGCCAAACATCAAATCCTCGGTATTATCCGAAGTCTTGCATACGCAGGACAAGCACAGTGACAATGTACATGTCCGATTGATAAACTTATAATATAACTGCAGTGAGTATTCGGGCTGCGACGATTACATCAATTCGCATAAATGGTGCATGCCGTAAGGAGAAGCGGGCTGACTGTGATCCATGAGATTGAATTCAAATCCACAAGAAATACATAGCTAGGAGCACGGAGGAGCATATGGTATAAATTGCCATTGATGATAATAGTTAGCCAAGTCGGCGAGGCGGATCATGGGCCACGTCTGTGCCCAGCCAGGGAGGTGCTGGACAGTGGTCATGCTCACCTCAGTGCTGTGGGCCCAGGAGATGAGTGTAACACAGCGGGTGGGTTGTGATATGATGAGCGGCAGGGGCGAAGTACCGAGGGCGATGCTGACAGCAAACACCTGGTCGTGCACTTCTTGCAAGAGCATTGGCGACGGGGGAGTGGTGTCAGTGCAGCAAGATGCACAGCAGCTTCCAGTTCCCGGGTGAGCCGCTGATGTTGGAGCTCACTCACGCAGCAGAAGGGCTGTGGCTGCTTCCTCGAGTCCCGCGACAAGGATCTGCTGTGTGGGGTTGGAGAGCATGTGTGCAGGCAGCGTGACCTCGTGGACACTGCAGAAGGAACTCAGCTGTGTGTGACAGCAGGTCCCGACAACACTTGCACTACTGTCAAGAAATGAATTCTCCGGCGTGCCCCGGCCTCTGGCCCGTGCTGTCAAGATTCTTATCAGTCATCTGGTACGACACCTTTATATAGTATATATACCGGACTATCCACGTTCCACACCCTCAGTCTTTCATCCCACAAAGCGGGAGACTGAGGGTGAGTGATCTATGTATCTAGTTCGTCTACCTTACTTACATACCTGTAGTTAACACGCCTTCTGCGCATTTACAGGTACTTAATATAAAGTCTTTCATCCCACAAAGCGGGAGACTGAGGTTAACGCGCCTTCTGCGCATTTACAGATTTTGTCAGGTTATCGGCCCACGAGCCTTGCTTCTCTAGGACAGACCTCAGAATCAAGACTCATTGCTCGCTCCCTCGGAGCTAGAAGCATCCCGAGCACCGCCTCGCATCATTCCACTCAACCCAATCCAATATCATCTCGGACATCTCACACAATGTCAACAACCGATATTGCGGACTTCACCACACTCTCAGGCGCAGATGACTGGCCTATGTTTTGTGTCACCACTCAGATTGAACTACGCCAAGCAGGCTTGTTCACACTACTAGAATCTGTCATTCAGGCTGTCACTGCTGCAGATGCTCTGGCCAATGCTGCTGCTAACACACCCTTGCCTGGTTCTACCCCTCCTGCTGGTGTGGCATTCAAGGACACTCCAGCAGAGCGCAACAGTCGTGCTCTAGGAGTTTTGCAGCAATATCTCTCTGCTGAACTCAAGCTGGAATACTTGGATGAAACTAACGCTGGAGTTCTCTGGGCTAAACTTCGAGTGCGCTTCGAGGAGGAGGACCACGCTGATACAGCAATGGGCATTCTCTCAGATCTCTTTGCCACCAAGCTGGTGGTTGAGGGCGATCCGGAGCTTATTGAGAAGAAACAACTTGAAGCACATGTTGCTCTTGTGAAGAGTTATTTTGAGCACTTGACACGGTTGAAATATCCCTTCCCTGCAGAACTCCAGCCTCTTATTCTGCTCAGCACTCTTCCACAGGATAGCTACTGGACTGGGATCCGTGGGAACATTGTTTCTTCCCTTGGTTCTGCTATGACTCTGGACAAAGTCCGTGGTCGCATAGTTGCTGCAGGGAAAAAGCCGATCACAGATACCAATACAGCTATGGCCGCACATAGTTCCAGCAAAGCGAAATCATCAGCTTCCAAGTATTGTCTTCATCATGGGAAGAATGCGACACACTCATCTGATGAGTGTTGTAACTTAAAGAACTTGTCTAAGGACTCCAAGAAAGGGAGTAAGTCCAAGTCAAAGAAGCCAGATAGGAAATGTGGTTCAAAGGCAAATGCCTCTGCTGCTTCTGACTCTGACTCTGATGGCTCGGAGGTGGATGCCAAATTAGCTATAGCCTCTGTATCTGCAAAATCTTACTCTGCCTTTTCTGCTTATTTGTCGAGTGACTCAGGCCAACCGAAATGGGTAATAGTAATTGATTCCGGAGCATCTAGGGTTATGACTCCGCACCTTGACTGGTTTGAAACTGGTACATACCAGACTCTCAATCCTCCTAGAAAGGTTCGCCTGGGAAACGATACCCAGTGTGATGCAATTGGAATTGGAACTATTTGGTTCTCCCTGTAAGACAAGACATGGACTAAATAAGCTTGAACTCAAGCGTGCGTTACATATTCCTTCCTTTGGAATTACACTCGTATCTGTGCAGCAATTAGCAAAAGCTGGTCACAAGTGCACTTTTGAGGGAGACAAATGTATTGTCAAAAGCTCAAAAGGACAGCACATTGTTGAGGCAACACAACACAAAGGTCTATACCACATGACTTGCACTCCCTTGAGCCAGGATCCACATGCTCTTTTTGCGATGGATATCAACCATCTGCACAGAATTTCTGGGCACACAAATTACCAGCTACTCCAGAACTCTGTGAGCAAGGGTCGACTTGGCAGGATCACCTCCTTGACAAGACAGCCAAAATTCTGTGAAGCTTGTGTCTTGGGGAAAATGAAGAAACTACCATTTTCCAAAAGCCAAACTAAGGCTCGGGGACCTCTGGACATTGTCTCCTCTGATGTTGGCGGTCCAGTGACACCAACAGGTCCTGGTGGCATACAATATTGGGCTGTAGTAGTCGATCACTGGCAAGCACATGTCTGGTTGTTGTTCGCCAAAAAGAAATCTGAGATATACTTCCAGCTGAAAGTATGGCGCATCCACGTGGAACAGCACTTCCGTGCCACTATTGCAAACTGGGAATTTGGTGCAGGATGGACTCGATTTTTCCGTACAGATGGTGGTGGCGAGTATACATCAAAGCAAATGGAGGCAGAATTCAAAAGACTGGGAATCATCCATGAGGTGTTTGTCTGATGGAATTTTAGGATGCGGCATTTGTAAAAATGCGAGACTCGGTCAGTTTCTATAAAAAGATCCCACCATATACACCTGAACAGGATGGAGTTGCTGAACGAATGCAACAAACTCTTGTTACTCGGGCGACCACTATGTTGATTGATTCTAGACTGCCACGAAAATTCTGGCCCTTGGCCCTGTGTGCTGCTGCCTACACCATTAATCGGACTCCTGCCTCCACACAGAATTTCTGTATCCCCACGAGAAACTCTTTGATCAGCCGGTGAACATTCATCACATGCACCAATTTGGATGTTGGGCATACCCACTTATTCCAAAGGAAAAGTGTCACAAACAAAAGTTTGGAGACAAAGCAAACCGCTGTGTATTTGTTGGCTATCATGAAAACAGCAAAGCATATGATCTCCTGATAATCAACAAAGACGGTGTGAAAACGGCGTAACATAAATGCGCGGCATCTAGGGCTATTTTGCGATTTCCTATGACCAGTATTTATACAACGGGAAGCAACTAGCACTTCTGTCGTTACTAGCATACTAGCTAGTACACAGACCACTTGTTAGGTGATATAAAGGAGAGTCAGAGCGAGCCCTAACTGCTGACTGTAGCGCGAGGCTACACTAGTGTGACGCGCTAGCTGCTAGTCGAGTGTACAAACAACCAGGGATTAAACCACCGCCTATACATTCATGAGACATGACCTAGGAGACTCTAGTAGTCCAGAGATGGCTTGCGAGGGAGCTAGCGATGATCTAGCAGACGGATATCTACGATGGAGGTGCAACTAGGGGCCGCGCCTTGAGCTAGGAAGCTCGGTGCGAGATCCGGTGGTACTATCTAATCTCTAGATAAGCGACTAGGACGGCGATAGGCGGAATGAACCGACTAGCGACCGGCTAGGGCTTTGACAAAGACATAACACGACACCAGAGATGAGACAACCCGGGACTAGGGCCCGATCTGGGCAGCTAGGACGAACGGAATAGCAAGCAGGCTATTGGAACGGAGCTAGGGACGATCGTACAGCCTGTACCGATGACCGGAGGGTTGATCGACGTCCTGACAAACAATCTATGACCATTTGATGTCGGTCGCAACGCTGCGTCGCCTAGATGTAATAGATCGACGCTCTGACAGAGTAGAGATGACCTAGACCACCGGTTACTTCGCCGGTTGGTCCGGAAGTGGTGCTCGGCATAGACGGAGGGCTGAGGATCAGTTGATATACCCACGGGTGAACACTAGCCGGTCAGCGAGGCTGACCTGGCGTATACCAAACCTGTCCCAAAACCAAACGGCAGTCGTCTCATTGGCTGACCGTATTTCTCTTTATCTAATATTGCTTATTGTATTATTCAGCTCGCTTTTCACATGTAACTGGAACCTAGTAGTATAAAAGGGAGCGCAGAGCAGACTAGGGTCTAAGAACATTACGCCCCAGACTTTGGACGAAGCTGGCGCTGGTGCTCTCAGGCTGCTAGTGGAGGTTGATACCGAACTTCACTTGTAGTAGTCTTTATATTGGAATCAGTAGACTGTGGACTCTGGAAACATCGAGTGACTAAGTTGAGGGTTTCGTGTTGTTGGTCCTAGACCTCCACATATAAAATAAGGGTGTTCTCTTCGAGACCCAGCTGCAGTTTGCGCTAGTGACTTTGCCTTCACCCCGACAAGACGGAAGCTCTGCCGTAGTGTGTTGGATCGCTTGCTAGGTGGATTGTGTGTTGGCTTGAGCCCACTAAGAAGAAGACGGACTAGGTGCCCCCACCTCTAGTTTGGCTATAACTTGTCAGTTACTTCGCCTTCACCCCGATATAGACGTAAGCTCTGTCGTAGTGTGTTGGGTCGCTAGCTGGACGCTTGTAGTGAGCTAGTGCCGATAAAAGCGGAAAGGTTCCTGTTCTTGGTTAAGGAATAGGTCGACGGTACAAGGACTCTTCTGGGACGCCCCCAACTTGCCTTGCCGTTTGAGGATTGAAGTCCCTTGTTGTTAGCCTCAGTAGTCTTCGGGTGCGCCCTTAGCGAGGATTTTCACAAACCTACATACTCTGCCCTGGTGTTCTCGACCTAACCGTCCAGCCACCTTGTATCCACCCCCCCCATATAAAACACACCCCCCCGGACCATCCCTAGGTTCCTAGCAGTGTTGTTGTTGGCGGTTGCATATTGCTAGTACATTGTAGAGTGTGTTGTTAGAAGCCTATAAATCAAACTTGTGTTTGTTCAAGCCTGCTGGTCGCATACTACGGCCCGGACCCGAACTCACAAAGAGAAGCACTTGGATCTTTGGAGGTAGATTGGTTGTGGTTGGTTGTTTTGGGTGTTTGTTCGCAATACCTATCAATTAGCTATTCCTAGTCATATAAGAAGTGCACCGTTTCAACGGAACTTACGGTGAAATTATAACCTCGAGACATGTCAGATTTGATGAGGATGAGCCCTTGACTGGAATACAGCCTCAACTGGAACCAGTTGTCACATCTAGAAAACAGCTCAAGGAAGTATCACAAAGTCTACTACAGGGGGATTCTCCATATTTTGATGATGATGATGAGGAAATTCCTTCACAACCAATTCCAGGTTCAGTGGGGGAACCTCAAATCCCTATGATTCCAACAGGGGGCAGTTTACCTCAGGCTGAACCCCCAGCCAGTGATCCATCCATTGGACATCCTTCCGAGAGGGACACTCCACCACTTCGAAAAGTTACAGGTGTAAGAGTTGAACCCTCCCGAAGATCAACTCGTGATCGAGTACCAGCCAAACATCCTAATGCAGTTTATGAACAAGTTGCACAGGGAAAGCAATCCCAATCTCAAGCTCAGCGTGCAGCAGAGACTGCAGCTCACAGGAATGCCTATGAGACAGCTCCTCCTTTGGCAGATACAGATCCTCAGGTTGATATTGAAGAGGCCCTTCTTCTAGCAACTCTTGATGAGGTCATAGCTGAAGCTTTTGCCGCACATGATCCTATTGATTCACCCAGCTGGGAAGAGGCTATGAAAAGCACAAATGCTGATCAATGGATGGCAGGACTTAATGAAGAGCTTGCCAGCCTCCAGGAGAATAATGTCTATGATGTTGTTCCCATACCTAAGGATGTCAAACCTATTCGATCCAAAGTTGTGCCCAAGCTCAAACGAGATGAAAAAGGTCTTCCAGCCCAGTACAAAATTCACATTGTCGCTCGAGGTGATACTCAGAAAGAAGGCATTGACTACAAGGAGGTTTTTGCTCCCACAGCCAATCTGGAGTCTGTTCGCATAATTTGTGCACTTGCAGCAAAGCACAATCTGGAGCTTGACCAGATGGATGTCTCCACAGCTTATCTCAATGGTGAACTTGAGGAAATCTACATGATGCCCCCAGAGTGTGTTGATATTCCAGACAGTCATTGCTGGCGCTTGAAACAGGCTTTATATGGACTCAAGCAGGCAGGGAGAACTTGGAATCGAACTCTAGATACAAAACTCTTGAAGCTTAGTTTCCACCGACTCAATTCCGAAACATGTCTCTATGTCTACAAGGAAGGCAAACAGACATGCTTCATGGTAGTCTATGTGGATGATCTGCTAATTGCAGCCACATCCAAAGAGTTCTCCCACAAAGTCAAAGGGTTACTTGCATCCTGCTTCAAAATGCGAGATCTTGGTCCAGCCAAATATCTACTTGGAATTGAGATTGTTCGTGACTGAAAGAAACACTCAATTGCTCTCAGCCAGTGTCAATATATTGACAAGGTCCTTGCGCGCTATGGCATGACTGATTGCAAACCAGTGTTCACCCCAATGGCCACAGGCACTGCCCTCAGTGCTACTAACTCTGATGATGACGAGACTATTCATCAGATAGCTTTAGTTGAAGGGGGTCCCATTGTCTCCTACCAAAGCGTGGTTGGATCATCTATGTATGCAATGCTGGGAACCCGACCAGATATTGCACACACTGTCGGAGTTCTTGGATGCTTCAGCGCAAATCCCAAAAGACATCACTGGGCTGCTGTGAAGCGCCTCCTTCGCTATCTCAAAGGCACTCGAGATTGGGCCTTGCACTTCGACGGAGCTGACATTGGCATGGACATGAACTTCCTTGGATACAGTGATGCCAACTGGAATGGAGACCGAGACACCTCTCGTTCAACCTCAGGCTATGTTTTTATAGCAAGCCGAGGAGCCATTGGTTGGTCAAGTTGCAGACAGTCAATGGTTGCCTTATCATCAACAGAGAGCGAGTACATTGGACTAGCAAATGCTGGACAGCACCTGGCCTGGCTGTGATCCTTCTTTGAAGAGCTTGGACAGCCACAGCCTGGTCCAACCAAGTTGCAATGTGACAACAGAGCTGCAATCATTTTGTCTCAGGATCCACAGTTCCGTACACACACTCAACATATTCAGCGCAAGTACCACTTTGTGCGAGATGATCTTATTCGACATGGAGAATGTGTAGTTCTCTGGTATCCGACCGAAGATATGGTGGCAGACATTTTTACAAAAGCTCTTCCTCACGAAAAGCACTCCAAGTTCTGTTTGTCTATGGGACTATGGCCTGGGTCGAGTGGGGGTGTCAAGAAATGAATTCTCCGGTGCGCCCCGGCCTCCGGCCCGTGCTGTCAAGATTCTTATCAGTCATCTGGTACGACACCTTTATATAGTATATATACCGGACTATCCACGTTCCACACCCTCAGTCTTTCATCCCACAAAGTGGGAGACTGAGGGTGAGCGATCTATGTATCTAGTTTGTCTACCTTACTTACATACCTGTAGTTAACGCGCCTTCCGCGCATTTACAGGTACTTAATATAAAGTCTTTCATCCCACAAAGCGGGAGACTGAGGTTAACGCGCCTTCCGCGCATTTACAGATTTTGTCAACTACATGTTGCCGGGCAGAGGCAGGAGAAGCACTTGACACTTGGTGTTCTGGCAGGACATGGATGGTTGGAAGAGGGCTGAGCGGGAAGGGGAATATTGTTCTGAGCAGGAGGAGGAGCGGCAGGAGGAGTGGCAATGGTACCCAAATCCCAGAATTTGAAGCAGTGGCCATGAAACTCATTATAGCACTAAGTTGAACACTTTAGTACAAGGCGAGTGTCAGGGGAACCACCACCTTAGCCCCTGTTTTCCCCCTTCCCCACCTGTGCTCTCTTCCTCCTCAGGTCAATCCCCAGCACTCACCCTGGCACACAGCGTGTGATCAGGCCCGAGACTATTGCCGGGCACTTCGTCACCTATGATGATCTGTGGCTGTGGGAGGCCACCTCACACAGCCACCTCCCACGGTCTCCCATCACATCCATCATTTGTTGATCAGTCTGTACACATGCTACTGGCTAGCTTAGTTTTTAAAGCTGCGCCTGGCATGGGAATCCTCATCCTTTCTTCTCTTTGGATTCCCCCGCTAGGTGCGTAGTATTTCTGCTCCTGTATTCTAGTACCTATATTTATACTTTGGATTCCCCCGCTAGCTCCTGTGCCCTGCACCGAGCTTAAGGTTGCCCTTACAGCGAGGTGGAGGAAAGGCGTGGAAATGTATGATGGTGTACCACTTCCTGCGGTTTTGGCCATGCTGGCACTGGCGGGGAGCAGGGCAGAGAGTCGGGTTCAGGGCAGCGGATGTGCTGCAAGTTGATTTTCATGGTGTTGTGGTTGGCCTCTTGAGAGGTATCACCAGGGTATTGCAAAAGAGGGTTGGAGAGGAAGAGAGAGGAGGACACTTGTTTGGTGCAAGTGTCACCACAGCCATTACCGGCCAGGTTCAAGCTCCGCGAGGAAGCCGTCAGCAGACGGCGGTGCTCATCCCGTTATGGTAAGGGGGCGGAGGCGGAATTTATCGAGTGGTGGGGCAGTGGGGTACCCCACAAATTTTTTTGGGCCTGCCTGCAGTGGGAGGGGCTTCCCACTTGAAACAAGTGTGGGGAAGCCCACACCCAATTTCTAAAACATGTAGTCTGCCCCACCCGCAGTGGGAAAGCCTGTGAGAAAAAACACCCCTAAGGTCATTTAACTCTATTAAAAAATATACCCCTATGGGTACCCAAAAAGGGTAGCCTGAGGTGCAGATAGACACATTGACTTCCTTTTGGGTTGTCAAAAATCTGGTGTTGACAAGTATATAAAGTACTTGTAATCTAATGAAATCCCGAAAAAGCATTCAAAAGATTCGCTGCAGCCCCTATTTTCCGTTACACAATAGATGAGGCCAAATAAAATCAAGGTCTCAAACCTCATCTCGCAGATTAAAAGTACGATTACATAAGTACTCAGTACTCGTAAACTGTAGCGGAATGCCGCCCGTCAGTATCGGCCGTGCGCTCTCGGCACTGGGGGCTTGCGGTCAATGCCAGATGCTGACCGTTGGAAGCAGAATCGGCAGATAGGCTTGATGATCAAGCAGGCATACAGCTGATGCAGTCTCTCTCTTCCGCTTCCTCTCGTTTTCATCCATAATGATCACAGCAAGAGAAACTTCTGACATGCTTGAGCAGACACGAGGACGACTGTTGTGCAGCGAGTTAACATAGCTAAGTCTTCAGCCAAGGAAAGCTTCTATCTACTTCCTGAGATGACTACTCGCAGACAATCTCAACGGCCCCATAGGGGAACGCAACAGGGTTTCCACAGCCCACCGCACTGCCAACCGCGATGCTATCGAAGGGGTAGCCATGGTATTGGTTGGTGAGGGTGGCACCACAGCCCTGCTCCGTGAAGAGCTGGACATAGCATCCGGCCGTTCCAGTCTTAGGAGCGGTGGTCATGGTGGCGGTGAAGGCCGAGTCCAGAGGGAAGTTGGCAACCGCGCAGGTGAGTTCTGGGATGCTGACGGTCTTGAGAAGCGTGCCGGCGGAGCCGTCAGTTGGAATGGCGCTGTCCGGAGCCGGGCAAGTAAAAGGGCCACTCCAGATCTGGACTGTTCTCAATCAGCAAAGTTCTTGCAGCATGAGGAAGTCTTGGAAGACTTCTCCTCATCTGAGCAGGAGAGGGATCACTTACGCGTCATTGCAGCAGGACCGCCAGTGGGCTGAGCGGCCAGAGCAGAGCCAAACATGGCTGCGAGAGCGACGATCTTGCCCTGAGACAGTCAGAGAAAGGACTTGTTTCATGCACCAGCCGGGGATCTTCGAGGGACACTCACGACAGAGGGAAACATCTTGGCGATTGAAGGACTTGAAAGTTCCAGGACTAGAGTTTGGATGCTCAGCGGATGATGCTGCTGCTACTCTTGATTTGTTGCCACAGAACCTCATGTCTTATATACTTTTCGCCAAGCATGTATCCATCTTCATTCGGCTGGCTCGATCAAGCCTTTCATATTGGGAGTTGCGTTGAGGCAGCGCCGGCTGATGCTATTGTATCCGGTCGATGTCTCGTCGGCAAACCTTTTGACGTGGGTTTCACGCAGCAAAAAAAGAATATTTCCCATCGCGGAATCGTTTCCCGAATCGGTTCATTTCAGCGTGCCCAGAAAGTGTGGCTGAAGCCGCCATTCAACCGGGTCTTTCAGCTTCCATACATATCATCTTCGATACTAATGATGACTGGAAGAGAGCATGCGGTTTCGCCCTCGGGTACCATCAATTTTACGCATTCTCCGTAATAACTCCAGTTGTTGATTTAAGACCTCGCCTAATACCACCGTAAACTCGAAATTCCAAGGTGGCTCGAGATTGGCGACCCATTCCAGCGATCCGCCGTTGCGGTGGTCACTTCTGCCCATTCATTCTCCCCGGGTCGAGACCGCTACTTAGGCGGCAATCTTTCTCAATTCACTCGTCGATGTCGCCGAGGACAACCTACCCCTCTGCCGTTCTGCCTTGACAATAGCCGTCCAATTAGTTGATTTCCGCCGCCCATCGCTTGAAGTCTTCTGCCCAAACCTACGTACGTGTGCGTCCAACATTGCACCCGTGCGTCGACCGGATTGACTTGGCTCATTGCTTCGCTTGACAATAGCGCACTCTTAGCGTCGCTCCGTCCCCATCGGACAGGGCATATCCGCGGTCTTGCGCAAGACCAGAGGTTGAGAATGCGAGAAGCTTTGCTGTCAGTTGCGTGTGAAATCATTTCAATATTTTTAACGTTGTTCGCTCCTTTCCAGGCCGCAGGATCTCTCACGAACTTACTACTGAAAGGGTTCCGGGCTTGGCGCGGGCTCGGGTGCTCGGTCCTGAAGCTGCCGTTACGCGTGTGAAGATATTTCCGTGTTTTTAGGTTTGTTCGCTCCTTTTCAGGCAGGAAAAAAACATACGGATTGGCAACCGAAGAAGTCTTCGGGCCTAACTTGGCAGTGGCTTGGCTCGGGCCTCGGCCCTGAACGGGCTTGGGTGATGATCTCCATCCATTTGCATGTCCTCGCAAACTTAACACAAACCCAGCCCAACCGAGCCTCGTCCTGCAATGCCTCATGCAGTTTCTCGGAGAAGAAAGACAGGGAACTAGCTATTCTTCTCCCCATTCCAGACCATTCAGGGTGCGTTTCAATATGACTCTACAACTTCTATCTTACATGAAGCTTCTGAATCAGCATGCGGCCACGTCTCAAATCTTCCTACAGAGGCTAGGTCGATGTTCAATTCTGTTCATTTGCGCCTAAAAATTCGTGATTGACAGTTGAAATTTCCTGGCGCTGTCGTGTTCCATGGACGTCGAGACACTGCGGCATGATTACCCGTGCGAGCTCTTTCCCGGATTGAATGCGATGAATTACTGACTTTTGAGCTTCACATTTGGGCAAAGGCACATCCGAACACCATTACAGTATTGTCGAAGTTTATCGAAAAAACCCACTGGTTCCAGGCGGCGCTCGAAACCGAACCACGGCTGAATACCGATCTCAACCGGTCTCCTAGGCACTGACAGTGGACGGATACATTTCAGTGATGGCCGAACCTCGACAGATACGAATCCATGGAACAGGTCCGTCCATCCAACCCATCCATCTCGTTCGCCACCCGGTCCTTCGGTTTCGGGAGTATTCAGGAACTCCTGTCAGTCGGTGGAATAGCACCATGAGTTAGGCAACGCTCCACAAATTTCTCAGTCACGATCGGGGAGAATGAGTGGCGTTTGCACCGAAGGCATGGCCCTGGTTTGCCCTCGGGCGGAGCCTGTGTCACTGGTGTGGGTATTCTTTTACGGTACCCCGGAAATATGGTACCCGCAATTAGCATCTATTTTTTGTATCTTTCAATCGAACTTCCTGCTGGTAGGACAAATATAACAACTGACGGCAAGCGCCACCAAGGAAGACCGCTGTTGCATGGGCCGCTCCAGGTTCTGATTCCTGATTCCTTCCCGCCGACAGATGCTCGCGAGCGGCGCGGTTCGATCCTCTTGCTGTGAGTCCTACAATAGCTCCGAGACGCTAAAGTGAGTAATGACCGTTATTCAATTTCCCGACCATAACTCCCCACAACTGGCGGCTGAGACAACCCTCGAGAGCCCTGATCCTGTGGTGGCATTTGACAGCGCCAAATAGATACTTACCGCGGCTTCGGAAGGTTCCTGGCGTTCTGATTTCCTTCAGGGCCCGCTGATATTGCTATAAAAAGAACTAAACTGTAAACGCCTCAAACGTTGGCGATGCACTTACAAGTCTTCCGAACTGCCTTCGCAATTCCAACATGGGACGCCTAGTCAGCGGAGATCTATTGGGTATATTAAGGATCAGATAATCTGAGCCGTAGCTCGGGAAGAAAACGCACCCCTGGACGTATCAATTTTGATTTACGGTATGTGTTTCGGCAGTGGTTGGATTTAGAAGGCAACGATCTGATCCAGCTAGCGCGGGTCCCGTGCATTAATCCGGCCTGAATCTCAATGCGCTGGAGTAGTGCTGCCGCGAGCTGAGTTCGAGGTGCCTCGAGCTGATGGGCCATCAAACTCGGGTGAGCTCGAGGTGCCACAAGCTCACCTCGAGCTGGCTCGAGGTGACTGCCCAAAAGGGAAATCCAGTGTCCCACGGATGCTCAACATCGTAAACGGCGACCTTCATGGCGTTGAATGCTCAGGAAATCCTCCTGATACTGTCCGGATTACATTTTAATGCCGGTGGCTTTTTTCCCGGTCCAAAAGCACGAAATTTCGATTGCAGGAGCTAGAATTCATCTGAAATCAAAATAATTTGTACTTGTCTCAAATGGACGACTTTTTATTATAAAAGACCACTCATTAGGACCGGAATCCATCTAGCAATATGGATTACGGTCTCTGTATTTGATTCTACCACTTTCTCCCTCACATTCTTCATGTTATATGGGGTCACTGAACACGGAACAAATGGCGGTCACTGGTCACATTTTTCCTTTCTTTTTTTTGTGGGCAGCTTAAGAATGGCTAAAGCTTAGTGAATATAGATAGAAACCAATATTATCATGCTACTTTTGCGGCCACAGGGAATATTTGAAGTGGTGAAGAGAAAAGCAGACCTGTCGTCACCTGCCTACCGTGAAAGGAAATGTAATTTGATGGAGCTCGAGCCAGCTCGAGCCGAGGTGAGTTACCATCAGCTCGAGGTGCCGTATATAGTAATGGTCCGAGGCGAGGTGGAACTCAGCTCGAGCTACCTCCACCTCGCGGCAGCACTACGCTGGAGCAGAGTATGCATGAGTATGGGACCGGATAATTGACAGGCCGAAAATTCCGCGACGTCAAATTCCAACCACTGCTGATTACACAAAGCTTGTGGAGCTTGTGATCTTTCCTTGACACCGCATAAATCGAAGGAATTGAATGGCCCAATAATATTGAAGCCGACATTCGTGGCATGTCCTCCAAGGTCTGGACTAATCTATGACTCGGAACAGCAACGGCTAGTCAAGTTGGCCTTCTGCATCTGTTCAACGATGGTTCGAAACGGATAGCCGGACCGGTGTCGCTGCTTATCGCTTTCTCCTTTTGGTTCGACGATTATTATTTACAGATTTGGGAAATTAACAGCAATCGTATACATTCCACCCGATGACGAAGAGTAGGGTGGTCTCTAGGTAGACCAAGACGTGTCCAGGTTGTGCCAGCAATGGTGCCGAGTCTTGCAGCAGAAATTGAGTGCTGGATGGGAAATGATCAATTCCTGCTATACTTTTACCTTGTCCTCAGTTCGTCCTGACTCCCCAAGTAGCTATATTTGTTTCTACTGTATATAAGCTTGTAATTACTTCGAATACAGTATACTTTCTCCCCAACATCTTGTTCTATTATGCCCGCCACCGTGACGCACCTCCAACTTGTGGATTGAGCACTACAACGGCTTTCGGGACGAGACCCACAAAGTAAGGACAACGAGGTGAGAGCTCAATCGGGGCACACAAAGGTGGAAACGACTGTATTCGGTCGGGTCTACCTAAAGTAAGAACAACGAGGTGAGAGCTAGGAGAAATATGTAAGTGTGGTAGAATGGAGTAATGTAAGAAAGGCTCCCCTCAGTCGGGGCACATAAAGGTGGAAACGACTGAGGTGAGCGAATGCGCGGGGCGGTATATAAGCAAAATAAGGATTGGAAATAATAAAGGAATATGAAATGGAATCATGTGGAGGTGAAATGTTATTATCAGGTCCATGTGGAAGTGAAACGGTATGACCACCAGGAACATGTGGAACGAGGATCCGTCGGGTCTCCTTCAACAAGTTGAGACGATCCACTTTGGGTGTCCTTAATCTCAGTTCTCACAACCCCGACCGCATCCGAGGACCGATCCCTCGATACTTTTCAGGTTTCACTGATCCCCGGGAGGCCCCCGGTCACTACTTTTGAGGGCAGTGGGATTCTTTTTCTAGATTTTGACTGATTTACTCTCTATTTTGACGATAATATGGCCCTGGGGGTCGCAGAAAAAGAGATAAAAATGCCCCAAGTGGAATTGTCTTAGTTTGATGCCTCCGCATCGCTCCAGGTGGTTCAAAACTTCTGGAAATGGCTGGTGCAAACAAAAAAACACCCCTGAAAATCGGTCGTTGATTTACTCTATGCTCCCACCACCCTCAAAGCCTAAGGTAGATAAATCCTGCTCACGATTGCTTAAGCAGAGTGCGTCAAGACGGTCTGTGATGCTTAAACCATATTAAGCCGCTTAAGATGGATTCAAAACTGTATATAAGTACAGTAGGTGGAATATACTCACTAATAGTGCTATTACTACGGCTGCTTAAGCGAACTTAAGCAAGTATCACTTGAGTAAAATTCAGTATACGGACTACGCTGCTTAAGCGGCTTAAGCTGCTCACGCCCACCTTGAGCAAGTGCACCGCTTAAGCCCTGCTTGCACCCAGCCATCCCATGGTAAAATTTCGCTCCCAAAGAATGTGCTGTCTGCCACTGGGTCAACGACAAACGTGTCAGTGGGGTTGTTGGGGGCTTGTTTGAGAATAGCATGGTGGAAGAGGGTCAGGCTGCACGCGATGACGTGCAGGCCAGGAACACTTCGCACACGGGTCTATCTGCCTACAGCGCAGCCCACGGCATGCATGATGACAACCCCCGCGCTGTGGCTGCGGTGATCGAGGAGCCAAGAGCGAAGCAACTGCTGGGGATGTGGGCACGACGGGGTCACGCACACCAAGCGTGTCAAGACCGACCATGAGCGCCCGTAGCCAGCGCTATGTGGGGTTCTGATGTATTGTATTGTTCTCGGGAGAACAACACCATGATGCATTATTCGCTCTCAACAGAACAGCGGCATGATGCATCATCGAGAACAAAAATGTTTTGGGTTATCCCCGATGATCCCCGAGCATGTGCGCACGCGCTCGTTGCCCCCGCCGTTGCCGGGCGCGTGGCAGTGCCTTGCCCGCCCTGCCTAAAAAGGTCGTTGGTCCGGGCTCCCGCGCAGCTTCACCGAAGCATCGGGTACGTTGTTTGATATAAATGATTGCTTACCGTCCATGTTCTAGAGCTCAGGGAAGCATAGGAAGGATGTGAATGTGTTCCCTTGGTAGGGAAGGAGGGATATTTGCACCTGTTATCTATCAGTGATATCGCCTTCGATCGCTCTCTGCTGGCTTCATCCTCGACCACCATTGCGCCATTGGCTACGCCGCTGCTCTTTCTGGGCTAGGGGACCGCCAAAAATGCGTTGCACATGTGTATTCCGGCCCCTCGAGTCTTCGTTCGCTTTCTGGGCAGCACCTTTGGCGACTCAAATATTATCTACCTGGTGCTCCTGGCCGATCCCGCCGCCTCTTGTGCTATGTCTCTATGGTCAATGCGGCAGCCTTACACGCAATCATTCGCGATAAAGGCACCGTCCAGTATATGCTCCGCACATCTCTGGTCAACGAGACTAACGGCTTTGGCGCTGCGGCCGAGCCGGACTTTGTGAATCTGTCCGGTATTCCGGCCGAGTACCATGATTTCGCCGATGTCTTCTCTGAATCAGAGGCTTACAATCTTCCGCCTCATCGCGAATTCGATCTCAAGATCGAGACTGTCAATGGTGCTGAGCCTCCGGTCGGCCCCATCTATTCCCTTTCCGCAACTGAGCTGACCGCGCTTCGGGAGTTCCTCGACAAGAACCTCAAGGCGGATTTCATTTATCCGTCTCGCTCCTCCCATGGCGCTCCGATTCTCTTCGCCAAGAAGAAAGACGGAAGTCTCCGGCTTTGCATTGACTATCGCGGATTGAACCGCATCACGAAAAAGGATTGTTATCCGCTTCCTCTGATTGCGGATCTCCTCAACGCTCCTGGAAAGGTGCGTATTTGTGCCAAACTGGACCTACGCCACACCTATCACTTGCTCCGTGTCGCCGCTGGCGACGAGTACAAAACCGCTTTCCGTTCCCGTTATGGCTCATACAATTTCCGGGTCGTTCCGGAAGGTCTTTCCAACGCACCAGCTGCTTTCCAGCGCTTCCTTAACACCCTCTTTGTGGATCTCTTGGATGTTTACATTGTGGTATACTTGGATGATATCCTCGTGTACTCCGACGATCCAGCTAATCATACGGATCACGTCCGTGAGGTGCTTCGCCGTTTACACGAAGCTGGATTATTCTGCAAGCTATCCAAGTGCGAGTTTAGTGTCACCACTTGCGAGTACCTCAGCTACATTCTGTCGCCCGATGGTTTCCGCATGGTGCCGGACAAGATCTCCGCTATTACGGATTGGCCAGTACCTCGGAAAGTGAAGGACGTTCAGTCCTTCCTCGGTTTTTGTAACTTCTATCGGCACTTCATTTACGGCTATTCTGGCATTACCGTTCCACTCACCCGCCTCACTCGTACTGGCACACGATGGGATTGGAAACCCGCTTGTCAAGCGGCCTTCGACAGTCTCAAAAGTGCTTTTACGGCTGCTCTGGTACTCCATCATTGGATTCCCGGCCGTCAGATTATGGTTGAGACAGACACATCCAACTATGCCATTGCGGGCATTCTCTCCATTCTTGGAGACGATGGGGAATTCCATCCCGTCGCTTTCCGGAGCCAGACACTTACGGCTCCGGAACTCAACTATGATATGCACGATAAGGAACTCCTCGCTATTTTTGATTGCTTTACTCATTGGCATCATTATCTCGAGGGTGCCCCTCTTACTGTCGACGTTGTCACGGACCACAAGAACCTCAAATACTTTGCCTCGACTAAGGTCCTTACCCGTCGGCAAGTACGCTGGTCCAAATACCTTTGCCATTTCAATATGGTAATCCGGTTCCAACCCGGAAAGCTCGGAGGTAAACCCGATGCATTAACTAGATGATGGGACGTCTACCCTAAAGAGGGGGATACGGCCTTCAGCCAGATCAATCCTCAGAACTTCCGGCCCATTTTCACTTCCAACCAGTTATCCGCTGAAACGGTGCACTTCTTATATGACTAGGAATAGCTAATTGATAGGTATTGCGAACAAACACCCAAAACAACCAACCACAACCAATCTACCTCCAAAGATCTAAGTGCTTCTCTTTGTGAGTTCGGGTCCGGGCCGTAGTATGCGACCAGCAGGTTTGAACAAACACAAGTTTGATTTATAGGCTTCCAACAACACACTCTACAACGTACTAGCAATATGCAACCGCCAACAACAACACTGCTAGGAACCTAGGGATGGTCCGGGGGGTGTGTTTTATATGGGGTGGATACAAGATGGCTGGACCGCTAGGTCGAGAACACCAGGGCAGAGTATGTAGGTTTGTGAAAATCCTCGCTAAGGGCAGCCCCAAAGACTACTGAGGCTAACAACAAATGGACTTCAATCCTCAAACGGCAAGACTCTCCTTGACCGCCGACCTATTCCTTAACCAAGAACAGGAACCTTTCCGCTTTTATCGGCACTAGTTCACTACAAGCGTCCAGCTAGCGACCCAACACACTACGACAGAGCTTCCGTCTATATCGGGGTGAAGGCGAAGTAACTGACAAGTTATAGCCAAACTAGAGGTGGGGGCACCTAGTCCGTCTTCTTCTTAGTGGGCTCAAGCCAACACACAATCCACCTAGCAAGCGATCCAACACACTACGACAGAGCTTCCGTCGTGCCGGGGTGAAGGCAAAGTCACTAGCGCAAACTGCAGTTGGGTCTCGAAGAGAACACCCTTGTTTTATATGTGGAGGTCTAGGACCAACAACACGAAATCCTCAACTTAGTCACTCGATGTTTCCAGAGTCCACAGTTACTGATTCCAATATAAAGACTACTACAAGTGAAGTTCGGTATCAACCTCCACTAGCAGCCTGAGTCCACTAGCACCAGCTTCGTCCAAAGTCTGGGGCGTAATGTTCTTAGACCCTAGTCTGTCCTGCGCTCCCTTTTATACTACTAGGTGTGAGTTACATGTGAAAGCGAGCTGAATAATACAATAAGCAATATTAGATGATAAGAAATACGGTCAGCCAATGAGACGACTGCCGTTTGGTTTTGGGACTGGTTTGGTATATGCCAGGTCAGCCTCGCTGACCGGCTAGTGTTCAACCGTGGGTATATCAATGGATCCTCAGCCCTCCGTCTATGCCGAGTACCCCTTCTGGATCAACCGGCGATGTAGCCGGTGGTCTAGGTCATCTCTACTCTGTCAGAGCGTCGATCTATTACATCTAGGCGACGCAGTGTTGCGACCGACATCAAATGGTCATAGCTCGTTGGTCAGAACATCGATCCACCCCTCCGAACATCGGTACAGGCTGTGCGATCGTCCCTAGCTCCGTCCCAATAGCCGACTGGCTATTCCCCTTCGCCCTAGCTGCCCAGATCGGGCACTAGCCGCGTGCTGCCTCATCTCGTATGTCGTGGTATGCCTTTGTCAAAGCCCTAGCCGATCGCTAGTAGGGTTATTCCGCCTAGCGCCGTCTAGTTGCTTATCTAGAGATTAGATAGTACCACCGGTTACCGCGCCGAGCTTCCTAGCTCAAGGCGTAGTCCCCTAGCTGTACGTCCATCGTAGATATCCGTCTGCTAGACCCTCGCTAGCTCCGTCCCAAGTCATCTCCGGACTACTAGAGTCTCCTAGGTCATGTCTCATGAATGTATAGGCAGTGGTTTAATCCCTGGTTGTTTGTACACTCAGCTAGCAGCTAGCGCGTCACACTAGCGCAGCCTCGCGCTACAGTCAGCAGTTAGGGCTCGCTCTGACTCTCCTTTATATCACCTAACAAGTGGTCTGCGTACTAGCTGATAAGCCAGTAACATCAGAAGTGCTAGTTGCTTCCCGTTGTATAAATACTGGTCATAGGAAATCGCAAAATTAGCCCTAGATGCCGCGCATTTATGTTACGCCGTTTCATCTCCCCTTCACTAAATCTCGACCGTCCCCGGTCGTTGCGCAGTGCCATTCACTTTGCAATGTCTAGTGGTCCTTCGGATGATATCTCCGCCAGAACGTTATAAATATTTTTGTGCCCATGTTATTTGACGCCATTCAATGATCCAACCCCCTAGGACCCATTCTCGTCTCTCGAGTTACGTCTCGTGTCCTAGCTAGCTCAAATCCCCAAACGCACATCTGATCTAGATCCTAATTTTGACATCCTAGGACCCACAGATCTGCAATAATGAACGCCGATCATTGTTCAGTAATAGCCGGTACAGGA
>JARKIC010001644.1:0-105219 GCA_029378375.1 Mycena olivaceomarginata | reverse complement strand
CAGAGGACGAGTCGATGCCGGCGCAGGAGGACGAGCCGATGCCGATGCAGGCCTCCTCCACCCCGGGCAGCCAGGCGCAGGCTGCGGTTTCGGGCTGTGACGGAGCGACGACTGCAGGCGTGCCCCTGGCGGCGAACTCAACCGAGGACGAGGGTGCTCTGGCCTGCTCATGGGGCCACCGGCGCGATTGCCGAGGCGCAGGGTCCAGCGGGCGGGGCAGCAGGTGGAGCAGAAGCGCGCGGCTTCACTGACAGGGCCATCTTCCCCCACCATTACGGGCGTGGGCCTGGCACTTGTCGATGTGTCCTCTTCAGAAAAGCATGCCAAGGTGCTAGCCCATTTCCGGTCGGGCATAGGCCTCCCAGCGTGGGTAGCTGTGGTGGACACCTGGTGCACGCTCGAGGTGGCGACGGGCCTGCTGGTGCCAGGGAAGGTGCTGCCTCCCCATGGCCGCCCTGAGGCTGTGAGCCGGTGGTGCAGCGTGCCCATAATGACCAACAGATCCCTGCTAGTCTCGAGGAAGATGACCAGTGGGACGCCTTCTATGACAAGGTGGTGAAGTGGTGGATTGCCGTGAATCCCGCCTGGCAGAAAGAGGGCGTGACGGGGCCGGCGAGCTTCGCTGAGCACGGGCTCAAGCAAGAAAGCGGAGGGGATCTGGGAGGCTGCTGGTGGGGCTGAACGGGCTGACCAGTGTTGTCGCTTGCCTTTGGTGGTGGTACCAGCTTGCCGGGGTAGTGGAAGGCGCGCCCGTTTGGAAGAAATTGGTGGGCGATGTTACCTGGGTGTTAACAGAGAAGTTCAGGGCCATTGGGCGCAAGAGAGTGGGCAGGCCCTCTGGAGAAGAACCAGCAGGAAAGCGTGCACGTCGAGAATAGCTTTTTTCTCTGTTGCAGAAATTTATCGACATTTTTTGGCTAAGCTCGCCCAAAAGAAGTACCTGTAATCACAGTATTGTCAGGAAACAGTGGCCCAAATATATGTACAGCATATTTGGGGTTAGATGTCACTATGTGCGGTGGAATTACATGGCCCCCTACCCATTTTGGCAACCGAGGCCAGCAGCTAGGTGGAAAAGCTGGTTATCTGTTGGAAAAAGACCTTTTCGGGGATATTTGCTTGTAAGCATGGGCTTTTGCAAAATGCCCTAACACTTATATCCATGGTTTTTTTAAAAGTTCTTACTGTATCAGCTGCAGCCCGAGCCCCGACCCTCCTCCACTGCAGACGCTGTGGAGTCGTACACCCAAGTTGCCCAAAGGGTACGAGCTGATGCCGTCGATGAGGGACTTGTTGCAGACGCTGCCCACAAACGAGCAGCGGGAGCGTATGTACCAGCTGGCGAGGCTGGGAAGCAGGGAGTTTATGCGTGAAAATGCACTGGTGCGAAACAAGGTGTTGCTCGAGATGCTGAATCTCAAGGATGCGACGAGGGGGATTATCTGCCCTGCGGTCGTGGAGTGCCCGCAACCACGACCCGCGAATATGTTGGCAGCGCAGTTGGGCCCGACACGCAGGTCTACGCGACTCGCTGGCCAACGGAGCGAGGGAGATGACGAAATGGGAGCCGAAGAGGAAGGCGAAAGGGGTGGTGATGGGCAAACAGATGCAGGAGGGGCAGACGTCGACGGTACAGAGGGTGGTGAGGGAGAGGGCAAGGAGGGTGGTGAACTTCAGGGAGGTCGGGGGAAAAGTTGACAAAGAGAATGGAAATCCGGAAGACGAAGGAGACAAGGAGGAAGGCGAACGCAAAGAGGGAGGCGAACACCAGGCAGGTGCGCAGAAGGAACACCAGAAGGGTGGTGAGAATGTGGGTGGAGAGCAAGTGAGATGGCCGAAGTGGTTGGCCGATGGTCACACGCTGCTCAGTGCATGCCCGGAGGACGGAAGCAAATGGAAAGAGGTCGTCGAAACATGGGTACAACTGGAAAAAGCCTACGGATTCAAAACGTCAGTGAGTCTTGTGAAATTCTAGCGGGTAAAAACAAGAGCTTACATGACTATTGTCTAGACATCGAACATACTGTCAGAAGCGGAAAGCGAGGCCTGAAGAAGTCCACCAGTGGATCAATACGGCCGATCGACGACCTGCAAAACCAAGGTCAACAGCCATGATGTGTTGGTGGCAAAGTGGTGAAGTGGTGGAGCGGCCTGACCCCTGCGTGGCGCAACAAAGACAAGAGGGAAGGGCCGGAGGTAGGGGAGAAGGTGGGCGAATGGGGAGTCCTGGGTACATCTGGGAGCGAATGGCATCCTGACGATATTGCTCCCACTGGTCTGGTGGAGGGAGGGAGAGGCAGGCGAAGCAGCAAGCGAGAGTTGGCTCGCCGCTGTGCAGGATGTGTTGTGCGTCCTCCAAGGGCTGCTGTCCGCTGCAAAACATAAAGTACGTACAAGAATTTTCCCACGTTGTGACACTAATCACCGCCTTCTCATTTAGCGCCGCGTGACGAACACAAGAGGTCGCAAGTGTCCGTGCCAGCACCTGTAAATTGGGGGAACTCTAATCAATCTAATAGCAGGCGTATTTTACCCATTCAATTTCCTACTGATGCTATCACAACTATCTGGGGCTGTATGGGTTTTGCCGACACAGATCAGACTTTTTGGGGCAAATCATGATGAAACTCCGACTGATGTAGAAAAGAAAGAGAGGGTGCCGTGCTGCCGAGCTGATGTGCAGTCCATAAAGTTACTCTTTCGCGAAAAAGTACGTGGCTGGCCGGGGACCGTTTCACGAAAGGTTGCGTCCCACGTCGCAGGTCACGTGGGGCATCAGCGGGGCTGTATGGTGGCATCCGCACTCCTCTCGGCAACCCGTGGACGGGATCAAATGGCATCAAATGATTGCTTAGGGAGGTGCCGGTGGCTGCCGAATGACATCTACAGGGGCTTTGTCCCAATTTGGGTGCTCAAAAGCGGCGCGCCTGCGCGCCCGGAACGCGACGCCCAATACATATATACAGCGCGGTGCTACAGCTAAGTAGGAACACATGGCAGAGACCGTTCGACACAGCACCCCCTCGCGCACGCACCGTGTGGCAACCCGGCGCAACCCTGCATGCCCAAAACCAAAAAAGCGAATACTTGGCACCAGCAAATTAGCTGCTTGCGAGCAGCCTCGAGCCCTCACCTACTGCGGACGCTTCCCCTCCTCCGTCAACGCGGCCACACCCTGCGCTAATGCCTGGCGGGTGAGGGGGTGGGGGGCGGGGGTGCGGCGGGGGCGCGTTCCGGCGGCGCATTCAGGGGCGCGTTCGGGTGGCGCCACCCGAGCCTGCTGCGGCTATGCCTACGGGCTGCGAGACGCTGGGTCCCAGCTGCGGAGGATGTTGGATCGTCCACTCGGGCGGCGTCAGGGACCGGCGGGGGGCGGGGGCGGGGGCAGGCGCTAGGGCGGGATCCGCTGCATCCGCGGCAGGCGCAGGCATGGTGGGCTGGCTGGAAGCAGGCGGCGCATCCAGGGCCGACGCAACCATCAGGTGTGTGCACCTCAGTCGCGGCGGGCGCTTCGCGCGGCGAGCTGGGCGGGCTGTTGGGCAGCAGGGGCGGGCGCTCCGTGTGTCGGGTGGGCCGGGCTATTGGCGGTGGGGGCGGGGGCGTCGTTCGGTCTCTCCCTGAGCAACACTGAGGTTAGGCGATCGCATGGAACAAGGAATACGTGAGAAAGAATATGCCTTTGCAACATCTTCCCAAGCACCCACTCCACATCGGCGACTGCATGCTCCCAACTTCTGACGGGGTCTCCATGGAGCCGTGCCACCACTTCAATGTGATAACGACGTTGAGCAGTCCGTTCTGGCCCGGGCACTGAGAACATCCCAGCTGCCATCACCCGTCTGCAACAGTTCCCCGTCGCGCACCCGCCAAGACGGATTGATACCCTTCCACCACGCCCACCACTGATCCTCCATCTCACCGCTCAACCCAATTTTGGGGACCCCCTTCCGTGCGTTCTTGACCCAGACTCCTACTGCTTTAGGACGCAGTGTTGTCGGCAAAGACTTTGTCTGAAGTCGGAATTCAGCAAACCTGCGAAGATTTTTAAGACGAAACACTTACCGAGGATGCAAAATTCCACGCCTCTTCCAGCGCCTACCACAAATCTACGATGTTCTTCCACACAGCCCCTTCCCAGGCCCTGTCCATCCAAAAGCACGGCTTTGGCTGAGTCCTGCCCATTTGGGGGACTTGGCGACGACTGCTGATTTCGACGCCCGCGCGCTCCCTCTCGTCTTGACCGGGGTACGTCGCGAATCCCCTTTCCGACTCGTCCCCGCTGTCATCGTCCCCCTCGGTGTCGTCGTCGCTGCTCAGCAAGTCCTGCTCCACCCCGTCGTCGGCCTTTCGCCTCTTCTTGGCGTTCCCCGATTTGGTCTTGCTCCGCCCTCTCGTTCTCTATCCCAAGAAAGCGGTCACCCCCTCGAGCCCCATGTTCCGCGCCACCCTGTGATTGTGCGCATTGTGAATCTCCCGCTTCAGCTCAAAGGACGACATGCGCCTGAGCCTGCTCGTGTAAGCATTTCGCGCCTCTTCCGGCAACTCCACGATCTCCAGCCTCAAGGCCTCCGTCATCTCCGCAATGCCCACGTCGCCGCTGCTGTACTTGGATCGGAGACGGTGGTGGGGTTGGACACGGCGGTGGGGTAGGGCACAGGAGCCGGGTTGGAAACGGCGGAGACGACAGCGGGGTTGGAAGCGCCAGGCGCGGTGCAGAGAGCTGGTCCTCGTCGTCTACCAGCGGCCGCAGCGGTGCGTCCATCACCATGTCTCCCTCTCCATCTCGAAGCACGGCACCATCAGCCGCCTTCTCGTTGACATCATCCTGCTCCGACATCCGCAAGAGATTCATTCCCAAGAACACATCGGGCGGAGGCGGCACAGGGCCGACAGGCACAGCGCGGCAGTCGGGGCGGGGGCGGCGGGAGCTACTCCGTCCACCAAGTTATTTTTCTCTGTGTCAGAAGGTCAGTCTTTTCCATACAATCGCGTCCAGCGCCACTTACCCAAAAACCCTGCATGAATGAACTTCAGATATGTTTTCAGCATTGCTGAGTAGCCCTCCGGATCCCAACGTGCCCAATCTTTACCACCGACGAGGCCAGAATTCGCACTGGGCAGAGAAGTAATCAATACCGATATCACATCTATCGACACTTGCATACATACCTCATCGTCTCAAATTTTTGAGTCTCTTCGTTGATGCGACCGCCGATGATGTTCAATGTTAGGCCGGTGTACGCGTGCAACCCTGCAAGTAGGGGCTGCACGATGGAGAGGAACTTCTCACAACACCTAGAAATCACCATGTCAGCGCACGAATCTGCTCCAGGTCGAGGCTGACTTACTCGCGTTGGACGGCTGGGTCCGGGTCGGGCTCTCCCTCCTCGTCCTCGTTAAAACTCTGGACCTCCTTCGCATGCACCTCATCGCATTCCCGCTTGATCCGACTTTTAACCTCCTCTGTCTCCGCCTCCAACATCTCCCTCGCCACCTGGCATCGCAAGCTAACGTGCATCTTCCGCGGTTCCTCGCCGTACTCCTCCTCAAATCTCTCCATCACGGTGTCTTTGAAATCCGGGTGACGCATGTAGAAGCGGAAATCTGCGGTGCGTTTGGAGCTTCGGCGACGTCGTCCCGACGCAAACGCGCCAGCCAAGCGAAGTACGGGTTCCCGTGAATCCCAATGGCGCCCGACCGCTTTCGAGAGAACCACCTCTTTATTTTCTGAGCGGTCGATTAGACTTGTTTTTCATCATGAAAAAATGTCAACCCACCTCCTTGATCTTCTTCTGAACCTGGCTTTTCCGCTCAGCTTGCTCGAGCGCCTCTTCAGCCGTTTGAGGCTCTAGATCTGGCGGCGGCGGCGGAGCATTTGGGACGGGATCCTGGTCCAGCGGCAGATCCCAAGGGAAGAGTTTCCAGTACTCCTTGAACAGATTGGTCCAGAACGGCGCCAAGCCCTCCGTCTTCGCCTCCCTCCGTATTTCTTCTTGGACGCCTCGATGTACTCGGGAATTTTGCTGGTCAAGAAATCCAAACGCAGCCCTTTGAAGTCGCTGGCTGCCCGCGTTTTTTCTGTGGCGCGTCGTCATCGGACGAGTCGTCGGTGCGTTTTGCTTTGCCTGATTTTTTGCCCATAGACGACGACACAATGTATTTGGGTAGAGGCTAATCACACTTGTTTGATGATGCTATTCTTGAGCGCCAGAGCGTGATCTAAGGCTCCAGTCAATTTTTTTCTAACGTCGCCGACTCAATGCAAGATGAACACAGTATAAAGAAACACAATATCTACAAATACATTTTTTTTTGGGGGGGGGAGGTCAACAACGTCACGACATCTACACAGCAGCAAGCAAAATATATCCAACAAACACAACGACAACGACACGACAGAGTCCCAAAAAAACCACACGTACGCCCCTACGCTCCTCGTCCTCGCCCACGAACTTCTTCATGGTGATCCAGGCTTCCAGTTTACTGGCGTTGCTGGTGACCATGATCTTGGGCTCCGCAAGGTTCAAGCAGCGCGCCGCCGCCAAGGCCGAAGCGTGTGTCGGGTACATGACCGCCACACCACGAATTCCGTACATGGTCGGGGCAGGGGCGTCGGCCGCAGGGGCAGGGGCGCGCTGCACGTCGCCGGTTTGGTGTGACAAGCACCGACGGGTGGGGGCGGTCGCCAGGCGCAGCAGCGCGGGGGGTAGCGGCCACAGTCGGGGGGCCGGCACGCAGGGGGGGATTCGCATCCGCCGGCGCATTCCTGCGCAATGACTGCCGCGCGTGCGTGGCCGGTGGGGTAAGCTGGACGCGTCAGAGGCGTAACGCGGGGCGGGACGTTCAGATGAAGGGAGGGAGTCGTGGGCTCGTCCTTGGTGGGGGTCGCCGCATCGAGTGACGAGCCACCGCAAAATGGGGAGGGTGCGGGCATGGGAACCAATGCAGCGCGAGGGGCGGTGTCCTGGCCAGCGGCAGCGCTGGTACCGGCGCTGGGTGCGGGGAGGGTACGGGTGCAAGGCGCCGACGACGGGTGGGTGCGGCTCGGGGGGTTGAGGGTAAAGGTAACGGGCTCGAACGGGGGGCATCCGCCCTGGTGTTGCTCGGTGCACAGCGCCGTCCACCACTGCTCCATTTCGTGCCATTTTTTGAAGCCGCGGTGGTTTGGCATCTGTAAACCCGTCCGTCTGAGCCCTTGCAATCCAGCTATCCAATCATCAGAACCATGAAGCTGCAAAATGAAGAGAAAAAAAACTCACGAATTACTATACACACCTCGAACACGTCCCGCCCACACAGCATAGAATTGACAGCCAGACGCGTTGTCGTGGGCTTGGGTGGATTCGTGGCCGGGGCAAGGATAGTAGAGAGGAAGGCAGGGCATTGTAACTGGAAGATAGCAAAGGCTCGACGGGGGGCTGGATAGAGAGTAAAGAAAAACAAGGGGTGAGGTAGTTTCTCGGTGAGCTGGCATAAGTAACGCATTGTGGCGGATTTTTAGGTAAAAGTCGAAAGCTCCAGTGGAAGGGCTAAGGGTTCGGGAAGGGCGGAGGGCTCAGCTAGCTGCCATGAGGTGAGTCTCGCCGCGGACGTCTTGGAAAGCGAGGTGAAAGGCGAAAGGCGAAAGGCGAAAGCTCTGAGGATTGGTCATCCATCACCCAAGTCATGTCGCCGACTACCGACCTGCAAAAAGGCGAGCGCCTTGTTAATGTCGACCTCCTCATGAAATCCTGCTCCTATAAACCGGCTGGCCCCTGCACCCACGAGTACCACTACACTTGCCAGTTCCCACCGTCCGACCGCGAGCAGTACAATGGCGAGTCGGTTGAGAACTTCTGGCCCAAGCCCAAGCACCAAACCGAGGGCGAACCGGTTGAACGCCAAGAAAGTGTCTCAACTGAAAGGGATTAATGGCGAGCAATGTGCTGAGGACACCCCAGCTGAGGTGAGCTCTGATTGCATTTAATCACAGTCGTTAATCTACATTCCGCAGAAACGAATCGTACCGCATCGCCTCCCTGCTCCTGAATGTTGCGCTGCCCCGTACTGTACCAGAACAATGTAAAAACTTCCTAAATGCATGTGTTTCTTGGTTTCTCTGTCTTAAAAATGTGCGCGCGAGAGATCATTGAAAAGTGATATATTTATTGCACAATGTACTGAGTACTAGGAGTGGTCGGGGCTCCACTTCAGAGGTTGTCCAAGCGACGGTTGAGATAGGCCCTGAAGCCGTGCTTGTCAACAAAGGCCGTCTTGCGGTCACCGCGCGCTTTCGCAGCGAGCCGCTCCCGGTTCCTATAAAGGACAAGATAAGTGCGGCGGCGGATGGAATGAACAGGCCACATACTGCGCACGATAACGGGCGCTGTTCGCACGTGCTTGAGCTCGAGCACACTCGAGCTCGTCATCACCTTCTTTCAGCGTCTTCAAATGGGCGCGGCGACGCGCGGCTCGCTCTCCGCTCCTTCGGGAGCAGTTCCTCGGCATGTCTGTGGGGCGGGGTCAATGATGGCGGGGAGAGTTTGTGGACGACACACGCTCTCTGTATCGAGCAGATGCAGCACATTTCCTGCGCCGCTGCACCTCGGGCAAAGCAGGACGCCGTTTCTTGGCCGGAATTTGGGTACTGCAATATAATTGACTTAGAATAACATGAAGAGAATGATATTGGATGCTAAACATACCTGAGGATGTGCGCAAAGGCGGAGTCTGACTGAGGCATGGTGGCGGTATAGTATCAAGTTCCGGTGCCAATGATCAATTCATAGCACGGCTTATAGAGCGTACACGACTGACCTCTGCGTTCACCACTTGGTCTCCTCCCCAAAATCAAACCAAAATTCTGGCGCCTCTGGCGGCGAAATGAAAACGATTGGGGCGACTGGATTGGGGAGGGATGGACGGTGAGGCCCTACAATATATTCAGGCCGTGGTGAGTACGTTATTCCGGTAGTGGTGAGTACATGATCACACACCGATTCCCCCTCTGCCACAGCTGACCATCGCGCATCTGTCGAACTCGGCCTCAAATGGTGAGGGGCAAGTCCAAACTTGGGTACCGACACAAAAGTTGACCAGATACTGCAAGTGGGAAGGTCCCAATGACCGCTCTGTGCGGGCGAAGATCAGTTCATGGAACAGGTAGAGGACGCCGGGTGCTTCCAAATTGGACGACATGGGCAAAAGGAACTTACAAGACAGTTCTGGGAAGGATTTCCGAGCGGATACAGTCGCCTCCAGAAGTCCCCGACGACGGTGCGTACCAGCAAAGTGGATGCAATAGTTCCGCATCCTGTTCGATGTTTCCCTGCCATCCGCGCTACAGCCGTGAGCGGGGCGTCTTAGGGAGTCGCAGTCAACGTTGGGAGGACAGTCTGAGGCATACGCACAGCCCAATGGTGTGATTCACTGCGAACAGGGGCTGAATTTGGGCCGAGGAATTTGGAGAACGAGTTGGGTGATTGCTGACAGCCCAACCCCGACGGTGATTGACCGAGTCCACGAGCCCACCTCGCAACAGCATCAGCTCCGTTACGGGCAGGTCGAAACGTCCAGTGAACAGTGGGTCAGATTCAGGTTGAGTTTGAAGTGCACGCCGATAAGATAAGTCAACACTGATCGGATTTGGTCATAGTGGCGGCGCCGCCGCTCTGAGTAAAGGTATAGTCTCTTGAAATTCCACTTATACTCACCTAGGGATTGGTCACCCTCGACCAGAAAATGGTCAATATTCTCCAGAAAATCGCGGGTGAAGAGTTGGTGCTGGCCCAAAAAATTCCTCTCGAGGTTGAACGAGCCAGGCTTCGCGAGACGTAAGATGCGACACATCAACACTTAGAGCTACGATGGGGGCGGACGTAGAGGTGGACACTGCCAGCAAGACCAAGGCGGGGGGGAATGGCGAAAAGGAAACGGCCAACAGCGCCCGCCCCGGTCAATTCTCACACAGCCTCCTTTTCAATAGCCGAGATCACAGGCGACCACACTCATACTCCCATCACCACTTTCGTCGAACGCGCGTCTGAAGACAATCGCCGCGTCTATCGCGAGGAGGTGGTCGTCGAACCTCCGTCTCCAGTAAAACGATATCGCGCAGGCCAAGTCCATCCCGCTCCCTCAATTCACAACAACAATGGACCGACTCAGCCGCCTTCTGACGCGTCCGCCGAGCGATATCAGATGGGTTTTTTCCTCGATGATGACGCGTCCATGGATCCCGTGCCAGAGCTAGAGCCCACACCAAGGCAGGCTAAACCCTCGGTGAGTTTTTTTAACTGTTTTTTGGTTGCCGTCCTCGTCAAATATGAGCCAAAGATTCTGACCCGTTGGTCAGGATCCCGCTCTACACCGCTTTCGCACGCTTCGGGACATCTACCTAGGGAATATGCTATGGCGCGACGGGCTTATCTGGCCAGAAGCGGGCACGCGTTGTTCGCATTGCCGCCAAGCGTCGGTTCCGCTGCCAGCGCGACCGGCCCTCTACCGATGCACGAGCTGCTATGGCGATCAAATGCTCTGCGTGGATTGTATGGTCGTCGCTCATCGTACCAACCCATTGCACCGGATTGAGGTAAGCGTCTCCATTCGACGCGTTGCCTTCCCATTCTGATCGCGGAGCACAGGAATGGGAGGGCGCATTCTTTGTTGCGTCGAGTCTGAAGGCGCTGGGGCTACGTGTCCAACTTGGACACCACCCTGGCGAGCGTTGCGTGGAGCCTGTCCCCCTCCATTCCCAGTTTGTCGTGTTGCATGTGAACGGCATCCATGAAGTCGTGGTGGACCGCGTGCGATTGCGAGCGCTGGGCATGGGCCGGTCCCCCGGAGGAGCAATTGCAGCGCGCCGGATGGTTCCCAGCCACGGACACCCAGCCGAGGACGTGCGCGACGATGGAGATGCTCGACCAGTTCCTCCTCCAAACATACCAAGCAAAAACAACGATGTACGACTACTATAGCGTGCTCGAGAAATCTACCAACAATGCCGGACTCAAGCCCCCCAACCGCTACAACGCCTTTCTGCGCATGGTGCGCGAGTATTCGCATCTTCTGATGCTCAAGCGCGCCGGCGTGGACACGCGAAATCGGGGGTGATGGGGACGACGCAGGGCGAGTTAGCGGTGGTGTGTCCGTGCTGTCCGATCCGGGAGTAAACCTTCCCGAAGGATGGGAGAACGCACCCCCTGAACATCAGTATGTCGCCCTCCCTGCCTTGAAAACGAATCCGCTGATCACAGTCTTCAGATCTCTCTATATTCTCTTCATAGCGATCGACACCTGCTTCCGGCTGAAACGTCGGCTTGTGTCGAGCGTTCTGAAGGACCCGTCGCTCGGATCGGGATGGGCGTACATGGTGGAAAACGATGCTTTATCGGTCTTATCTGCTGACAGTAACGGACCAGAAGGAGGTGGGTCTCTCTGATTTTTGGTTTCCATTGGTGCGGTTCTCTGAGCGCCGTTAGATGAGCACATGCAGTGGTTGGCAGCTCTCGATCACGCCAATACCAAATTTTCACGTGGGTACGCAAGCGACGGGTGTGGGTATGGGAGTGTGTGCACGGCATGAGTTCGTGCAGCCGAACGGCGTCGGGGATCTCCAGAAGGGCGAACGGTAAGTCGCGTCAGACGTTGAGGAAGGCACAAGAGGAACTGACACTTTTTCTATAGTTACGCTAATATGGACTGGATCGCCGCCTGCATCATGATCGCCAAGGACCCGCGGCTCCGCAAAATCATTTCCTACGACCAGCTCATATGGTCAGAATAACTAGTTAAACCCCTGGCCATGCCCACGGGCTCAATGCGTTATCTGTGGCAACTCTATATATGGAAACCCACAGGATAACAGGTTAACTGTCGGCAATGTTGGCGGGCCTAATGTGTTATCTTGTGGACGTTGCCGTATACAAAAAAAGGATGCCCAAAGAGTGGATTGAACGTGAGACCTTTAGCTACCAGAAGCGGCAGGAGCGGCAGAGGCATTACCTTTACACCATGAGAGCTATAACTGGGTAGTTCTCTGTCTCAGCTAGGCTAAGCCTAGGCTTAGCCTACCTGGGGCTGCTTATACCCACCTCTAAGGCAGGGAAGCTGCCCTAAGTCTTTGAAAACAGTTTGTCATCATTTATGTTCAGGTTAGAGGGTAGGGTGGAGGTTAGTGCCTTGGTCCTAGGTATATTTATTTATTTGGTTGGGTGTTAGGGGTGGTTAGGGTTTTGAAACACTCCAAAACACATAATAAATAGTGAAAAACTGTTTTTCAAAGACTTAGGGCAGCTTCCCTGCCTTAGAGGTGGGTATAAGCAGCCCCAGGTAGGCTAAGCCTAGGCTTAGCCTAGCTGAGACAGAGAACTACCCAGTTATAGCTCTCATGGTGTAAAGGTAATGCCCTCTGCCGCTCCTGCCGCTTCTGGTAGCTAAAGGTCTCAGGTTCAATCCACTCTTTGGGCATCCTTTTTTTGTATACGGCAACGTCCACAAGATAACACATTAGGCCCACCAACATTGCCGACAGTTAACCTGTTATCCTGTGGGGTTTCCATATATAGAGTTGCCACAAATAACGCATTGAGCCCGTGGGAACGGCCAAGGGTTTAATGAGTTATTCTGACCATATGAGCTGCTACGACATCGTCTGCCAGTGGTGGATCAATCTCAAGAAACGGCTACTGCTGCTGCCGGCGGCGGTGCGTTGGACGTTAATATTGGGTCTCGTCCGTTTCGTCATCCCCAAGCTACACATCAAAGGCCACAAGATCCCGTGCCAAGATCACTACTCCCTGGAGCTGGTTCCTGGGAGCGCCCAGACCGACGGGGAGGGTATCGAGCGGCCCTGGGCCCACATTGGTGGCGTCGGGTCGAGTACGAAGGAAATGGGACCGGGGTCGAGGGAAGACACCCTGAACGGCCACTGGGGCTCCTGGAATTGGCAGAAGTTGGTGGGCATTGGTATGTCGGCGTCCGACTTCTCGAATTTACTTGTGTTCTGATGCAAGAATAGGCGAACGGCTTCGCACGAAGAGAGACGTGCGTCCAAGGAGTATGCAGCCCAACTTGAGTCGTTCACTCTCTTCTCCGCGAGCAGGGGCAGCACGTCGCAGGGTGGCAGAAGATGGTGGAGGAGTTTGAGTCCGACGCGACGAAGCAGAATCCTTACTGGATGACGAGGCGAGGTAAGCTTCTTGCCAAGCGAGGCGATGAGAAGAAGGACTCATGAAGTTTTGATATCCAGGGCTTACGGAGGCAGATGTGCTACTCGAATTCGAGCGTGAGGAGTCCCCAGCGCGCGGGTCCTCGGGGGTGCCGAGCATCCATGCCGTGAGCCCGAGCTCGTTTGTGGCAGCCGGCTGGATGTCGAGGACAAGCAGTTGAGTGTTTCCTCTGCCAACGCTGAAAGTATGGGCTTACCCCATGCCAGACGACGTGTCCGAGTCCAAGTGGAGCTCAAGAAGGCCGGCACGACGGCCCAGCAACTTGACATCGTAGGCTTGCGCCGGTTCTCTCAATCGCAGCCTCCGTCGCCTGCGGGATCTACAAGCGCGTACAACGCCCTTCGCAATCCTGGGCGCTGGGTCAGCGGAGAGAACGTTCCCCGAGGATGAGCAGCCGGAGCAACATTCCGCTGTTCCTTCCCATCGGGCTGACGCCCGCCCAGCGTGCAGGGGAGGCAGTCGCAGGTCTGGCCGCCATCGAGTCCTCGTTGCGCGACGCCCAGCTGTCATCGTCTCTGGAGCTCTTGCGCCGCAAACTCCACGTCAAGTCCCGCCTCGTCACCTACAAGTCGTTGCAAGCTCGCGCGCAGGGCGCGAACACACGCTCAAGGGGATTGTCAACCGCAATGAGTGCAAGATCCGGCTTGCACTCGGAGAAGTTTCAAATGGCTTGGGAGGCGAAGCGGTTGCTCACGGGTGGGGATGCGGAGGCGGTGGGATGGAGGAAGTTGCTGAAAGAGGACATCCGGTGCATGCAGGACGCGGAGGAGTTGGCGAGGAGTGAGATAAAGCGAAGGGCGCAAGACAAGGTGTCGCCGCCAGCGGGAAGACGCCTTGCGGCACGAGGGCGAGCTCCCGCCGCTTACCACGGATGAGGAGGAGGAGCGGGTGGTGCGAGGCGGGGAAAAGCGTCCGGCAGGTGTCCTGGATTTGGACAGGTGCTAGGATGATGGGCGCAGACGCGGACTTGGAGGAAGGTAAGATTTATTGGGGGAATTTTCTTTGATAGCTGCTGATGAGCCTACAGCTTTGAGAATTGAGTGGTGCAAGGCCTACGCCCGGACCCGACGTTGGCGTGAAGAGATGCTGTTAGTAGAGGAGGAGGTGCGCCGGGCAGGCGTAACCTTGGAATTCCGGGCGCGTGAATGGGAGGCGAGGGCGGGGGAGGGTGCCGGTCGGTGAGACTCAGTGGAGCGAGTGGGACAGCGCGACGGATGGCTTGGCGCCCTGGACCTACGAGCGCGCAGAGGGAGCTATCGCGTACGCCTGAAGCAGGCGGCAGTTTTTTCGGGACTTGGCCGCGCGACTGACCATCTCGATGACGGAGGTGCGGCGAGGCAGGGGTTAAGCGGAGGATGGTGTACGACGACGAATGGGTAGATGAGGAGGGTGGTACGGGAAGGAGTGAGATACCCGAGGATGAGTTGGAGGACGTCCGAGGCGACGATGTCGCCGATGACGATTTCATCTTGGGCGGGGGCGCGGACGAGGACTGAGCAAGCGGGCGGTATGTATTTTTTTCTTCGGCCCAGGTATTAATAGTATGCAGCTGATGGCTTCGCCAGCGTCAGACTTCTTCGCGAAGGGGACATCCAGGAGGGGTGGGCGGGTGGCGGGGAGGCGGGGAGGCAGGGAGGGCGGCGGGCGACAGCCCGAAAAACGAGTGTTGCGGATGCAGGGTCGCTGAGCGGGGCTGCCCCGTATCCCGGGCGTCGGTCGGCGGACGGCGGGGACTGCGTCGCATTGCCGCCTAGCTCCCACATTAGAGCAGGGCGGCAGCGGGGGCGGGAGCCGTGGCGGCCCGACGAACGATGGCGCCTTGCGCTGCAGATGCCGAGGGCGGCGCGTTGCAGGGCAGGATTTACCTGATACCCCTCCCCGCCTGCCGGCGCCAGCTCGGGGATGACGGAAAGGACGGGCGGGCGGTGGTGGGGGGCGGGGGAGGTACAGCGGGCTGGCTCGAGCGGGATCGAGCGCATGGGGGCTGGGCTGGAACCAGGTGCGAGGGACGACATCTTTCAGCTAAGGGGGGCATGGGGTAACATTGGTCGGGGTGGGGTCGCTTGGCCGCCTGCTGGGGCCAGGTTTTGTGCGGCAGGGCGGCGAGCGGGATTGGGCAGCCACAGGCGCGATTTTCGCGGGGCGCGCCGGGGATGTAGACCTTCGGACTGCTCGACAGCGACTTTAACAGTGCTGGGTGCCGAGGAGGGCGGTGGAGCGCGGCCCGCGAGCCGCCCCCCGCGCTTTTTTTGTATCCCACCTTTTGTATCCCTTTTAGGCAATATGTACCGAGATGCCGCATTTCCGTGATGGGCGGAATTGGTTACCGGGAGCTTGGGGACGGCTGGGGTGATGGCGGATGTCGTCGACACGGCCGACGCTAGCGCCGCGGTGCCGGCTATGAGCCCCAGCTACAAACACAACCCGTCGGATACCCTTATGGTTTCACGCAAGATTTCGCGAAAGGGTCGCCGAGGCTATACGGGACTTTTCGCGAAACAGTCACCTGCTCAGGTGTGATGTGAGCCCAAGCGAGGATGCCGCGAAGCCACGCAAAAGCAGGGGGGAGAGCTTTTCCCATGCCTGACAGGACTCGACATATTTTTGTAAAACGCATCCTGAGTCCCCTCAGGATATTTCGCAATTGTACTACAAACATGGGCTGGTAAAACACGTGCTCAGTCCAGAGTTGGAGATCTCCTTCGCATGCTTTGGATATCGCCTCATGAACATCGTAGTGGCGACGCTCGATGATGCCATTGGCATGGGAGTTGTATCCAGAAACCTTTATGTGGTTGATCCCGTATCTCTTGGAGAGCCATTCGATCGCTTTAACCCATGCAGACCCGTTGTCCGTAACGATTTCCACAACAGCGCCCCATTGGCACAAGACTTCCTCGAACACAAAGTTCCCGAGCGCCGCCGCTGTTTCGTTCATGAACATTCTCCACTCCAGCCATCCGGATATGGAGCAGCGTCCCTGCGCGAGATATCGGTAACCATTAGAGGATGGGAGAAGCATGGTGTCTGCGTGGAATTTGTGGAACAACGGCAAGGGAACTGTGACCGTTGGTGATATGTTGAACTTCCATGAAAGACGGAGCTGGCATTCGTGGCACGTTTTGAGATACCATTTCAGATCCTTGTCCAAAAACGGCCACCAAAATCGGTCGAGTAGCCTTCGTCTACAAATGTAGAACCCCTTGTGGCCGAGTTCGTTGTGAACCTGTTTTAGGATAGTGGCACGTTTTTCCCGTGGGAGAACTAGCTGGTGCTTGTTCTGGGGGTTCCTTCTCCACAACGCGTCCTCCATTACGAAGTACTGGCAGGCTTTTCAGACAAATTGTTCAAATTCGGTCTGAGACAGATCGTCCGGTCGAACTTTGTCACCTAGGAATGCTCAGATCCGGTCCAACTCGGTGTCTTGCCTGTCCTGTTTATCGCTTCTGGGGATCTCGTAGATCTGATTGTCGATCATGTTAACGAAAACGCTAACTGGCGGCTGGTGCCTCGCTTCTTCGACCCGGAGATGATTCGTCTCGGCCATCTGGCTAACTGGAATTCCAGCTATTTTTATTGCACTGCCGGGATTGTCTTGAGAAGGGATGTCTGGGGGTTCTCTGCCAGTTCATGACGTGAACTGCAAATCCGCACGCATGGTCGATCCATTCCTCGACATTATCGTCCTCTTCTGGGTCTTTGGGAGCCGGTTTCCATCGGGACAACCCATCCGGTACCGCATGTCACTTCCCCGGAGTGTGTTCGAGTTCGAAATTGAACAGGAGAATAGCGGGCTATCCAGCGATTGATTGTTTGCGTTGGCTGGATATCGGGGTTGTTCAACATTCCCTTTATGTACTTGGTGTCGACTCGGACCAGTAGGTTCTTTATTCCCACGAGGTACATCTGGTACGCTTTTAGCGCCCTGAACAAGCCATATAGCTCGAGTTTTGCCTGCGAGTAGCATGATTCTCGTTCGTTCCAGGTGGTCAATCTGAATCTCGAGGGGTATTCTTTCCCATCTTCTCCCAGCTGGAGCAGAACGTATCCCGCTCCCCTGAAAGAGGAGTCGACGTCCATGATGCACTGTCTTCCGGACACATAGTTGATTTGCCGCAGTGCTGGGGAATTTATGAGAAGGAGTTTCAGTGCATCCTGCGCCTCTATTTCTTCTTCGAGAAACTGGAACGGGGCATCTTTCCGCAACAACCTAGTTAGCGGGATCGAGATGTTAGCGAAGTCCTTCATGAAAATTCGCATGAGATCGAGTGTCTCTAGGAAGGCCCTGACGTCTGTCAGGTCCTTGCATAGAGGCCAATTGTGAATCTTCTGAACCTTGCTTTCGTCCGGAGTCCTGCCTTCATAGCTGCAAACATGCCTGACGACCTTTATCCTAGGTACAGCGAAGAAGGATTTCTTCGCATTGAAGGTCCCTCCAGCGTGCCGGATGTGTTGTTAGAATTCGGTTTATTGTCTCCATGTGCTCCCAAATGAACCGCCATATCCCTTGTTCTCGGGAATAGTTTCGTAAGAGCCATCAGGCAGGAGATAGAACATCTCTGGTCCTTTCACGGGCGTGTCGTCCACGAACGGCTGCGTATATTTCGGGATCTCGTCCTGGAGGATGAAATTCACATCCCCTTGTTGGATCTGAACCGAGTTTGTATACCTTTGCGGCAGCTGGGTGAGACGAAGTGTCCTGAAAGGTCCCTGGAACGTGGTGTAGTCCCGCGACACGATGTCCAGGAGTCGATGATCAAATCCGACAAAAAGATCGAACATCCTGTACACGGCTCTCCCTCCGAACGATTTGGTGTAAACCTCAACGATGGGTGGGCATCCGGTGTCTTTTATGACCCACACCATTTAGCGGTTGGAGATTGTGGACGAGCCGCAGCGACCCGTTGGATTTTGGCACCACGAACCAGTTTGTCCGATAGGACGAGCTCAATGGTTCGTAGACCCCGGTCTTCATTTTCCCCGGATTATCTCCACAACCTCGTCCCGTATCCCTGGAGGTATCGGTATGTTCCGCTCCTGCCAAGGGGTGTGCGCGAGTACCGGGATTTTCACCGGTTCGAAGTAGTCTTCTTGGAAATGACCTCTTCTGTCTTGTCCCATGCAAACACCATTTCGTAGTTCAGGATGACCTCGTGAACAAGCTTTTCCTCTTCAGGAAGCAGAAACCCGTCTTTGTTTATCTCCATTTCGCGCGCCCGATCCAGGGTGTATCGTTTCTCCTGCTCGGAGCACCCCCGGATTTGGGTTCAGCTTGGGCATGTCCTCTAAGGGATCCGACGGGAAGTGACGAACTATCCGGAACTCTTCTGGCAGTGTCGCCGGCACCGAGTGGACTCGATCTGCCACTGGTTTGTATTTCTTCTTTGGCTTCTTCTTTTTCTTCTCTGCCAATCCTTCGGCTGTCGTTTGACTCAGACGTGGATCGTCTCATTGTAGTCGTACATTTGTTCGAGGCAATACACCAGGTATTGCGGGGATATTTCCCATTGTATAGTTTGATTGGAAATGAAAATGGGCCTGCAATCTGTGGTGTTCGTGCCCGATGGTGCATATAATACCATCAGGGAAGTGAGTCGTGATAGCGAAAAACCCGGTGTCTCGCTTCTGTTCGTGCCCTTCGCAGGGGTGTTTTCGTTGTTCCTTGTCCGTGTCCATTATTTCCCAGTAGTTCGTTGATACCACGACTGCCGGCGGAGAGCGCGGCGCTTCTTCGCCCTCCCTCAGGCAAAATCCATCCCGTCGATCTCTATTATCGAGAACAGGTTCGTCTCGACAAACACATCGGGGTTCCGTGGTGGTTTCATCGGGTAGGGACCAATAAGACCTTCCCAGTGTTTGGGCAGGTAAGTGTAAGCTCCTGCGACCCATCGGCCCAGTCCTTGGTATGACACTCCGTGAATCAGAAGAATGGTCTCCCCATTAGAACATCGAATGGAGCACCGTCCACGACGTGGACCTGGAGGAGAACATCTATCTCTCCCACCGAGAATTTTAGGTTCTCAACGACTCCGGCCGTCGTTGAATGCCCAGAGTCTGCCGATTCCATCGTAAGGACTTTATCCGGTGAGAGGGCGACCCCCAAGTCCTGCCATACGTCTTGATTCATGGCAACGATCTCCAATCCTTGGTCAAGGGTGCATGTTACGGAATGGGCGTCATTTACGAAGAAGTCAAGGACGTGAAGCGAGTCGATGGGTGACGCCGTGAGGAGCATGCTCCTTGTTTTGCCTATACCATAATTCATGACGAGAGCCTCCCGTTCTGCGTAAGTCCCAGTTTCAACCGTGGGAATACGCTTGGTGGCTGTGTTGTTGCGGGTACCATTTCCGGATCTCTGGTGTGAGAGCACACAACTCTTCGTTGGTTATGGTGACTTCGGCCGCTAGAGCTCTTTCGAGCACCCTTTTGACGAGCGCCGGATTCTCCACCGGTGCCTGGTATTTAAAAGCCAGCGGCTGGGGAGGATAAGACCGAGCGTCTCCTGGAGGTGGCCACTTCAGGCTACCCCAAACCTGACCTCCTTAGGATGGATTGGTACCGTACAATGTGGGGCCTAGAGGGTCCAGCATTATGGTACCACACCACCACCATGGGTGCTTCCAGGAGATGTGGTAGCATCCATCTATGGTAGTTTGTGGATATATCCATGCATTTACACAGCTCGTTTTGGGGATTTTGGGGGGGCTACAGGAGCCATTTTGTGGGTCCTACTATACTTACGAGGTGAAATGGTATGCCACAGGTGCTCTATAGCCGCTCTAGCTACGCTTGCAGAGCTTGTTTTTGGTATTTTTGAGGGTTGCGATGCCCATTTTGTGGGTAAGATTATATTTATGCAGCTCGTTTTGGGGATTTTTTTTTTTGGGGGGGGGGTGCAGGGGCCATTTTGTGGGTCCTACTATACTTATGAGGTAGAAACAGTATGCCACAGGTGCTCTATAGCTGCTCTAGCTCCGCTTACACAGCTTGTTTTGGGGATTTTGGGGGGTCGCAACACCCATTTCGTGGGCTGAATTACAGCTACCTAGCCTACCATATACTGCATCCTGCTGTGCTTGCACAGCTCATTGTTGAGATTTTGTGGGGGTTGCAAGGCATTTTACACAGCTTCTGGTTCCTGGTTCGCTATCCTTCTGTACACCTGCCCACCTGTGCTCACTATTGGATACCCACACCTATACACCTATGCTTGCCTTCACACATATGCCCACACTTGCCTTTTGGCTATCCGCACCTATACACCTGTGCTTTCCACTAGGTATTCACACCTTACTCACTGTTCGGTATCTGTAGTACCTATACACCTGTACTCACCTTTTGGTATCAATACACCTGTGCTCACCTTTGTGTCTCTGCACTCATACATACACCTGCACTCCTTTTGGTACCTACACCTATACACAGGCTCACCTTTTGGTGCCCACACCTATACGTACACTCACCTTTCGGGTCATGGATGCATCTAAAGCATGTATACAATCCTGCATGGATGTATCCATTGGTCCATTTTCTTAAAAACCGTGGATGCCTCCACTGTGGTGCGTGTGGTTACAACCACTCCCCCTCAATCTTTATACCATGGAGGCATCCACATCGACTCCTTGGAGCACATGGATGTAACCACAAGTTCATGTTCATGGTTGCCATCCATGGTAGTCTTTTTTATATGTTGTGGATGCAACCATGAGTTCATGTGCATGGTTGCATCCATGATATTATTTTTATACATTGTGGATGCAACCACCTGCATAAATGGATGGTTGCATCCACTCGAGTTTCCTTTTGCTTTTGGTGGATGCATCCAGCCTCCCCTTGAATACAGTGGTTGCACCCACTGCTCTTGTTTTACAAGGGTGGATGCATCCAGTATACTTTTCTTCAGAGTGGATGCATCCACAAGGAGTCAAACAAATAGTGTATGTATCCACCTAACCCTTAGAACCAGCTCATGGATGCATCCATCTCAATGTTCTTTAATATAGTAAATTTAGTCAGTTTACTATATCATAACAAAATATTAGAAAGGTTCCTCAGGGGCAACATTTGACACTCTCAGGACTTTGCTAGGATACATGCCAATATCCTTGTCTGGTTGGTTCTTCTTAGATAGTCAAGCCACATCGAAAAGAACCACCTCATGGATGCATTCATCCCAGTATTTATTCATATTGTAATTTATGTCAATATGACTTATATTCTCTCACTTTATCCAATACTCAACTACAGAAGCCTAACCCCCAATTTTACCGCGAATTTTCTCCTCATTTCCACGGCCCAAAGTCGAGAATTCCCATATCCGGTCACGATGGGTTGTTGCCTTCTGTTTGGCTCAAACCTCGATTCATCGCTCCAAGTCTCCCGTGGTCAGCTAAGTTGGAAATCAAGCAATGTTGCGGTGTTTTGCATCCCATTCCAAGTACAATACCTTTTCCACTTAAAACTCAATTTCCAGTGCCGTCACCGGCCTCAAATTCAACCAAGTTGGTTAGCGCCCATCAAACACCCATTCAAGGCCAGCTCCGAAAAAAATCCACAATTGGCGGACACTAGTGGGCGATGTTCGTTCTCGGTGTGGACATCATGTATCACGAAGCTAGAGTTACATTTGGGAGTACTATGTAAACCTGTCAGACATAGTACATGGAATATCGAATCTACGGCGAGAGATCTGTGGATGAGGATCCCCCCTAACATACGCATCCTGGGCAGTGCTAGCCCTGTCTAGGGCAACGGTGTGTATGCAGCCTCGGCCTGACGGCATGCAATCAGCGCAGTGATGCCCTGTTGTTGGTGGCCAACTGGAGATGCAATTGTGCATGGCGGCTTCGGCTACTGCATCTGCAGCGACATCGCGAGCAGTAGCAGCGGCAGCTGCAAGTGCCTCGCAAGCCTCTGCTGCGATTGATTGAGTCGAGAAGCACGAGCGGACTGTCATTATCGGTCGCAGATAGCCCTGAAGATAATACATAAGTGTTTCATAGTCGTTCGGGAGAATGCACCCGACTTACAATATCCGAAGCCACTCTGCCGGCATGCCCACCTCAGTGTGCCTCCAGGTGTAAGCTCTCGGTCAACTTCAAAAGAACGATCCTCAATTGAAATGAAGGAAAAGATATGAGATAGTAGACCCACCATAGGCAAGCGCCCGAGGGCCGAGGTTTGCCTTCAAAGCATATAGTGCTAACATCGACATGTGAGCTAGCTAAACAATAAATCTTCCCGAAATTAGGGACATACCTGTTTCCGTAAGCCTGTCTTGGTAGTCTGCGACATTCTCCGCGGCCACACAGTTGAATTCGACTGTGAAGTGGAAGTATGATCAGAACAGCCGTTATTTAAAAACAAGGGAAAAAAAAGCAGCGTACATGCGGTCCTCTCATTCCACAATTCTCGGAAGGCGGGCTCCGCCTGTGCCGCACGACATAGGACTGACTGGATGTTAGCCATCCTTTCATGCTGATTCTTGGGGGCAGGGTAAGGCAAGGGGCTGAGGTCGCCAGTGGGAACATCGGGGGTCTCGAAGGATGCGCAGAAGTGAGTGGAAGGGCTGGGTGTCATCGTTGGGGTTACCGCGTGAACCATTGGTAAAGTTTGGTTTGAACAAGGCGAGTATGCTTGTAAGGTTGGCCCTGTTCTGGCTGGGCACAGCGGAGCGGTCCTGAGAACAGCGGCTTCGTGTGATATAGGTGTCGAGCTGTGTCTGCAACATTTTTCAAGGGAAGATTTGGTCGCCACAAGTCGGTACTCACAGCTTTTATCTGCAAGGCGCGTGCCGCGCTACCGGTGGGTTCGTTGCTTGTTTTGGAAAGGCCTGCCCCCAAAGCGCCAACAATGGTGGAAGTCTCCATTGTTGCGCACTGAGGCAGGCTCGCTTGAAGGCCACCACTGGAAGGTGGCAAAAGAGCGTAAAAAATGAATTAATTCTACTCGTTCCAATTAAAGTGTATGTAGTGTATGTATGCCCCCAATAACTACCAAAAGTCTCTCCCCTCGTCACCAGCCCGGTGATTATCAGCCCGCTCGACCGCTTCCACAATCTGGAAGATGTCATCATCGCCATCTTCCTCCTCGCTTTCTTCTCATCCGACGCCTCTCCGTCTGTTCCCTCTACCCAGGATGGAGTCGAGTTTGATATCTGGCATTCCAGCACCTCCTCGTTAGACGGTCCCCATTCCGGCAGTCCCATATCGTCGGAAGGCGATGCGATCCAACGACTTCTTCCAGAGCACATAAGCTCAAGAAGCTCCTGGCGTCGCAGCTTGAACTGGTATTGTACCGCATCCATATCATGTCAGATCGGTGTACAGGCGCCAGAATGTGGACACACCTTCTGAGTCTGCTATTAACTCGCAAACCACTTCCACTCCGTCGCAAACCAGATTTGCAAGTGTCCCCGCTCGCGCAATAACCGCAGAGCCTCTCTTGGCATCGGTCCTTCTGTAGCATCACCCGGATCCCCGAATGTACTTTGTCATCGGTGAGCCAGCGCGGAGGGTCACCATTGACGTCATTGAGTCCTACATCCTGCCAGATGGCATCGTCCACGTCCAGCTGGTATAGCCCTTTCTCTGGAATGGGCGGCAGTGCCACGGCTCCTTTTGGCGCCTTCTTGGTGCGAATGAGGGAGGCAATGTCCTTGCATAGTTTATTGTACATCTTGAGGAGTTTACTGATATTCGGCTCCGCCTCTTGATTGCCTGACCGACATGCTCGTTGCGCTGGTTTTCTGTACAACGGATTCAGCACGAGGTCGAAGCCAAAAAGAGAAATCTTACCACTGCGAGTCCGCCGAAAAGAGCGCTCAATGGGATCAAGCTCGAACTTGCGGGCCCCGCAGCTTTGATACCAAACGCTCTTTCACGACCCTGGCGTTCATTTCGCGCGGTATAGTAGTTGCCATGTGCCAGTTTCTTCACGACCGTGGCGTCCTGAATTCCGAGCTCCTGTTCCAGGTGTTTGGGCTTTCCTCCTCGCTTGCTTCCATGCAGTTCGTGCCTCCGGCAGATGCAAGTCTGCATACACGCGCTCGTGAGTCTCGCTTGATGTGTCCGCCATGATCTCTTCCATGGACTTGACGCGCATGAATGCCACTTCCGCCGTCTTTCGCGCTTGAAGAATTCGATCCACGGCAGCAGCACCGTGTGTTTTTGCTTGTCCTGGAAAAGCAGGCTCAGGAGAACATCAAGTACGGCCAAGTCGAGGACATACGTTTGAGTGGCCTCGTCTGCACATCCACCTGATTCTTCCACTCAGCTCGGAGTACAGTCTCTGGCACTTCGCACGCCTCCAGGTCCGCCAGCGCTGACCGCAGCTTCTCTTCGCAGTTGATGGTGCGGCGATTAAGCCATGCTGCAAGACGACAGAGACTCGCACGATCGTCTTGCTCGATCTGAAAGTCAAGGGTGAAGAGGCGGCGGATGGTACTGCAGAAAGAACAAAGGTCAGTCAGGAGCAAGCGTTCCAGAAAATTATACGTACCCCAGAGACGCGAAGATAGGAAATAAGGTTTGCTAATAGAGTGCCAGAAGCGCTCGCATCCCTCCCCGTTGTGAGCCCGAATCCAATACATTTCAGCGGATGGTAGACGATCTGGCAGGCCCACCAATGGCCGAATGCATGGAACACCGAAACCGCGAATAGAATGCGGTCCATGTACCGGTCGAGGAACCCGTACTTGGCACACGACAAATGCAGCATGCACGCCACATCATACAGCAGCCCGACATGGATGTCGGTTGGGAGATGCTGGAACATCATCTCCAGGAGAGCGAGCATATAGAACTGTTTCTCTCCCCCGCGCTCTGCATGTTTACGAGGAAGAGGACGCGGTCATGGCGGCACAACAGGCCCATGAGTCCTGTATCCTCAAAAAACTTGGTGCTCGCCTTCTCACGGTTCTCGTCAGCGGCCTTGAATGAAGCCTCGCACTCGATGAGAGCAGAGCGAGGCACCTTGAGACCTGCCTCATACCCGTCCTCCTCCTCCTCTTTTCGCGCTTGTTTTTTTCCGGCCTAGGCTTGGGTGGTCGAATATTCTCGACGTGGGCGCCCATCTGGTTCGCAGTCCTCCTCCGAAAGAAAAACGGAGCGCGGGTGCATGCGAGGAGGATCCCACGACCCAGAGCAGCGTTTGCGCTTCTGGGTGAAACAAGCAATCGCCGCAGATGTTGGATATCAACGGCCTGCGAAGGATCGTGCTTGAGGCCACCAAAACAAGCAGGGCACCGGCGCACTAAGTAATCACTGGTTCGTGTGCGCGGAGGCGGCTCAGGGAATTGGGTTTTTCGGCGGCTCTTTGTTGCGGTCGTCGTCGCTGCCTCTCGGGTCGCTTCCCTGGTCCGGGGAGTCGGTTTAGCTGGGGGGGAAAGACGAAATGGTTTCGTCTTCTTCCTCCTCGTCTGACATGGTAGCTCTGGTAGATGAGTGTATCGGGGAACTCGACTGCACGGGAGGACTCGACGGGGGGAGACGGTTTTCGGGGTGGGAGTAGCTGCGTAGGAGTCCTTATAGTCCAACGAGATCTCGCGCGCTGTGTCGACGAGTTTTGTCGATTGTATTCCTGGTCGCCATCTGGAGGCTGGTGTACCACTCCAGGGCATTACTGAACCGGATGCGCAAGGTATCCTACTCAGCATTAATCACGAAATGGATCATCCAGGGAGGAAAAAATACCTTTGTAGCTAGCTTGTAGCCTCGTTTGGACAGGAACCCCTCCAAGTGGCGGTGAACGCCGTGTTGGTTGGGTGTCATGTTGACGAACAATGACATGACAAAGTCAAGTACCTGCACATCGACTGCCAGACTAGGATGTCGAGGGGAACACGGAAAGAGTCCCACCTTGCAGAAGACACCTCAGTAGGCACCGCGGATATTTACATACCGCACCTCTTAGGTGGGTTGTTCTGTTATGAAAAGAACCTACCTAAGAGGTTGCGCCTCCGCCTCGGTGACGGGGTCGTTTGAGGTAATAGATCAAGATAAGATTATGGCGGCCAATTAGATTGCCAGTCTGGTGGCCACGTGCCGGCATCCTCTTTCTTTCCCGCCGCTTTCCACCTTTTCCGATGCTCTACCGCGCTCTCCTGTGCGCGCTTTCCGTGCGAACTGATCTACGGGCGCCTCCGGCCACTCTAGTCCCTCATTTGGTGCCTCTTCCGCCTCTTCCGATCGCCGCCAGGCACCGTCCGCGCCGCCTTTTTGCACGATCTCAAATTTGAATACCGCCTATGCGCGCTGTCCGGCGCTACACAACTCGGGAGATCGTGTGTGCTCGACTGGCTCCATCTCTGGCCACTCTGCGCCCTCCAGTGCCGCCTACACCGCCTCCTGCTCGTCGCCTCTTCCTACCCACGCATCTGGGCGCATACTTGTGGCGATGTCCGCGACTCCGACGGGAGGCTGTGTGGCGATGAGGCGCAGTTCGGGGTGGAGTAAGATATGCCATTGCCGCCGCCGCGCGGGGCGTCCCGCTCCCATTCCCACCCCTGCCGTTCCGCGATCGCTCCGCCCCCTCCTCGAACTCCCGCTCCCACTCCCCGCCGACCTGGGCGAACTCGATCTCCTCGTGCCCGTGCTCTGTGCCTTCCCACTCGAGTTAGAGTTGGAGTTGGAGCTGGGCTGCTGCAGAGTCGCGGCGGAGCAGCCCCGCAAGCGCCGATGGCAGACTGGGCAGACTCCCGGGATATTCGGCAGGCTGGGTGTGAACTTCGATGTGGAATTTGTGCCGGGCCGCGCACCCACCCTTGCGGCGCGCTGCAGCCCAGCGCCGGCTGGCTCGCCCGCAAAATGGAGATCCCCGTGCTGGAGGCACCGGTCCCGCGCTTCGAGTACGCCGTGCTGAACGCAGACGCGTTGCTCGACGCGGATGGGGAGGCAGAGGAGAACGACGCCCCGACCGCACTCCGCAGCGCGGGCAGCCGCGTCCGGCGCCAGTCGTGTGCGTCCCACCGTCACCCCCACTCGTCTGCTGGCTCGTCCCTTGTGCGCCGTGGCTCTTCCCGCAGCGCGTGGGGGTTGGTGGCGCGGCTATGGGTGTGGTATTTGTTTTCAGTAGCCAAAGATCTGGCATAGTAGCTAATAGATCCATTTTTGATGTTTCATCCTTTCCATAAATGGGTCTCTCACTGTTTTAAATCAATGTCAAGTAGTGTTCTAAGGTGTATGGAATAGCTATTAGAACATTAATGAAGACTTTTAACAGCTACAAAAAATTATACAGCCATGGACATAACATTCCGGAGATGTGCCCAGGATTGTAGTAGTGAACGTAGTTCAACTTCATCGTGTTTCTGGCACCGACCTTATAAGTCCAGATACCTCAAGATATTCCGATGGTATGTTGGTGGGGCAGCCCAGGGCTTTAATTTGGGCCCTACACGACCTTATTTCGTTCAGAATTGAGCTCACAAGGAATTATTTCAAATGTTCTACGTTTATTTCGCTTTGTGATTGGCTAATCAAGGACCGTCCCGGCGCCGGCCCGGAGGTGGCCCGACCTGCCGTTCACCCATCTCTCGCCTCCATCGGTCTAAAGTTCGGTTTTCAATGCATATATTTCAAAATATCTAGGTACATAGTAATAGTGGAGGAACGGATGGCCCACTGAGGCGTCCCAGAGGTGTCTCGGAGGTGCCACGGAGGCGGTGGAGGCTGTGGAGGCGCCGGCGGAGATGGCGGGCGGAGGCGTGGCATAAACAGTCGAAGCCACGAGTTTCGGACACGATCACAGCACCGCTGGCGCTTCATCGGCAAGTACCTGCACTGGAACCCCCGGATCAAGGAGCTCGCCCGGGCGTACCTCCGGCGCGCATTCGGAGTCGCTCCCGGCGCCCCCCTTTCGCCCGTGCGTGCTTTCGTTCTCCTCCCCTTGCTTATACTCTATTCCACCGCACCGCCATCCACGTCCGGCGCGGCGATTTCGCAGGGTGGTGCCCGACCACGCAGCCCGTGGACGAGTGCTTCGCCGCCGCTGTCCACATACGCGTGGCGCGTCGAGGAGGTGCGGGAGAGCTACAGCGCACGCGGGGCATCGAGGTGCAGCGCATGGTGCTCACGAGCGACGAGACGAATGCGACGTGGTGGGAGGGAGGTCGTGGCGTACGGGTGGCACCGCGTCGACCGCAGCACGACGGTGGAGACCCATAGCCAGAGGTGGAAGCAATGATAGACAGCACCCTTGAGAATCCTCAATTGTCCAGGCGGCGCGCCCGAGGAGGGGCGGCACCAAGGAGGTGGGGGGAGGCGAGCAGAGGCGAGCCAAACCGCGTCTTGGGTACAGTGAGAGGATAATGGTTCCCTTTGAGCTCCGCGGCGTGCCCAGGCGACCTAAGGCAGGGGAGGAGGCGAGCAACGAGCGGCGTGGTGGAAGCTGAGGCGGCGAGGTGTGGTGCCGCGCCGCATGTCGTGGGCGCCAGGCAGTGCTAGCGGATGCGGGGGTCGAGTGCCGGGAGAGCAGCAGGCAGGCCTTGGTTCTTTCTGGTTAGGGCGGCGGTATATGTACGAGGAGGAAACGGAAAGCCGCAGCGGCGCGTGGAGGCAAAAGAAAAGAGCCGCGGCCGACAGTGCCCAAGCAGTGCCACTGATGGCAGCATTGCTCCATCGAATGTTCCGTACTTACCTCAAGCGCCACCGTCACCGACCGGAGGCGCACCTCTTAGGTAGGTTGTTTTCATACAGAACAACCCACCTAAGAGGTCCAGTACGTAATACCCCGCGGTGTCTGCTGAGGTGGCAGAAGACGAGGGGCAGCTGGAGAACACCCGCAAACCGGGAGTGATATATATTGAATAGCTGTGGCATGGGACATTAGAACAGGTCTGGGTATTTAAACGAGAGACTCACCGGTCATTGCGTACGACTGCAATGGCCAACGTCCGTTTATTGCAGCGACAATGTGGCGCAGACGGTACATGCAGCTCGTCTGTATTCCGGAAGGATTGAGTTTGATGTAATAAGCGAATGAAGACTGGAACCAGCTGGGGAATAACGGTGTAGTTCCAAACGTTCCATTGGTTTTCACGAGTCTTCGTTTGCGGGGCGACTCAGGTCGTTGTGAGGGCACAAATTCCGACGTCTGATGTCCACTGTGATCGAATTCGGACGGATACTCCGTGCCCTGGACATCCTCCTCCTGGTCGCATTCGACGTCTTCACTGGGCTGCGCAGTGGATTGGCGGTGCGGCGGAACAGGCCTTGACTGAGCGCCATTCCGTTGGCACAGAATACCAGTGGCTTAGGGGCCTTTGGCGGGGGTTTTCCATGCAGATGTGTTGGCGCGCTCACGCGGAAAGTGCGCCGAGCGTTGGGATTGGGCTTCGGATTCTGAAGTTCTTTGTCAGTCAAACACATGGCAGGAGTCGAGAAACAGAGGTGTGCCACCAACTCATTTTGAATTCTCGGCTATCTTATCGTTATCTTATCTTAAGCAAGCGAGTAGTTTCCACTGGAACATACCTGGTTTGGACTTCCCGTCCGCAATCGTAAGAAAAAGAACCCTGTGCCATCGCCAATACGAACCATTCCAATCGGTTAAGTGGTGGCGGACAAGTCCGATTAGTAGGTGTTTTTTTTGTCAAACCCATCTCTTTCGAATCCGACGAATGGAGCTTACCGATCCAGTGTCAAAGTCAAGATTGAGTGTAACTCCGGGGGTGCCAATCTCCAAGATACCAAGTACCAGTCTGACATAACCACGTGCTAACATTTTTGCTCACCTTCACCGGGACGACATATTCCGCACTACGAGTATCAGCGACCTGCTCAGAACATCGTTTAGACACTTACTCTGCAAAAACATTATCAGCTAAGCCTATGTGGCTCGTCGGAGGGGCTCCATCTACGCATCATTTGCACAAACTCTGCCGGGATGTTCCCGGACTCGCTTTTGGCATTGATGTACCTAGATGGAAGAATAAGGAATATGAAGGGAAGGCTAGAACAATTAGTACACTACGTTGAAGAATTCAGTCAGCAGGGATAGAAATGATCATGCGTAGTGCACACCTTCTGAAAAGAGTCACGCGTCGCTTCGAGCTGCGATCTCGTTTGGTCGACTTCATCTGGGATGAAAATAAGTGTGTGAGTGGCGCAAATATTATTGGCCATTCCTCGTACCTTGGCATTCTGGTCCGCGGGTTACTAGAATTAAAGACTCGACAACTTGCATGCCCACCAAGTCCCAGCTAAAATAGTATCAGCCAATTTGTTTCCGTCCTGAAACGGAGACTCGTTTACCCGGAAGGAACATCATCGACAGCGTCGTTGAACTCCTCTTCGGCCTTCATATACGACTGGCGAACATGATTAGGATCAGCCAGATGTTTAGCTGAATGATCATGAGTCAACCAACATTTTTCATCATGTCCGCATTCGCGTTTGCCTCGTTGACCATAGTTTGCTTGTTCGATCTCTGCAGTTCAAGGACTTGGATATGAACCTTGATGGAAGGTGAGATGCAGTCGGCTTCAAACCAAGGAATGCGACTAACACTGTTTTACTCGATAGCCTTCTCCACATTACCGGCCTGTAGTTGAAAGAGGTTAGATACATCTCATGAGGTCGGTCGGGGTACATACTGCATAGGTGCAAGCGAGAACCATTTCCCGATCGAAGTTCATCAGACTCAAGTGCATACGAGTCAATCGAGAAAACTTACCTGAGCCAGTCCATGATATTATGGAATGCATCCGCACTGTTCTGAGCCCGGTCACGACAGGTTTGGCTCAAATTCAGATCAGTGATGCTCGTTTGGAAATGGTCCTGTATATCTTGCACAGTGCCTATGCGTATGAGGTCGACCAGAGTCTTGATGACCCTGTTGGGCCCGGACATCTGGCCGGAAAGGTTTCTGATACTTTCCATGTTGGTATGGGCCGTCCCGAAAGCCTATAATAGGTATTTCTATGAGAAAGGCCTTGCGGCGGCATGCAGACGAGGAAAACGATACGTACATTGAATCCTTCATTGGCCTACATCCAAACCTGAGTTGGGCGGATTCATGTCCATAAATTCCTACACTGACCATCTGCTGAAGGCCACGTTGAAACGAGTCGGGGTGCTGCGCGAATTTCCAGATGAATGGTGGGGCGCCATTTCTGTCAAGATCTAAATTTGAATAAGAAACAATGAGGAAATCTCGCGAAACAGTGGAGCGCCTACTGAAGTCGTTGGTGCTACTCGCCACAATGAGGATTGAATCAAGCAGTGAAAGGGACAAAGGTCCAGGCTGCAACAGCTCGCCCCAGTTGGTGGTGCACCATTGGCTGTATCGTTGGGTGAGAGAAATTGGTGGGCAAACAAAGGATCTGCATGTCATCCAACTTTCTTCGTTGACTTCACTGCCTTTATTAACCGAGGCAAATGCACTGCGAACAGCGACGAGTTGGTCGGTAGCATTGGACATGTTGATATGGTGTAGGTAGGTTAGAACGAATTCAGCCTGAAGAATGAACACCCCAGGTCGTCCTACTTATGCACAATCGGGTTAAACGCGCAAGTAAAGAACAGTTTTTAGACGTTTCGATGGAATATTATTCCCTGCAGAAGCGACGCTCAACATTCTGTGTCATGCGATTTGTGAATAGCATACCTTTCACACTAGCGCCACTGCTGTTCAACTAGTTGATTCCGCGTTGCAGAAGCCTGGGGTCAACCATGCCAGTGAAGCAGATGCCTTGGTACTTACAACTGCCACACAACCTCCACGTCGGCGGATGAAATCCGGGGCCGCCAACCCAAGAATGTTGATTGAACGCGGACAGGGCGGGGCAAACAATTGTCTTCTTCCGGGCTCGATGGTTCGCCGCATAGCTCGAGAGCACGGCACCGGATCGGGGATGTCCAGTCCGACATTCCTCACAGAGCAACGTGCAGTCATGTGTGGGGGCTTCTAATGCGCATACTCTCCGCAACGCAGAGGGACGCCCGCAGATAGAGGGATTTCAGGGGAGCGATCAAAGGCCTGGGGAAGAGAACACAGCCGCCAACGTACATGCGGGGTAAACTTTGGAGTGCAAGTTCCACAGATAAGAGGTTCCTTGTTTGCGCGCGTGCCCATTCAATTGCTCATTTTATTTCAGGAGTCTCAAGTGCCGCGACTGCCACGGATTGACGCGGTATTGATATATATTCTTTGTATTACAGCCGTTTCCGAAATCCCCGAGAAAGTCGATTTTTTGCTCAAGAACAATGTTTGGGTAGGATGTCGTTGTCGTTGAGAAGTAAATACAGCTTCTCGCGAAACAGATTCAACTAACAAGACTTACCGTGACGACAACATGGACATCAAAAGCAAGAGCGAAAGGGTTACAAGTCACGCGAAGCACACAATGTAACAACAGCTGATGGGGCCATTTTCCGGACCGCAATTCCCGAGAACGGCCATCAGATGTCATTGTCTGACAGCGGCAATACAGCTCTCGACTTCTTTCTCTCAATGCCCATCTCTAGTTGGGCAAGAGTGGGGATGAGCGGAGCACAAGGTGGCGGATGGTGCGGACGTAGATACGGTATGTAGGGATTCATATTCAACGGCTCGGGATAATACAGGCAATATTCCATCGACACACAAGCATCGCACGCTTGAGAAAAACACCGAAACAGCAGGAATCACAAGCATTTGAAGGTGGGTGGGCTGGACTGAAGCGGGGTGGGTGGGTGGGCTGGATTGAAGCGAGCAGGGTATGAGCTGGGAAGGAGGCGGGAATTTGAAGGGCAGGCGGCGATTCAAAACGTGAGGGGGAGGGGTTTTGAAGGGAAACAAGGATCAGTTGAGCGGACAGGGATACTTGAAAGGGGAGGAGCAGGAGGGCCAGAATTTTAGGGTAGCGCGCAAGACTTGGGATTGGAGCCGAGGTGAGTGGGACACGGGATTTGAGGCGGGGCGGCGGGCAGGATTGAGGCGGAGCAGGTGAAACACGGGATCGGGGGGAAGGATTTGCAAAGAAGGTGGGTGGGGATTTTTGGTGGGAAGCTGTTGAACGGTAAGTCACTGGTGTCTCAGGCTTTATAGAATGGGTACTTAAATTGTTTGAGGACTCTTCTCAACGAAACCGGAAATTGTGGCCACCAGCATAGCCAAATGCACACAAAAAAGCGCTATGCCAAGCTGGCACTCGCGGCAGACAACCATCAGCATTACCCAATCGAGCGATGCAAAGCGCAGGACAATGATCGAAAAGCGATACACAATGGGTGGAGGCCGCACTACCCAATCCCAAGGCGCGTTACAATCAAAAAATACGGGGTGCAGCGCAATTGCAAGCGCCAAAAATAGGGTGCACAGTTTTCAAAGCGCAAAACAATGGTAGGACTCCTCTGAATGTGTGCACTGGACACAAGCTGACGAATTGTATTCCAAGTCAACTCCACACCTCTACCACCACCTCAATTCGCCCCACGCACCAGTTCTTCCTCACCTCAAACATAATGGCGGATACCGTTCGACGCTCCGCACGTAACAAGAGACCAGCATCTCCTGCCGGTGCTAAAACGCGCTCCAAATCCAATGCGCCTGCACCAGCTCCTGCGGTAATGCTCCTATCTCTACATAATTTAAAAAAAATTTCTTACACCATCCATAGGCACGTCTCAAAACGAAGGCAAAGAAGACCCAACCTAAGTCTGTCAAAAAGACTGCACAAGCCGAGGTTTGTTTCTTGTCGCTCTTTGTAAAGCATCCGCTAACGGTCCTATACGACAGCTCATCCCAGACGTTGAGCCTGAAGAAGTCGCCGAGGAGAATGAGGATGAAGAAGCGATGAATGAGGTATGTACCTCGGCCATCCTCCTTATGATTCTGACTGACTAAATGGCTCCCTGTAGAACGTCACCGAGGAGAAGCATGAAGATTCGCTGGATACAGAGCTTGCCACAGAGGTATGTCCGCAGATGTTTTTTGTCCGTGTTTAACTGCCACAAACAGGACGCCCAGAACGCAGGTGCGAGTGTCGAGACTACAAGCACCTGGTGGCAGCAGCACAAAGACAATATCAAACGGCGGGCTCAGCGTAATCCGGCCTTGGCTCTCGCCATTACCAACACCGCCGCCGCTGCTGCTGCCGCTTCTGTTACCGACAACAGTGCCGCTAACAGGCACCTCTCGTTCCGGGTTGACCAAGATAGCTACGAATCCGACGACTCCGGGTCCAATTACTCGACAAGCGCCGGTGTCAAGGAGGAGATGCGTCGAAAGCAGCAGGTGCAGGACGAGGAGGGTGGGGAGTCGAAGGAGCTGCAGGACGAGAAGGGTGGGGAGTTGGAGGAGGACGGAGAGGGTGATGGCGCCGACGCTGACGACGCCGATGACGATGACGATTGCGAGGAGGAGGAGGAGGTCGCGCTCGATTACGACCTCGTTCCAGGGCCGCTGTCGCAGCAGGACAAGGAGGACGCAGTCAAGGCGCGCGCTGCGTATCAAGCAGAAATCCAGGCCATTGCCCGACGCGGTGGCAAGAAGGTTTCAGCCGTCCTCAAGGCCATCGGGGACCTGCCGGTTTCGGTACGCGACAGCAACCCGTGGAATGCCCACCAAGTCAGGTATCGTGCTGAAAATCCGAAGCCCTCCGGTAGTAAGTCTCATACCTTCATTATTTTAATCTCAGTGGCCTGACGTGTGCAGTGAGCCAGAAAGATTATCGAGTGGCCTGCAAAGCTGCCTACCTCGAGCTCTTCGCGCATTTGTCGGAGGATGAGATGAACGACCCGGGGCTCCGCGCAGATGCGACGGAGGAACTGATGGTGTGGTATCGTGCAACCCGAGCAGTGGCTATTGACAACCGGAAGACAAGCGGGCGTGGAATGGCGATGCTATGCAAAGTGGTTGACCCGTTCATACATCAGGTGAGTCCTGTTATCTGCTATCGCAGCTGAATTGTAGGAGCCTGCGCTAACTTTGTCTATCAGAGTACTTTGGTCAGCAAGACATATGATATTGAGATCTTCGGCTATGCTGTAGATCGTTTCACGGACCATGCGCATATTTGGGGTGGTTCCCCCGTCTTCCACGAGGCAAACGAACTGTACCCTGGCGCGATTCAACAGGACTTGTTTGATTGGAAGGCGAGAATACGGTCAGTTAGCGCTCCGAGTTTATGTACTGATTTACCAAATACTAACCCTCTACATAGCAATGCCGCCATGGAGCATCGCAGGCAGGCTGAGGGCGGCGGCGCTGAAGACTGTTCCACGGTGGCATTGCACATCGACTTTTCCCGAATACCGCGTGAGGCCCCGCGAGACGCCATGCGCCGACAAATAGCAAAATTGTTCTTAAACCTCATTTGTAAGTTGCCACCGAATAACATTCAGGGATTGGCTAATAGAGTTCCAGATGTGATTCTTTTGGAGCGCGGCGAAGAGCGTGCCACCCTCGAGGCCACTTTCAAGCGAGGGTTTCCCTAGAAGTGGTCGCCGGCCGCTGTCAAGCATCAGCTCCGCATCGAGAATTGGCCCACGGCACTCAAGGCGACGTTCCCCGGGCCCGGATTCGAATTGTCGCACATCAAGGATGGCGACGCACCAGCCGACGCATCTAGAAACAAAGCGATGCGAGAGATGCATGGTCAGCTCAAGTCCGTCTACCTGGGAACAGAAGACGCGAGCGGTGCCACCACGATAGTGTCGTGGTCTGACGGTACACCGATGTTTCATTCTTGTGTTGTGCAGAACTGATGTGTATATGTTGTCACTACTAGAGGAAATGGGATTGGACGATCCCCGCGATGTCCCCATTGTCACCTGCGCTGATGGAACCACTCTTCTCACCGCGGCGTCTGCCACCAGCCTCATTCGTGAGTTGGCCAAACGCTGCGAGGCCAGCACCAAGACGACCAAGACCAAACGGCCTTGCAAGCGCAAGGCAGCCGAGCCCGTCGACCCAGAACCTTCCGATCGGGCACATTTAAAACACCCACGACGCGATTTTGCGGCATCCAGGTCTGAACAGGGTGATGAGATGACACACGTAACGAACACGAGATGCCCGAGATGCCCGACATGCCGATGGCTGCACAAGTTACTTGCGCAAATTAACTTGCCCCGCCACAAGTAACTTGCAAGTAACTTATGGCGGGGCAAGTTAGTTTTGCAAGTAAAGTAAAGTTAAAGTTAAAGTAAAGTTAAAATCCGTAAAAATAAGTTAGAATAAGTTCGTTCACGTTAGAGTAAGTTACTCCCATTTTGAGATATACGGGCTACGTGGGACTGCAGAGCGCCATTCCAGCGGCTGATATCACTCCCCGCAAGTGTCCAATGAATCTGATAGAGCCGACAATTGACTTGCACCCTCGATGTCACCACTTGTGTATTGAGAGTAAGTACCGTAAGTTAAAACCGACAAAGGCAGTGATGAACGGCAAGAAGTACGTATATCACGATTCGCCGTGTGAACCTGCCACCGTGTCAGGTTCGAATTTCCCACCGCAACTTACTCTATTCCTCCATGCCCGTCTTGAATTCAGTTCCACACCAGTAGCAACATGAACTTCAATAAGGACTGCAGTTCTACAGTTGGCCAAACATATGTGGTCGATCCTTCTTCTCAGCTTCCTTCAAATTCTAGGCGAAAACTGTGAGCTTGTAGCAGACCGGAAGGCCTTCAACATACCGTTCTGTGTCGGTGAAGTTTTCTGCAGTCCAGATTTTCCGTATGCTTGGCTCTACAGTGATTCTGTCCGCCTTTTGTGCCCTTGCTGGGGCCGATGGCACTACTCCGGTCAACTTGATTCTGAAAAAGAGCGGTAAAATCTGCATCGCAATCTTGACTCTCTTCAGATGTGAATCCATCCAACGTAAAAGTGTTTTCCGAGACCTGAAACTTCCAGATGCATAGATGTTCACTTCATCGTTCGCTTCCGCTTGCATGTGATAGAGTCTCGTCTTTTTCTCTTCCTCTCGTCCTACTATGCTGAATGCACTCTGGCAATTCATCTTCCCCCCAAAGCGACAGCCTGAGCCACCGCCGTTACAGCGACCACGCAAATACCCCCGAACTGGAGATGCTCGATCCTCTGGACAGTATGGAGACGCTCAAGAAAACGAGCGCTTCAGAGGTTCCGATTTTGCCCCTGGATTGCAAATGCAGCCGCATCCTGCGCCGCTTCAGTCCGAGCGACCTGCATTTCCGGCTGGTAGTAACCAAAACTCGATGAATCCCCAAGGATTCTATACACCTGGTATTAATGTTTCTCGACATTGTAAAATGATATCCTCACGTTTGCAGGTTTCAATCCGTATTTTCCGATTCCTTATCTTCCGCCAGGATACCCGCCGCTCGGGGGCCCTTATTTTAATCCCTGGTACCAGGGATTGAACGCACAATACCCGCTTCCCCACAATCTTGTCCCCCCGCCATTTTCTCCGGGGTCGCATTCGTATCCACCGCCTGCCCCAGCAGCCCCCTTGGCTGCGCCTGCTGTTCCTTCTGGAGCTCCGTTCGCTGCTCCTACCGATTTGCCTGTCCCAGCAGTTGATGCTCTCAAGAATGAGTCGATTCAGCCGACTACGGTGCAGTACAGTGCTACTATCCACGGTCTGTGTTGTCTTGCCGTTGAAACAGCCGCTGCTAAACTCTTTTTTCGTGACAGATCATGCCGCAGATTCGAGCGCCGACTTTCCGACTGGATACGTTCGACGTGAGTGTTATAAGAGTAACAAGCCGCGTAAATGGAACCACACCAAGTGGGCCCAGCGCTCCAGTGGAATTGTTCAGCATGAAGGTACCAGTGCAGAAATACGACTCTGCCTGGGTGTTCTGCGATGCGGTAACTGCGGTCGCTTGATGCGTCCAAAAACGCAGCCAGAGGCTCGACGGAAGCAGATCAGAACGGGCTGCACGGAACGTACTTGTCGTATCGACGCGCCTTTGATCCACGATACCTGCGACGCACGGACTTTCCATTACACGTTGGAACGGGACGGGCAGACGGTCCTGGTCTGGGAGCATTTTGGTGACCACTCCACCCACGACAGGCCGCCTGGTGGGACTTTATCGCGGGCTCAGGAAAGCCAGGTCGATGTTCAGGTGATGCGAAAGCAAGAGGCTACCCCTCACGAGCTACGCACCGGTGATCCTGGCCCAGGGTCGGTTCCTTTACCCGACATAGATCCGACCCTTGCAGCGCCGAGGGCGGCCCGTTACCATCTCACACAGAGTCAGGTTCGACTTGGGATAAACACCGGCGGGTCAAGCAAGGGTGGCCTTGGTGTAATGGGTGCAATTGCAGATCTCAACAAACGACTTTCAACCCCATTCATCATCGACTCCAGCCTCAGCGGCCCGGTTTACATGACGTTTCAAACCCCGTTCATGGACAACATCCTTCAGGAAGCCGTCGAATCGTGGTTACTGGACTTGGACCACGGCCCTGAGGCGTCACGGCATGGATTCGTCGTCGATGGTGACCACACCTTCTTTCGTCAGGGCCCGCTTCTGGCCAGCTGCGCTTTCAGCGTGCGAACCGGGGAGTGGACACCGATCCTTTATTCATGGATCAATGGTCAGGATAAGGCTCACCACCGTCCACACTTTGCGCACATTTTCCAATCCATCATCAAACATGCTGGTACTCGATTCGATCGCAAATTGTTGCTTTGTGTACGTGTTCCTCTGTAAGATTGTTCAACACTTACTTTGTACTGCAGGTCATGGATTTTTCTGGTGCACAGCGGGGGGCCCATGCTGAGGCGTATGCAGATGCAATAATCAGCACAATACCGCATTTCTCGCAGCTATCCCAGGCAGCGCAGGACGCCGAGCGAAAACAGCTGGTGCTCGAGGCTGAAAAAGGCGAGCTAGGCTGTCAAGTCCATTTCTGGCGCTCCGCAGATCAGGTCCGGAAAACACATTCTCTCATTCCACCTGAATCTGCCACCATATTCGAAAAGATCTTGCGCGAGCTTGTCTCCCCAGTCACCACCTCAGAGCGATTCGACGAGGCTCTCCTCCTTCTGAAAACGACTTTTCCAGCAATCAAGCATTGGATCTCTTGGTGGGAGCGTCGCCCCATTGCTTCCATGATCTTCCCCGCCAAGAGTTCCGTTGACCCTGACTTGGCAGCGAAAGCTCCGTCCACAACAAATCCGATCGAACACCAACATTCTCTCCTGCACCATGCCGTCGGGAAGGATCAAGACTTGGTTCCCGGCATCGAAAAGCTATATCTGCATATGCGTGAGATGGAGAACAAGTATAATGCGATTAAAGGTATGTCGCTCAATAAATCTACTACAAACATCGGCAGATGTTTAAATTTTATTACAGAGGGCCATTTTAATGCGGGTGCTGTGCGCAACCGCAGACCCCCGAAGCCCCCCGTGTACGAGCTGAATGATGGCCGCCCTCCGGACACCATTGCTGCTCTTGCCGTGGCAGAAATGGAACTTGGCTCGCCAGTTATGTCGCCTTTCCCTCCAGCCACGCCGTTTGTTTATTCTCCTCGGATGCTGCAATCGTTCAAGTGGGCCTCGCCCAATTCCTGCTTTTTTGATACGCCCCTGGAGCTTTGGTTTCGTGCTTTTGCGCTATGGCCTGGTCCTGAACGAGTCGACTTTCTCAAATATTTGCCATCATCCTCCGCACTCGCAAAATTCTTCTACATTTTCCAGCGGCGTCTGTTGTGGATCGAATCAAACAGCCCAGATCTTGTTGGCGACTACGACTTTAGCCTCTGCCAATCGCATGCGCGCGCGTTGATTTTTGACCGATGGAAGCTGTACGCCTCACGGGACATGTATGGCAATGCAACCTCCTGGTTGCTTCATGCCATACAGGTGAGTCTATCCGTTTTCACTCTGTATTCGCCTCACCAGTTTTTGCCAAAGGATTCCGGAACCAGTCTCAATGTTCAACTCAACTTCCGGCTTGAACATCTGCTTTCTGGGATGTGTCCCGCTGGACATCAATCGCTCGTTTCCCTCCATGGTATCCCTCTCGTTCTTCCACTCAATCACTTCGATTTGCGCGTTGCTCGGGCGAAATTTGGACCAACAACATCGCTCACAGAATATTTTTCCACTGCTATGCCGCGAATGTTCACGGGGACCAACATGATCGGTGGTTCAGCACTTGTTCACTCTCTTCCGGCTCGGCGATGCACTCATAACGAATGCTTAGCTCAATTCCAATCGCACAACATCGAAACTCGGTGGCCGCGGATTCTGCACATCAATCCAGATACGGGCAGCCAACCCGCTCTGCCCATGACTCGTGCGTTCACCGTGAGCGACGGCACCGGAAACTCGGTCGGATATCGTTTGGTCGGGACAATGTCGTTTGACTCGGACCGGCAGCACTACACAGCCAAAATTATGATCGACGACCAGAGTTTTCGGTATGATGGCATGTATCGTGGTGGGGCCCTGGTTCCTCTGGGCTCTCTCGATATGATGTGTGTGCCAGATTCGAGTGCAGTCATGTGGGTGTATCACCGCACTTCGAGCATTGACGCGGTACGTCTTCGTCTGACTTTGTTGTCAACCTTCATGTGTTGATTTGTTGGTAGACAGTTCGTTCAATCGAAGATGCGAAGTCTACCTACGAGGAATCCTTGTCAATCACTTCATCCCTCCCTCCCCCATCTCCAGCTGCAACAATTGTGAATACACCTCCACAGATTGATGACCCCGTCGATCTACCCGAAGTTCACTCCGCTATACCTGCAGACACCGGGCCGGCGCCTTTTCCCTTGGATGAAACACCTCCCCTTGACCTTCCGGATCCGAACGAGTGGTGTTACGGTTGCAGAAAGAGCGCGGCTGGGGGGGATGAAGTGGTTCTTCACTGCGCTGACTGCGGGTCTATGCATCATTTAAAATGTGCGCTGGCTGTTAATCCCAACTTGGATCCCGAGATGGAGTGGTATTGCAGTCTCTGCTCCGTTACAAAGCCTGTTGCCTGGAGCGATGATCTGTGAGCTCATATTCCCCTTCTCTCATCAGATTCCTTTTTGACGAATGATGCACGTAGGCTTGGGGAGTACCTCATGTTTCAATCCAGCCCGGCCGGCTCCTTCTACGCGGCTCGTGTTGCGGGTATCACAAGCGGCGGCATGATTCGGATGGAATGGTATCCAGATAACGTCTTCGACAACAGGGAGAAGCCTACTGAGACTGAATTCGTGTGCTCAAGGGAGGAATGCGCGATGGTAGCGGCCAAAGACCCGGATTTGTGCTATGACAAGGTAAGTTATCTGGACCGATCAAAAGTGTAGACCAACTGACGGATTCCAGAACAATGTTGGCAAGATTAAATGGCCACCTCGACTGATGGAAGACGCTTCAGAGCTCTATGGCTACACAAACCCCGCTATCTCGGCCGCCCTCACAGAATCCAGGCAGTTTGTGATTGACATCATACTGGCTACCGGTACCAACTGCGCCGTGCATCCAATAATCGCCGACTATCAAAACTGGATGTTGGATGCCCCACAGTCGAAAGAGACGAGGCACGCCGATGATTTTGCCAGGACGTTCTCGAGCATGCAAATTTTGCCCGGAGATGCGTCCTTGATCAACGTGCATGGAACTTTTGTTCTTGGTGTGGTTGCCGCCAAAATTCCGGAGTCATTTGAAGGAAGTCCAGAATCATTCAGACAGCGAGCAATGGTTCTCGCCTCGATTCTCTTCCAGCTCGTGATTCTTCGCTTATATTTGCGTCGTCCAAATCAGGACGATGTCCAGATATACTTTTTGGCACGCAACTTCACCCGACAAGAGCTGCAGAACATAACTGCAGATGACCCCTTCGCCGAAGCGAAACGCGGTAAGGTGACTCGGCACCTGACCGTACCCGAAGCAGTTTTGCAGGCCCCCGAGGACTCATCTGGTGACCAACCGATCCCGCTCCATTTCTGTAAAACAGATATTCTGGTCCGCAAGACTGCTGCTGCTCGTATCCCCGCAGGCTTTTGGCTGGCCACTGCATACAGGTGTCAAGGACAGGAGTACAGCTGGGAACTCACTGATCCTATCAGTCGAAAGGAAATGGAGACTCCCTCCGTCGCTTTCTTACCTCACGAGCGCGGATCAAGCCCTCTGTCCGACGCTCCTTCATCGCAGATGGATCTTGGACCGTTAGTTCAAGGGGAGGAATCTTTGTCTCACAGCAAAAAGGGGCTGGGTGGATTAAAACGGCGAAGAGAATTTGATTTGGAAGAGGAAGATAGACCGGGATCTCGCTCATCAACGACTGTTGATGTTGGTCTCGCCGTGCCGCCGGTGCGGCGGAGCACTCGACCGCGCACCCAAGGCCCGCGGCTTGGGCGGCTTATTTTACCTTCAGTTTAGTCACTTTGACTGTTCTCTGTAGTGTTCAACAGACTACAAGTGGTTTCCGCTGCTCACTTGGGCTTAACTTGGATTAACGGACGAACTTGGCGGGGATTGATGCCATCTGATGGCATAAGTTACTTGGTCTGATCTAACTTGGCGCGCAAGTTAACTGCAAGTAACTTGCCGTTAACTGCAAGTTACTTTCTGTTAACTTGGTCACTTGCAGTAACTTGAACTTAACTTGAATAGTGACTTTGTTAGCATAGCAAAGTGTAACGGAGCGGTAACTTTGCGGTTCGACTTTTTATGGTCTGATGTACGCACTTTCTAAGGGGCTTTTACTAACTGGTGACTGGTACTCAGGTTATAGCATGAATAGATAAGTACACCCCTGACCGAGCTGCACCAGAAAGAGACAGATACTCTGTCAGGCTCGTATTAATCAATACGGCCGCGCTGGGCGTTTCATTTAGACATACTTACTTATTTGTGTAGTCGTTCTCAAATCATGATGATCTGCACTTATTTTTTCCCGAATGACGCAGTTGCTCTCGACTTACCGCAGGTCTGAGTGAAGGTGCGTCATAGTGCCCGTCCTAGTGGGTTCTGGTTACTGCTTTGGTACCGGAGAACTTGGTCGGATGGCTCGTGGCACGGGCCGCACGTTCCGCAGAGGTCGTGTGACCTAATGTATGTGATTGTTGTCAAGCTTTACTTAGTTTTTGCATTTCTACCAGGAGATACTGAGCATCCGATGTCAGCTACTGGTGCTACCGCTGCTACCCGGGACGCAAACTTCTACCCAGCAAAAAGGGTTTTCCTGATGTGCCGACGACGTGAATGCAACACACCCTCACCTGCATTCATGTCATGTCATGGTTCTCGTCGAGTTGCGCCAGGATGACCATACCTACCTACCTAATTGAGATAAAAGGCAAGACACGCCAAGATACATTCAACATAGCCTGAGATGTAGCCAGATCGGGCGGAGATTTGGATCCATAGTGCCATACTGGTCAGATCCGCCGGTTCTATGAAATTGTCCCAAAAGCATTACATATATTTTTGACCAGTCGAAGTTGACCTATTTGGGGTAAGATTGTATATCAAAAAGGAGAATGGATGTATCTGAATGTGTGGCATGTACGGTGACAAACCCGTCGACGCGGTCGATCTGTTCCGTTTCGGTACTCACCTGTGGGTGGTACTTCAGATCACCGTCCTGCCAGAGGCTCTTTTACACTTCACTGATGTGGACGATGCCGATCACGCAATACAATCTGGGCGTGGTTATTGTAAGCGAGAAACAGAGGTCACCGTTGGTGGAGCAATCGTATGAGCAAAACGTGCTAAATCAAGGTTCTCAACGACTTAGTTCACTTCCAAAAGATATACTTGTGTCATTGTGCGAGATAAAGAAGGAACTATGTAGCGTAGAACAGATTCTACAAAAGTTACTTGCTGGCGCGAACCGCCAAGTTAAAACAAGTTACTTTAGTCACCCGTGGGAAAATCTAAGTAACTTGCGGCACGCGTGCCGAAAGGGGCAAGTAAAGTTCAAGTTAGTACGCACAAGTTACTTTATACGGACTCCCGACATGCCTCATGGCGAAGACGCACCTGAATTCGAACAGAACCCGACCCCACCGGCCCCAGCAGCGTTCCCTGTCACCAACCTCATCCGCGGAGCCATCAATTGCGTGTACATCAATGGACAACAAGTTTCGTCGGCGTTTGCGGTGCCGAAACTGGTTACTGCACGCTCTGGGCCCTGCCGAGAGGACTGGCCCTTGCCACCACGACGTGTGGTATTACGCACCGGGGTCGAGACTTTGGAAGCCAGTTCCTGAGGGCATGGTTCCCGACTTCTCGCCGGAGTTCACGGACAAATTGGAGTGTTTACGTTTGAATATAGGCCTGTATTAACCGCGGCGTAGATACACATTATGATTACATATGTTTACAATGATGCACAATATGATTTGCGACTTTCTTGCTAAAAAAAGAGGGAACGAGTCGATTCGCTTTGTTGCTTCGCAGACTTGGCACTTGATGGGCGCTAATGGACTTGTTTGAGGTCGTTGAAGGCCTAAAAATTGAATGTTAAGCGGAAAGGGTAGCGTAATTGGAATGTCATTTGATACACCACACCATGGCTCAATTCTCAATGTGGCTGACAAGCGGGAAACTTTCGAGCGATGAATCGAGGTGTGGACCAAACAGATGACAACAACCAATCGTGACCAGATATGGGAATTCTCGACCTTGGCCCCTGAAAATGGGGATAAAATGTGTGATGAATTAGGAGTAAGGATTCTGTAGTTGAATATTGAAGAGGGTGAGAGAATATAAGTCATAGTAACATAAATTACAATATGAATAAAATACTGCATCCATGAGGTGGTTCTTTTTGGAGGGGCTTGACTATCTAAGGAAAACCAACCATATGGAGGGATTAGCATGTATCCTAGTGAAGTCCTGGGAGTGTCAAATTATGATATAGTAAATTTGCCATATTAAATAAACATTGAGATGGATGCATCCATGAGGTGTTTTGATGGGTTAAATGGATGCATAAACCTTCTGTTTGGCTCCTTGTGGATGCATCCACTCTGAAGGAAAACATACTGGATGGATCCACCTTTGTAAAACAAGAGAAGTGGATGTAACCACTTGTTACAAATAAATGGTGGATGCAACCACTGTATTCAAGGGGAGACTGGATGCATCCACCGAAAGCAAAAGGAAACTCAAGTGGATGCAACCATCCATTTATGCGAGTGGTTGCATCCACAATATATAAAAACAATATCATGGATGCAACCACATACATGAACTTGTGGTTGCATCCATGTGGTGGCATCCACAACATATAATACCATGGATGCAACCATGCACATGGGTTTGTGGTTACATCCATGTGCTCCTCGGAGTCAGTGTGGATGCCTCCACTGCGTAAAAATTGAGGGGAGTGGTTGTAACCACATGAGCACCAGTGGAGACATCCACGGTCTAAAAAATGGACTGATGGATACATCCACGTAGGATTAAATACATGTATTAGATGCATCCATGTCATATTTTTGAGCAATGCAAGCAGGGCATATACTGCACAGGTACCCAAAAGGTGAGTGTGCCTATAGGTGTGGGCACCAAAAGGTGAGCATGTGTATAAGCATGGGCACCGAAAGGTGAGCACAGGTGTATGTATGAGTGCAGAGACCCAAAGGCGAGCACAGGCATATTGGCACCAAAAGGTGAGCATGTGTATAGGTGTGGATACCAAAAAGGTGAGTGCAGGTGTATAAATAAGTGCAGAGACCCAAAGATGAGCACAGGCATATTAGTGTGTGACCCAAAAGGTGAGCACAGGTATGTATCTGCAGCTACCCAAAGGCGAGTGAGATGCACATACCCCAAAGCAAGCACAGCTATATAGGTGCGGATAGCCAAAGGCAAGTGTAAGTCCAGATTAGCAAGGACGAGACGAGCATCATCATATAGGTGTGGGTATCCAATAGCAAGCACCAGCGATCAGGTGTATACGAGGATGGTAAATTGATAGCTAGAAGCTGCATAAAATGCTCTGCAGCATCCTCAAAATCCCAAAAAGGGTAGGCTGAAGTAGCTGTAATCTTACCCACAAAATGGGCATTGCGACCCCAAAAAATGCCAAAAACAAGCTCTGCAGGCGCAGCTATAACAGCTATAGAGCACCTGTGGCATACCATTTCACCTCGTAAGTATAGTAGGACCCACAAAATGGCCCCTACAGCCCCCCCAAAATCCCCAAAACGAGCTGCGTAAATGCATGGATATATCCACAAACTACCATAGATGGATGCTACCACATCCCTGGAAGCATCCATGGTGGTGGTGTGGTACCATAATGCTGGACCCTCTAGGCCCCACATTGTACGGTACCAATCTATTCTAAGGAGGTCAGGTTTGGGGTAGCCTGAAGTGAGGTGGCAGGGGTTTCGCCGCCTTCTTCGGCTCCTCCTGTTGTTGCTGAAGCTCATCTGCGATTTTCTGTGCACCACGAGGAGGTCCCTTCTTCTGGATGACCACTTCCGGTTTCCCTTTCTTGGGCCTTTCCTGAACCCAGACACTCCCATACTCATCCTGGTAGGAATCCACTGCTGGGGTCGCAAATCGAACCGGTCCTGCCTTCTTCAGCCTTTCCTGGATCCAGACTCTTCCTTCCTCATCTTCGTAAGAGTCCACAGCTGGGTTAGCCATCTGCCCGAAGCCCATTGCCTGGACCGGTTCACAGCTCGTGTATGACATCGCCGCCACTGCATGAGGAGGCTGGTCTCTTTCGAAGATCTGAGCCTGCGCTTGGGGCGGAGGCGGCGGTGCTGCTACCTGGGGCATCGAGTTCTCCTGGAACCATCTGTCGAATTTCTCAGCGAGGTTCCGTCCCGGTACATTCCTAGGTAAGAAGCGACCATTGGGGAGGACCGGCCTGTTATCCGCATTACAGAAGCACTTCCTGGATCGGATATAGTCCGCTGTGACGTTACATTCGCAGAGGAAATGACCCGTCTTGGAGCAGAACCCACATTCGCCTGGGCGGAACATGGTTCCTCCTCCGGGTGCATCTCGAGGTGGCCATGGTTGGCGCGGAGGATAGCCTCCCTGCTGCTGAGGATAACCATTATCTCTCGCTCCGTATGGTCCTTGGTACGTTCCTCCTCCCTACGGCGGGTATCGTGGTCTCAGTGGAACGGTCTCGAGAGCCGCGGCTTGGTAGATCGGATAGGTCCACTGAGGCGTGCCGATTTGCATCTCTCGGTTAACGGCTTGTGTGAGCGTCTGCATATCGACGTGGTACCTCTGGTTCATTTTGGCGATGATATCGCTAAGCTCCACCATCTCCTTTTTGATGAACACAGTGTCCGCTGATTTGCCGACCTCTGATTCCGGGGCATCGAGGATGTATCGTCCCACCTCGATCATGTCATCTATCTCTCGGGGCATTCCCGACGGGTGCGCTGGTTTGAGAATCTCCATCCGGCGGACAATGCTTGCCTGGAAGTCCTCGTGTAATCCTTTCAGGAACATTCTCTTCGACTCGAGTTCCGACATTCGGCCTTCCCGGATGAGATGATCCATAATGGTTCGAAACTTGCGGCAATATTCAGCGAAGTTGTCTTTCGAAGTGATCCGCTTCGAGACTCCAGTGGAAATGAACGCGTCGAGATTATTCAAGGAGAAGATTGCACTCCCGTCTGACCCTGGGTATAATTTCTCAATCTCTTTCTTGAAACTGGCCCAGGTCATCTGGTTTCTGTCTCCCAGCAAGACCCCTTTCCAAAGGAGCTCGTCGTTCTGATCGATATATCAGAAGGTGATTTTCATCTTTTCTGTGTCGGTCTGTCGATCGCAGGTCTCTGCGACTTCCTCTATGTCCTCCCAGTATCGCTTGAGGCTAAGCGCCTTGCCGTCGAATTCGGGTGCCCCGCGGGCGGTTCTTCCAGGAAGTGTTTTGGACATCCCTTTTTGGATAGGGGGTTGTGTTTCCATAACCGGTTCTGTGGTCGAGTCCGTTAAGGTAGACTCCGTGGATAGGGTATTCAATTGGTCCGAACTGCTGGGGACCGAGTCGAGGGAGGATTCTGGCATGAGAGAAGTAGGTGGCGTTTCTAGAGACGAGTTAAGGGAAGTGAGAGGTGATTCCTCTATGAGGGGTGGATCGACGAAGGGGGAAGTAGCGCGTGTTACTGCAGAGGCCGATGCTACGGGGTCAGTTTCGGCGAGGTTTACTTCTTGAAAGAGGTTCCTCGACGCTCGGGTTGAGCGAACTGGGGTCCGTAACGGTTTAGGCGTATCGGCACTCTGTCTGGCGGAAACAAGACTTTGTTTCCGTCTAAAATCCACTATAAACCCCCCTCGCGGTGGGCTCCAGTTGTGATAAGGACCGCGGTGTCGGTATCGAAAGATATATGATTCGAATTCGACTACTTTCATCCTCTAGAGGGGAAGGTAGAGTCGAATGATAGAGCGGAAGGTCGGTGCGCGAATTGGCCTTGTATGAGCGATGGGTGTGTGTGTGTGTGTGTGTGTGTGTGTGTAAATGGTGGTTCGTGGAGACCGTTTGTCTCCTAGGTGTGGTCATGTGCAGCGGACCTGTTGTCAGTGAAAACGGTAAAGAAGGTGTGAATGCTTAAACCTGGTTCCCCGTACGAGAGTACTGGAACCCTAAATGCGTTGCCCCAGTCTGCTTTCCTTCGTGCGCTCTTCCCCTTAGAACCAGTGCAGGAGATGCGATGTGCATCGCACAGATGATGACACTGACATTGTTCGGTCAACGGCGAGACGGTCGGTCTCGTTGGCTATGGATGGCAATTTGTATGTGATGGCTTCTCTCCGGGCCTGTTTTCTACAGAGCAAAGCTCGTGAGAACGGTGATCCTAATCGAGGAAGCCTGGGATTGTGACACCGGGTCCGGTGCAGAGGGACCCTGCTGATGGAGGTGTGAGAGGTGAGACGCCGAGGAACGAGCGAATGTAGGATGTGTGGCCTGCCTCTGGCAGTGGGCAAGGAGGAGGGTGCACGAGAGGTACGAGGTCGGGGAAGGCTGGGGAGTACCCCTTTAGATTGAGTTCGGAATGGTACAGAAAGTGGGGGAAACACCCCGAAAGCTACTTCTGCAGGCCGGAAGGTACTGACTACTCCTACTAAATGTGCTCCCTTTTATACCTCCTCGATTACTTCCCACATTTCCAGAGGTGCCATGCAGGTCACAGGTGTTTCCAGGGGGCAGGGGACGTAGCGAGGTGTTTCGGGGTGCATATATGGCAGGAGAACGGGCGCCTCTGCTGAGGAGACCGATCGTCTCTGGGTGTGCGCGAGGCACAGCGAGGGCAATCAACCTCGGAATATGTTTGGAGCCCCAGGTACTGGCGTTGTAGTTGCGTCAGCGGGTGCTCGAGAGCTCAGGAAGGGGGAGAGACGGACGGTCTCCCTCAGCTAGTCAATGCGTCGTGTGAAGTAGGGGATGGGCTGTGTCGGGATATCCTCTGCCTCGTCTGATGGGCGCGGTAGGTCTGTCCGAGAGATCATCCGGGAATGGAAAGGAGGGGAGGCCGCCAGTCGTATCCTATTGCGCGGCGAGGAGTGACGAATGCAATCCGTGTAGTATGGGGAGACCGTCGGTTCGTCGGGGGTGCGTATGCGGAAAGTCACGTCGTAGAGGCATCAAGAGTCCCAGATTGTGGGGGTACAGTTCGCATCTGTGTGACGATAGTGCAGGAGCGAGCTTGAATGGTGGGGGAGATGATGCGGATGTGGGGAGAGCATTGGTCTCATTCGGAGCTGCTTTCGGTAACGTAGAAACCCGTTTTAGGAAGATCCGTCGCGTATGTCCGAGCTCATCCCGTCAGTCGTACAGATGGTTTGCAGGGGCCATGAGGCGACAAGCGGTGCGTAGCATGCTCGGAGACCTCAAAGTGCGAGAGGAGGCAGATGTGTATGGCAGGAGTGGAGGCTGTGTCGATGTCCGTGGGCGCTGACGGACATGGTGCGTATGCACATGGCATGCGGTGCTTGTAGGGGCAAGAGACAAGGCTGTAAGAGAGTCAGTAAGGGAAAAAATATTAAAATGAGAGCACAATGGGAAAAGGCCGGGCGGGACGAAGGGGAAACACAAACTGTAGACGTACCTCGTTAAAACCTATGCCGTGGACAGCTGTCTGCAAGGAGGTGTATCGTGAGCACGACAATGATCTTTGTCTGCAAGAAAGGTGCCAGGTCCCAGGGAAAAGGGCGAGTAAGTACTGAGAAAAGGAGGAGGATGCCGGTGAGAGCCAGCAACAAGCAAAATTGGATGGCACTGTGAGTTGTGGCGTCGGCACCGGGCGTAAGAACCGAGAAGATATCAGCGAAGATCGGATTGCGACACATCAGAGCAGCTCGGCGCTCGATACCATCGAAGCCGGTACACATCACCGTCATGGTCCTCTTGGCCGTGGAAGAGAACCGAGGGACCACTCCATATTGAATCTTCAGTGCAAGATGAAAGCTTGCAGAAGCGCCGCTGTCAATCCAAGTTTGGCACCCACGTAAGTACTGCACCTGAACAGTACGGTGATCACGCAACATCCTCACGTCCTCGCTCTGGGCATCGCAGCTACTACCCTCCAGCCCATCAACACTGAGCTGCAGAATTGACTGATCTACAGTTCAAGCGGGACTGTAGCAGTTCATTCGGGAGCCCAATATGGAAGTGTCACTGTCAGCTGGCTGTCATCGTCCAAGCGCCACATCAATCTAAGTTCGATGTTCGTAACATACTGGACTAGAACAATGAGGCTGGGCACTTCCCCAGATCTCCCGTCACAGCCTTCTATCTAATTTAAAGTGCAACATGCTCTGTGCATGTTTGTCTGACCCTTCTTCTTATACTTGTCTTTGCCCCAATACATCCTCCGTGCTACGACTCCCAAGTCTACTGCAGCAATTGATTCTCTTTGGTCAGTTCTGTCTTCCAGGTGAACTTTAACACTGGCTGATACAGTTCCGTCCCTCATACATAAGATCCACACTTACTTGGAATGGCTATGTCTCTCCAACCCAGTGAACCCCACCTTACCATCCCCATCTACGGTACGAGAGAATCCTTTAGGATACTAACATCAATATTTATTTTACCTAGGAGGCGAAGGAGGCCCTGGCGGATTGGGCATTGGACAGGGACAGGGTGGTCCTGGAGGTCCTGGATATGGTCCTACTGTGAATATTGGAAGTGCCACTGTGCATGTTCCGGAGGGGGCAGAAATAAATATTTGACAGCGACACATCATCATTAGCTGGCTTTCGCCAATCAATTTCTTTCTACAACATGCAGACATCTCACAGCTGCTGGAGAAGGGAACTGGTGGATGGCTGCTTGCAGATCCTGTCTTTAAAAAATGGGAATCTGGTTCTGGAAGCACCCTTTGGTGCCGTGGAATTCGTATGTGATTTATCACCCATATATGCTCTCCAGACTAACCAAACTGAAATTTCCAGCTGGCGCTGGGAAAACAGTCCTTGCGTGTGTTCATTCTCCACATCAAGTGGCTACCACTAATTATGGCAATCGTAGATCAATGGTTGTGGATCATCTCAGTGCAGCATTCAGAAACAACAAGGATATTGGTGTAGCTTGCATTTATTTGAACCACAAGGAAGCTGACCAGCAACCACCATGCAAACTTCTGGCAGGTCTCTGGAGACGGCTTGTACTTGACAGGGACATCAGCTCTGCTGCAGAAAATGTATACAAGCAGCACCGGGAGAAGGGCACTGTACCATTGCTGGAAGAAGTGGTCAATGTGCTCAGCTCTAGCCTCAAGGAGTTTTCACAAGTCTTCATTATTGTTGATGCTATGGATGAATATCCTGAACTTCAACGGGAAATTCTACTGCAAGAACTGGCAGTAATGGGTAGCAATGTGAACTTGATGATCACTTCACGACCAAATATTTCTCCAGAGCCCTCCTCCTTGCCCAATCTTGAAACACTAGATATTCAGGCAGCACAAGAGGATATTAAAGCATACATCAATGCACAGATCAAGTTGTCTCCACGCCTATCCAAGCACATTCAGAAGAAACCTGTGTTACGAGAGCAAATTCATGCAAAGATCACTAACACTGTGGCTGGAATGTAAGTTGCAGTCATTGACTACTTGGAAGTGGCTGACACATATTACCAAGTTCCTACTTGCCAGACTCCACATTGAATCCCTCCGTGAAGAGGCCACCATAAAGGCAGTTGGAGAGGCTCTTTAACATCTACCAGAGGGCTTGAAGGCAACCTATGATAATGCAATGACACGTATTGAAGACCAAGGGAGCAAAAACAAGCAGATTGCTTACTCAACTCTTACTTGGGTTCTGAATGCAAAGAGGCCATTAACAGTGCCAGAAATACAGACTGCACTGGCTGTTGAGCCAGATTCACGAAAGTTAGATGAGGACAATGTTATGGACATTGAGACTATTCTTGCTGTCTGTGCTGGGCTTGTTATTGTGGATGAAAACCTGGAGGTGGTGCGACTTGTGCACTACACAGGAATATTTGGACAGTATTCAAGCCCAGCTATTTCCAGATGCACAAACAGAGATAACACGGACTCTGCTTACATGTCTTGCCTTTGATGGATACCCAGATTGGTCTTGGACTGGTGCAAGGGCTACTGTACCCCCTCTTGTTGAGTATTCCCAATATTGCCTTGCACATGCTGCTGGACAGCCTGAAGTTCAACTCAGAGAAAGTCTTGTACAGTTTCTTGGTCGGGGTTTTCAATGGAAAAGAACAATGAACCCAAATGACCCCTGGAAGCGGAAATGGAACTCTCTGCCATGGAATTATGAAGATTGGCCATCACAGGCCTCTGCATTATGGATTGCAGCAGCAACAAGTCTTGTAGCCACTGCAAAGTCTTTGCTGGAGGGAGCAGCTTTGCCACAGCATTCAGTCAACCAAGCAATCATTGTAGCATCATATTATGGCCACACAGAGATTGTCAGCATCCTCCTTGACAAGGGTGCTGACGTCAATGCAGCAGGGGGATACTATGGGAGCTCCTTGCAGGCTGCTCCCCAAGGGGGCCACACAGAGATTGTCGGCATCCTCCTTGACAAGGGTACTGACATCGATGCAGCAGGGGGAAGATATGGGAGCTCCTTGGAGGCTGCTGCCCAAGGGGGCCACACAGAGATTGTCAGCATCCTCCTTGAAAAGGGTGCTGATGTCAATGCAGCAGGGGGAGAATATGGGAGGTCCTTGCAGGCTGCTGCCCAAAGGGGCCACACAGAGATTGTCGGCATCCTCCTTGACAAGGGTGCTGACGTCAATGCAGCAGGGGGATTCTATGGGAGCTCCTTGCACGCTGCTGTCCAAAGGGGTCACACAGAGATTGTCAGCATACTGATGGAGTGGGGTGCCAGGGTCAGAGCAGTAGTGGAAAATGAAAGATATGAACAGTAGTGAGTCTGACCTTGGTCCCTCATATACCCCTCTATTAGGTGCTAGGTATTTTCTGGGCAACTTTGACATACTTTGCTAGTGGATGTACTTTCAGCAGTAGAAATCCAAAGGCAAGATGCCACACAAAAGTCTAGTTAGCGACTTCTTCAGGTTAGGATAGCATGAGTCAAGGTCAAGGCAACTGATATCAGCTATACCAATATCAGGTCTGGGTATGGACAGAGGACCTGGCCTAATAATGATTTGAGGCTGTGGTGCTGAAAAAGGTAAGCAGGTGTGAATTTTTCTTTAGCACAACAAGCCCTTTTGTAAGGGCAACAACTGGAGACAGCTCAATAACAAGCAGTCTGGGCAGAAGGAGGATCCTTAGAGAACAAGCTAAGGATTGTCCACCCAGGTGTCACATCTTTTATGTGTATGTGACATATGACTGATGTGACTATGTGACTATACAGTACCACATAATGCAACATGTGACTGGGGAGTAAGTTCCAACAGAAGAGACGGAATACCCAGATGTGACTTGTACTTCCGGCTTGCATCTATCCAACTTGCTGTTGTGTCCGGCTTGTTCTGTTGACACACACCCTCTGGGGTTTTTGCAATGAAGGTCTTCTGAGTGTTTCCCAAATCAAACATATGACTTATGCAACCATGCTTCCCTCTTATTGTTCCTATTGTCTTTCGCTTCACTTATTGTCTTTAACATACTTCTTACTGCTTTTGAACTATCTCCATATTTAGTATAAATACATATTATATTCTCTTGTATCTTTAGTTGAAAATTAATGTGCTTTGCCTCTGCATTGCTCTGTGGTCTGACTTCTGCTTCCTTCGACGTAAAGCCAAGTTAGTTAGCGGGTACTTAGTTGGTGTACTCGCTCACCTTTGTGGTATCACTTCTGGCCCTCTTCCATCTTCCGGCCTCCTTCCGGCTTCCGGCCTGTTCTGACACAGATATAACAGAGTGAAAAAAGAACTCCCTTCCCTGGTAGTTAATGCCAAATCAAGTAGGTAACTACAAACAGGGTAAACTTAGTCTAGTTTTAGTTGCTGTGTGTTAGCCATAGGTTGCGCTTCAGCGTTATCAGATGTCACGTGAGTGCCAAACAATGCCATCTTTTCACCACACACCTACTGCCTCGCACAACTATGGCACGTTGGGTGCCTGTTCTTCTCCTCGGTTTACTCCAACTATCACACATATGCTTTGCCTTCAAGTTTTACTCCCCGACAGGCTTTGCATTGGCCTGTAAAATCCTTTTGGGACTTGTTCCCAATTTTTTTTTTCTTTTTTTTTTTTTGGTGGTATGATATCGAGCTGAGCAACTAACTATAGGGTAGCCCTCAGCACGCATAAAGTTCGGGCCTTCGAGGTCCAGGAGTGAAAAATGAGACCAAACCAGAGAAATGCACATCTGCACACCCTTGCGGGGCAGTGTGGGGATGTGGGGCTAACCGACTCCTCTTATACGGAGTTGGTTATGTGTTAGTGCCCTGCGACCCACTAATAGTCTGGATTCCTTCAGCCAGTTTTCCGGCAGCTTATCCTCGTCGTCCAGAATTCCGGACCAGGTCTCCCTAACCAGGGTTGGTGCCAAACGGGGGCAGTTTCTTGTGGTAGACCTGTTTGCGAGCATAATGTCCTGTTGTAGGTGTTGGTTTATGTTAAAAATCCACTTGTTTATGATCTCCGCTTCACTAAGGCCCTGCTCGGGTGCGTCGGTTTGTTCCCAATCCTCAGCCAAAACGATTCCAACCCAATTGACGTGAGATTCTGTCAAAAAGTGTGGTAACCGGCTGATGCGGCATCCTTGTCACCATGTCCTTGACAATGCGTACGTAATTGACTTTGGACTTAGGCCAACCCGCTGTACCCCAATCTAGTATTAATATTCTCACCAACTTCAATGCTTTATCATAGACTTAACATTTAAATACACATCTCTGTGAGCTTCTGGGACAAAATACGCGAAATTGGAGCAGTAAACGCGTGTCGAAATTCTGCCAAGATATAATCTTGTTACAAAACATGTATGACATGTGAGTGACAGAGCGTGTCAGCCGAAGCCGCATCGCTGCTCGCTTGTGGAGCCGATAGCCAAAGTGATTGGAATGGCTGGATCCTGTCCACCCGAGCAGGGCCTAAGCGGCTCTCCGGACCGTGAAATGACCTGGTCATTATGTATTATCCATATTGTATACGCCGACCCCGACATCAGGATTTTGTAAAGGTGTCTTGTGCTTTGACTGGGTCTTCCCATGTCATTCTTGAAGTCGACAAGGCCGCATCCGAGGATGCTCCCAAGGGAGACCTCAGGCCAATCCAGTTCTCTTTCTTTCCAGAGTCTCTCCGCCGTGTTCCAGATGATCTCGGCACCTGGGCTCTTGCAGTGCAGCAGGATGTGTTCGAGGCTCTCTTCCTCGCTGCAATATTGGCATATTGCTCTGTCTTGGCATTCCGGTATGTGTGTCCAGTAGTGTCCTACCCTATATGCATTGTGCATCACCCTCCACAGGAATTGGGATGTGCATGGTAGGAAGGTCTTATCGCGGAGGGAGCGCCAGATCTCCTTGTCCGTAACCAATCTGCCTCGCAGAGTCTTGAAGCTGGCCTTCACTTCCATTAGTTTGTGTTTTGTCGACGATCTAGGTTCCAGTGCCTGTGTCTTGATTTCTTGGATACCCTTATAGAAGGTTTTTTGCCTGTTTCCTTGCAGGCGTATACCAGTGAGTCTTGACCCTGCTGGAATATCCAGCTCAATCTCACGTGTTCTGGTACCTGTTGTCCCTAGTTTTGCAAGCCTCATAGCTTCGTGGCATAGTTTCTGTGCGGCAGATCCCTGCTTTGCAACAGCAAATCTGGTTTTGGCTTTGCACATCTTCAATTCGGCGGCAAGACACTTCAGTATTTTACTGTGGCGGATGTTTACCCACCCCTCGTGTTCCATTTCTGCAAGTTTCTCAGTCATAGCTTTTCTCACATAGTCGTGCAGGCTGACCAAGGTGAGTTCTGTTTCGCTGTCTGTATTGCGTACAGCCTCCAGCGTGGCGGCAATTTCTGCGACCTGTGATGATTGCGTCCATGTAGCCGGGATACGGAAATTCGTATTCCGTGGGTCATTGCATTCGTAAACAAAGCCTCCTGCGGCTTGTGCGGCCCGCCTGGGTGGCGTCAGGATGGCCCCACTATGTATATGGTTACAGTGTTTGGTACGCTGGTTGGTCTCGTGGTTCTTCTGTTACATGGGGGCCTCCTTCTTTTGCGAGGTTTGCCTTGTCATTTTGTTAATACGTGCAGCCCCTCCCCCAGGGACTCAATCTCGTCCGGTAGGTAGAAAGTGGTTGACTTGTCCGCTGCTTGGGGCTCTCCAGTTAGCTGGGGAACATTAATATTCTTAGGGTTCCATTCTGGATGTAGGAGGTTTAGTTTCTGGTCTGCTGTTTGCGCACAGTCATGTGCGTTATTACATCCTCTTGCCCAGTTGTCCTCACACGCATCACAGGGGCAGTTCACAGACTTCCAGTGTAGGGGGTCGTACAGGCATTCGGCAGCATCAGCGCCGCTGCCCACTGTCAAGACAGAGTGGTTGGCTCGTAGGCACTTGGCCTTGGCACCACTATTTCCTTGCGGCTTGGTGTTGTCTTCGCCCGGGTGGTGCCATAGAGGCATTTTGCGCTGGAGGTCGCTTGAGGGCAGTACGACCTCAAACTCAAGCCCATATGTTTCCAGGCATTCCATCATGTGTTTGTGCTGATTCGGGTGTGTTCTGCTATTAATCTTGTAATTTTGGTGAAGCACATCTGATTTGGCATTCTCAGTCACCACCGGGTGCTTAACCACCTGGTTCTTGAGATGGTGGTGTGCTAGGCTCGCCCAGTGGGAGCACTTGTCAGGTCGGTCTCGGCGAGGGATCCTGCTTTGACCAGCTGCAGCGCCTCATTCCTGGCCACTAGGTCCAACATGCCTATCCTGCCCTTTTCCGGTGGCGCCATTAATTGTTCTCTGGACACCATTGTGGACTTCCCATCATTCATGAACTCCTTTTGTGAGCGTAAGACGTGTTTCATCACCGCTGGGGGCATTCTGTTCACTTGCGCCAGATATTGTGTCCTTGACCCAGCAACAATTTGATCAATGCTTTTTCTCATACCTATGGTAGGATTTATACTCGACCAGCGCTCGTAGTCGGCATCTATCTTGTCTAGGACCGGTGTCCATACTGCAAAGGTGTTAACATTGTTTCCTATAAAGCCTCTTAAGATTCGGACCGCCTTACCATCCTTGGCGATATGGATGTTGGTGGGGACTTCTTCGTCGAGCGGGTTGAGGCGTTGGGTGGCAAGTAATTGTTCGCGGAAAGCTTCAGACCCGTAAGGTATGACTTCGGTTTTTGAGGAGTTGAACCTTGCCCCAGACGCTAGACACCATCTGTCCAGGATCTTTGTAAGGTCTTCAAAGCGGTCTTGTTCATGCAGGTACACAGTTGTGTCGTCTGTGAAAAGCTGTACTACCGCTCGGTCGGCAACTCCGGGGATGGAGTAACCGTGTAGCCCGGAGCTCCTAAGCATGGATGCAAGCGGCTCTATTGCCAGGCTGAATAGGAGGCACGAGAGGGGATCACCTTGTCACACTCCTCTCGTAACTCGAAAGTGGAGCTAACTTCGCCATTGATGATGACGTGAGTGTCTGCATATCTGTACAGGGACTTGACAGTGTTAATAAAAGTTCAGGGAGGTTCTGTTTACGCAGTGCAGCCCATAGGTAATTGTGGAGAGTTTTATTGTACGCCTTTTCTTGGTCAAGTGCTACAATGATCCCATTTTGTAGGTCTTCGTCATTATAATCAACGACCTCCATCGCAAGATATATTGCATCGGTTATTTTTCTCCCTTTCATAAAGCCCGATTGGTCTTTATGTATGAGGTATGGTGCTACCTCAGTTAGTTTATTATTCAGAGCCTTTGTGAAGATTTTATAGTCCGAATTTAGGACCATAATTGGGCGGTAGTTTGCTATGTCAGTCTTGTCCTTCTTCTTGAAGATAGGGCACATCCATCCCAGGGCAAAATCTGTGCCCTCGAGCACACCATGTTCCTCGATATTGTTGTACACCCAGGTAAGTACCTTGATTATGTTGCCCCGTTTCTTGTCGTCATTGTCATCGTCTTGGCTCTTCTGGGCCTTGTCATACAATGCACTTAGACGTTTCCAGAGTTCGGATATAATTCCATTCATGCTGGAGGACTTGCCCACTGCCGCCTCGCTAACAGCCTGGGATATGTCACCCTCATTTAGCTTGCATTCAAGCTTACTCATGTTGGCACCTGGTTGTGGCGGCAGCAGCGACCGTAGTGTGTCTTCCATGGCGGTCGCTCGGTCCTGCAGGCAAACATCCTTGTCATCTTCCTGTAGGTCTTTGTGGTGGTCCCTTGTGATCTCTGCCATCTCAGATGACTTCCTGCTTCCTCTCTCGGGTGTAAGATCAGTTCTTCGGAGGAATTCTATAGTGTCCCTCGGTTTTTTTCTCCTTACTCATATTGACAGCGTATTTAGTGATATGATTTAATTCCGTTATACCACAGAGGCGAGTCTCCATCCGTTTCCGCTCATTTTGGCGGTCAATTATCTCATCAATCCTTTTCTGGATCAGCGCCACTTCTTCTGCTCGCCGTTTCATATCACATCTCTGACAGAGGGCCTCCCCTCTTTCCATTCTGGAGTCTCCCATTTCTTGGGGGTGAGATTCGGCCACAGAGCATATAGTGTTGGGTGAGAATTGTCTCCCCAGCTCTTTATCTGGGTCTGGGGTGGGTGCTTCTGGTGTGCCGTTTGGAAGTTTCTCCCTCTCGTCCTGGAGGGCTCTTTTCTTTTTTTTGGATGCCCCAATGGCGATCTTAGCCTTCTTCTTGGCTTTCTCAACCACATCGTCTTTGAAGGCCTTGAAAAGAGTTTGGGCATTACGTGACTCGGTGCGTCTCTCCGTCATGGCACTTTCCATTTTATACACTTCCTCTGATGCATAGGCCATGAATTCTCAATCATGGAGCAGGAAGTGGGGTATTTACCATTGTCCTTTCCCGATGTATGTGCCCCTGGCACAGAGATCATGACAGATACCATTCTGTGGTCGGCTATGGTGCCCACATCTTCGATTGACCATCCTCGGCAGTTTTTATTCAAGGTCAGGGACACCAAGATTTTGTCTATTTGTGATAGAGTGTTACGGGTGCTTACGTGGGTGTATTCCTTTTTGTCGGGGTTACATAGTCGCCATCCGTCAACCATGCCCAGCATGCGTGTAAAACGTAGGTACGCAGTAATCACCGCATCACTGTCTGCGTGATGAGGTTGTTGGTCGATAGCGTCTGGTACAAGGTTGAAATCGCCTCCTACCGCATCTGGGACCAGGAGGTCAGTGGTCAGCTTCTGTCAGGCTGTCCCAGAATTTTATTTTTTTGTCATCAGATTCCGTGGGTGCGTATATTCCCAGGACCGTGAGGGTCCGTTTACCATGCCATGGCAGTACTGCAAGAATCGCTTTCCCGGGGATCAGGTAGTGGATCTTGACATTGTCAATGTTGGTCTGCTCTCTGTTGAGTACAATTGCAATACCTTTCATGGATGGTTGCTCATATTCGGAGTTGAACAGCTTCAGACATTTATTCATGAAACTATTCTCTATTTCTACTGCTTGTGCAGCCAACATGTGGGTCTCGGAGACAATCAGTACACCTATTTTTTCCTCCCCCATCATTACCTGGCTCATAATTCAACCATTTTGGATGATCTAACCACATAGGAATGTTATTACAGGTTCTTTGAAGCTGACCAGATCAAATTAGAGCCCATTATAGTGCAATAATAGGGTGAAAATAGCGAATTTTATAAATTGTATTCCTGGCCATAATATCTTGTGGATAAAGCAGTAGAAATATCTCCTGATGGTATCACTCTGTTCCTTTAGGCTATAGGAGCACCCTGCAAGTGATGGATTATGAAGCCGTAGGACTTTTGCTTAAACAATCACTGTTGAGACAGTAATCCTGGATTAAATCAGTGATGAATTAATCCGACTATAGAAGGATTAAAGACGGATTAATCCGTGTTCAAAGCATAAACAAAAATGAAGTACCCTGCAGGAATCGAACCATAGACCTCCTGAGAACAAGGTCCATATATGAATGGCACCTTACCAACTGCACCACAAGACCTATTATCCACATGCTACATTGTGTTAGCACATCAGAAGGTCATTTGCTGGAGGCCTGTTCCACTGCCTCTATTTACCTGTGACCCAATGTCTTTTTCAGAGTGAAAGATAGGATTCCGGGCATGACAGTCCTTCTCACAATATTTTTCTAGCTGTTGAACCATTTTATTTATTTTCACCACCACATCAACCTAATGGAAGTGATTTAACTTTCTGCATTCATGCTGAACCGATTAAACATTGATCTTTCATCTGTGATTAAACAGTGTTATGGAGTCAAGGTTTACTGATTTATAGGTCCAGTCAATGCTTCTCTGCCCTCAGGCCGGAGTATGATCTTATGTTCCAAAATGATGAATTTTTGAAGGATTTTACCTGGTCATTAATCCAGATTTATTGGTCCAGAGGATTTAACTGGTTCAAAGGATTCAACTAGTTCAAAGGCTGTTTAAACTCCATCTTGTAAATTGAACTTGACTCAATATATGAGGGGAAAGGCCAAGTTGAAGTGCCAAAATCTTTGATCATGTTATGGTTCTCGAAAGCATTTTACACATCGCCCTGATGGTGTAGTGGTTGCGGTGTCTAGAATTACATGTGTTGGCGCCGGTTCGAACCCCGTTCTTACATGCTTTTTGATACAATTCCACTTGCACCGAATTAATTAATTAATTAATCAATCCCGGATTTTAATCCAGGATTACTGTCTCAACAGTGATTGTTTAAACAAAACTCCTACGGTTACTGATGGATTAGGTTATGATCATTCAAAACATCGTATTTTGGCCATATCAGGAAATACCAATTTCGCCCTATTCTGGACCTCTCCATGATGTGAGATATCCCAGCACACATCATTTGGATCTTTCCTATGTATATATACTAGCAAGGTGGATATCTGACATCAAGGACACCCATACCCCATGATTTGAGGTGACCATGTGTTATATTGCCTTTCACCCCATTCAGTATGCTCCAGGGTCATAGGGACCCTTCTGAAAGATCCAAACAGATATTCCAGGCTGTATGAAGAGCTCCCAGCCAAAAAGTATGTTAATATAGCACCATAAACTCGAAATATGTCAGATGACATTTCTGGGTTATTTTGTGAATAGGGTACCAAGGAGACCACTGAGTGCGAAATAGACACTGGGAATGGGAAGGGAGAGTGTGAATGACTCATATTGAGCTTTATTTGAAGTGTCTTGGTCAAGTTCTGGCCAGATGGTGTTTTCAACCATGGCCAGTATATAGAACCAAAGTTGTACTCAGACCTATATGCTCAGCAACAGTATTCAGCCAAAACCTGACCAAAACACTTCAAATAAAGCTCAATATGAGTCATTCACACTCTCCCTTCCCATTCCCAGTGTCTATTTCGCACTCAGTGGTCTCCTTGGTACCCTATTCACAAAATAACCCAGAAATGTCATCTGACATATTTCGAGTTTATGGTGCTATATTAACATACTTTTTGGCTGGGAGCTCTTCATACAGCCTGGAATATCTGTTTGGATCTTTCAGAAGGGTCCCTATGACCCTGGAGCATACTGAATGGGGTGAAAGGCAATATAACACATGGTCACCTCAAATCATGGGGTATGGGTGTCCTTGATGTCAGATATCCACCTTGCTAGTATATATACATAGGAAAGATCCAAATGATGTGTGCTGGGATATCTCACATCATGGAGAGGTCCAGAATAGGGCGAAATTGGTATTTCCTGATATGGCCAAAATACGATGTTTTGAATGATCATAACCTAATCCATCACTTGCAGGGTGCTCCTATAGCCTAAAGGAACAGAGTGATACCATCAGGAGATATTTCTACTGCTTTATCCACAAGATATTATGGCCAGGAATACAATTTATAAAATTCGCTATTTTCACCCTATTATTGCACTATAATGGGCTCTAATTTGATCTGGTCAGCTTCAAAGAACCTGTAATAACATTCCTATGTGGTTAGATCATCCAAAATGGTTGAATTATGAGCCAGGTAAGGGCAGATGTAGGAAATTTCCTTTTTGGGCAAAAGGTGTTAGTGTCCAAAAAAGGAAAGTGATGCTTATGTCATAGAGCTCGTCAAGGGCTACAAGAGTCACCTATACCATTTTCCAATCAGTAGCCCCATTGGCCCGCAAAATGCAAAATACTTTCTGAGACACGGCACTTTTTTGCAACATTCCATCAGTTGCAACCCCAATTTGGCCAGCCATCAATGGTAGAGCCCCCAGATGGACAGCCATCAATCTTAAGGCAATGGCTGGGGCCCATCAATCCCACCCCAATACAGGCAGCCATCAGTTCAAGTGATTTAAGCCATTAATTCAATTAAAATATGGCCTAATTATTCATTTTTCACATCTGCAGCACTGTGCCGAAATCCCATCAATGCCGAATGTGCTTGCCACCCAGAGTGCGCATTATAAAATGTACCAGGCCTGGAAGTTAGCCCAGGCATTCTAACACGCACTGCTGGAAAAAGCGGGGTGTGTTATAATGGTTCTACAGGGTAAGCTCTTTAGACTCGTAGCCTGCAGGCACCGACGAGGAGGTTGCGCCTGGTCCCCGAAACCCTCCCATGTACCAGGAGGGTCTGTGGCGCGAAGATTGTTTTCATTTAGTTGTGTTGTCACTTTTGTTGGGATGGTGGCATGACAGTGTACTGAACACCGTTGCGTACGGTACCGTGCCGCGGGCCGAGACGTGAGCATATTTGTTTAGAGTGGAAGCAACCATCGTGTATTGTTGCAGCGTATCGCAGATGTACATGTATCAAGGTAGAGAATCTAGTGTATGGCTTTTTATGGATTGTGCAGGTAATTAAAAGAAATCATTGTGCTCGCGATGTTTCCCTTTGCCCTTGGCATCCCCGCCTTTCCTGCCCTTCCCACCGTCCTTGCGGGCCTTCTTGTTGTTAGTGTTGGTGTTGCCATGGCTGCCAGAGCCACCAGCACAGTGGGCGCTGCTCAGGCCAGGTGCGGTGTTTGCCCCGTATGAGCTCCTGGGCCTTTGCAGCCGCCTGGCGGCTCGCCTCCGCCAGCGCCGTGATGGTGTCTGGTGTGGGGCCGAGCCATCCTGGGAGGCGGGGGAAGGGGCAAAGGCCGGTGGGGTGATTGATGGATGGGCAGATGTGGCACCGGTACGACTGCTGGAGATGTGCCGTCCCATGGAGAGCAGTCATGACGGAGAGTCGTCCGAACAAGCGGCAGAGTTGGAGCCACGCTCCATGATTGTTAGTGGGGGGGTGACACTGAGCTGCCACGCAACCGTGTTGTTGATTGAGAGTTCCATACCCTCGACCGCTACCGAGTGGCTAAAAATGTGCCAGGCCTGGTCAGCGGAGACCTCGGGACCGAAGGAGTCGCGATGGGTGCGGACAAATTCATTGATGTCGCTGTTCGCTTGAATGGCCGTTTGAAGAAGGTCACATGTTGTGTCCGCTCCGCCCTGGGGTGTTGGGGAGGGTGAAACCACCGAAAGTGCCTACAAAGCCTATGACCGGCATGTGGAATGGGATGGTGAACAGCATGATGGGGCAGGAGGACAGGGCGGGCTGGTCCAGGACGGCCTGCGCCAGGGGTGGGGGCAGACCAGCAACCAGCCAGAGCACGGGGCTGGGACCGTTTTCCGAGGTGGAGGCGTACCGAGATGGAAACTAGTCAGGTCCACGTTGATGAAGTCACCAATGGCGACGCAGATCAGGCCGTGGGTCTGGATCGTGGCCCCGTTGCCCCTGCTGACGACCACAAAGAATTTGGGGTCGGAGACTTCATTGTACAGCTGCATGAGGCTGGGGGGCATGCCCTGAGTGAGGAGCGCCGACAAGTAAATCACAGCGGGGGAAACCACCCGGGGGGGTGGGGGCATAGGAGCCGCGAGGCAGGTTCTGGTCTGCTGTCTGCCAGACAGGGCCCACCAGGGCCGCCTCGGCTGCGTGGGCGAGGCATTGGGCGATATTCTGGGCTGCCACATCAGGGGCGGGCGCCGCCGCGACAGCACCGGGGGTAGCGGGGGCTGCTGCAGTGGGGGCGGGCACCGCCGCAACAGCGGCAAAGGTGGCAGGGGTGGTCGCGCCAGCAGCGAGGGACTGGGCGGCATCGTGGGCAAGCTGCTTCCGGTAACTTAGAATCCCGTTTAGGAAGATCCATTGTGTATGTCTAGGTCATCGTTTCAAAGGGAGTGAGGCGACGATAAGGTAGACGGAGCTCAGCGCGGAGGTTTGCATTGCTGGAGTTGCTTGTTCGTCGCTGCGAGCTTCAAGGGGCGACGAGGAGCGGTGCGAAAAAGATGCGGGTGTGTGGAACTCGCTCTTCTGACAGGTGTCAGTCGTTGCTGTTTCAGAAATAGCTTTGGCACGTTGTAGCAGTGTGCCGTGGAGGCCTGTACAGTGTAAGGACAAAGCAGGCAGCGGTGGTGGTCGTTGGGCTCAGAGGGCAGAGGGATGTTTGCAGCATGGAGTGTATGCAGTGGGGCGTGTTCCGTTTTCGGTGGTGTCGGATTTCAAGTCCAATTGTAGTATGATGCACTGGCGCAAAAGAACTTTTTCCCAGTGCGTAAAAGAACTTTTGCCTTTGTGCCAGTGCATCATAGCACAGCATTATCGGGCCGTGAAGGCGGCGTCTCCTTTGTTAACAGTGGAAAGGGGTTGGGTCATATGGGATTGTCTGGGTGGCGGGCGCGGTGGGGTTCAGAGGCTCATTGACGGGGGGTAGATATAGGAATGTCCATACTGCAGCGGGGTTCAGCAGAAGGGAACGTATGCAGGGCTGGTCCGTGTGTGCCGGTAATCGGCTTGTTCATTGAGTCGCTCAGGGGTCGTTATTTTATCTCGCCGAGTGGTGACAGTGGTAAATGCCAACATCGGGGGCTAGCCACGGGGTGGCTTCAGGGAGTAAGGGGGCTTCAGCTCGAGAAATTTGGGCATCATTAGCAGCCTCGCTGTGCCCGACCAGCTCACAGGTGGCATGAGAAATCCGCCCATGATGATGGTATGGAACCAGGGAACCCCCGCGTTGTTCCCAATTTGACCTGCACCACTACCAGATTAATAGAATTTGGAAGGTTCTGGATGGTGTCAACCTTGTAGCTGTAACACCAACTGGCTCTGGAAAGACAGCATACCTTTTCGGAGAACTGCCACCAGTGGGTGCTATATTTTCATCGGATATCCCAGTGTTCTGGGGCCATTTCTTCAGAGCAGAATAGTCAAAGGGCTTTTGGGGTGATCTATTGCTGAATTGTATGGTGCCATAGAAGTGGGATTCACCCAATGGGTGTGCCAAGCAGTCTTGGGGAAGCTGGCTGCACAGAACCTCGAGAGGGGCCACTTTGACCATGGAATGAGGCCGGCTATGGGTTGCAGGTGCTATTGGATTATCCCAAGTAATACCCCAGCTAGATTGAGCCATGGGAGGGAGGAGCGGACACAACTAGACACGCTGTAGCAGACATGATGGGAAGTGTCACATGTGACTGTCCGCATTTGGACTGTCCTAATCCGGAAGCCTGACCTACAGCTTCTGATGTGCGAGTGGAATCAGACCATATATCAGGTTATTTTTTTGCTCTCCAAATCCTCAGAAAAAATAATCTTGATTGATGGTCTGACTATGAAGAGGCTAAACTACTCTGTGGAGAAGTAATTAATTATACTTGATTTCTGCATCCTGGCTTGCCGGCTCTGCCACACTGTGTTCCGCATTCCAGACCTTGGGTCTATCCTCTGGAACCTCTGTTCTCCTCCCCCTTGTTCAAGGAGCTGACTGCTTCCTCCTGGGTGTTTCCTTGGAAAGTGGTTTGGATGTAATGGCCATAAACAAGGCTGGAGTTGGGATGGGGCCAGAAAGGGCTGCAGAGGGATCAGAAAGTGCATGGTCATAACAGTATCCCCCTCTTAGGATTCCTTGCCCACAAGAGAAAAAAAGAACAAGAGGGATACAGTGCCAAAGTCAGAATGACGGAGTGATGACACAACAGGACAGGAGGAATATGTGGAACTGTGAAGTTGATGATAAGTCATGTGATTGTGGGATGCTGATAAATTTTTCTTCTTCTCTATCCACCTTGTCATCTGAACACTCACAACACTTGTGCAACACATGGATCACCTGCGAGTCATCTGCAGATCCAATTGAGAACATTGTGTGGATGGAAGAGCAGATTGAGGAGCTGAGAGAGGGGATTCTCGAGTTGGGCTCAATCACATCGCGCTCAAACCACAAGTCCATTTGCTTGTCGATGACGTCTCATTTCAGAGGGGAGGCGGTGTACATAGGCTCGGAGATGGGTTGGGTACCCGGTTTCAAGGGAATTGGTGCCTTTTTTGCTACATGCCCTAGACGCCCCCCGACTCTGAACACAGCCGAATTGTGGTGCAGAACTTCATCTAGGTGAGGGTGTATATGCTCTGGTACGTCTGAACCCAGGTTAACCATCTGAGCCATGTCCTCCTTCTCTCGTGGCTTGTTGAATTCCCCTGGTAATGCGGTAGTCTTTGGGCCCCAGTTCTCATCTTCCTCCAGTTGGTCCTCCATCCCTCCTCTTTCCCTGGGTAGGCTCTGCCAGAAAATCAAGGTGGATCATCAACAGAAGATGGGCAGGTTGAGGCCTGCGCACATACCTCCTCGCCCTTTCACCATGGTATCGTTGGACTTGATCACTGGCCTACCTCCTTCTGGGAAGGAGAAGTTCATGGCCATTCTGGTCATCGTAAACAAGTTGACCAGGTTCTCAGTCATGATCCCGACCCATACCAACTTAACACAGGAAGGGTTTGCAACTTTCTTCATGGCAAGGGTTGTGAATGTCTTCAGCATGCTGGTGAAACGGTGCACTTCTTATATGACTAGGAATAGCTAATTGATAGGTATTGCGAACAAACACCCAAAACAACCAACCACAACCAATCTACCTCTAAAGATCTAAGTGCTTCTCTTTGTGAGTTTGGGTCTGGGCCGTAGTATGTGACCAGCAGGTTTGAACAAACACAAGTTTGATTGATAGGCTTCTAACCACACACTCTACAATGTACTAGCAATATGCAACCGCCAGCAACAACACTGCTAGGAACCTAGGGATGGTCCGGGGGTGTGTTTATGTGGGGTGGATACAAGATGACTGGACCACTAGGTTGAGAACACCAGGGCAGAGGTTTGTAGGTTTGTGAAAATCCTCACCTTAGGCAACCTAAGGACTACTGAGGCTAACTCCAAATGACTTGAAGTCTCAAATGGCAAGACTCTCCTTGACCGCCAACCTATTCCTTAACCAAGAACAGGAACCTTTCCGCTTTTATCGGCACTAGCTCACTACAAGTGTCCAGCTAGCGACCCAACACACTACGACAGAGCTTCCATCTATATCGGGGTGAAGGCAAAGTAACTGACAAGTTATAGCCAAACTAGAGGTGGGGGAACCTAGTCCGCCTTCTTCTTAATGGGCTCAAGCCAATACACAATCCACCTAGCAAGCAATCCAACACACTATGGCAGAGCTTCTGTCTTGGCGGGGTGAAGGCAAAGTCACTAGCGCAAACTGCAGCTGGGTCTTGAAGAGAACACCCTTGTTTTATATGTGGAGGTCTAGGACCAACAACACGAAACCCTCAACTTAGTCATTTGATGTTTCCAGAGTCCACAGTTTACTGATTCCAATATAAAGACTACTACAAGTGAAGTTCAGTATCAACCTCCACTAGCAGCCTGAGTCCACTAGCACCAGCTTCGTCCAAAGTCTGGGGCGTAATGTTCTTAAACTCTAGTCTGTCCTGCCCTCCCTTTTATACTACTAGCTTCGAGTTACATGTGAAAAGAGAGCTGAATAATACAATAAGCAATATTAGATGATAAGAAATACAGTCAGCCAATGAGACAACTGCCGTTTGGTTTTGGGACTGGTTTGTTATATGCCAGGTCAGCCTCGCTGACTGACTAGTGTTCAAACATGGGTATATCAATGGATCCTCAGCCCTCCGTCTATGCCGAGCACCCCTTCCAGACCAACCGGCGATGTAGCCGGTGGTCTAGGTCATCTCTACTCTGTCAGAGTGGCGATCTATTACATCTAGGTGATGCAATGTTGTGACTGACATCAAATGGTCATAGCTCGTTGGTCAGAACGTTGATCCGCCCTCCGGTCATCAGTACAGGCTGTATGATCGTCCCTAGCTCCATTCCAATAGCCTGCTTGCTATTCCCTTCACCCTAGCTGCCCAGATCGGGCCCTAGCCTCGTGTTGCTTCATCTCTTATGTCGTGGTATGTCTTTGTCAAAGCCCTAGCCGGTCGCTACACCCCCAATTTGGTCAGATGTCAACGGGAGGCCCGATGCCGGATATCCACTGAGATCCGACAAAGTATCAGCGGAACATCCCGAGAATGATTTTGTGACCTCTCGTTTGGGAGGGTTTCGGAAGATACACTATTTCCACGCATTTTTTGTATTGAAGCGTACCCAGTCTATGCCTAGACATAACTTCAACTCAAAATGTAAAATCCAGGAACTCACGGTCCCCAGTTTATTGTTTTCGTGCTAGGCAGACGAATGGTCCGTGCGGGTTGATGCGATCAGACAAGCAAGTGCCATCTTCCTGTCAAACCAACGTCTTTTGTCTCATTCCCCCACTGTCCCTCACCCTCATTTTCTCCACGGGCCTCGTCTTCGACTTCTGGCAGGCTCTTCCCAACTCCTATAGGCCTTCTATTTCATCTCAAGCCCTCAAATTCAAATCCTGCTGGTCGTACCAAGTTTTCTAGAGCGGGTGCCCAAATCTCCCATCTTCAAGTCTTTGTTACTTCAAGACTCAAATAGCACTTCAAGTCGAAGTCAAATACCTACCCCATGATCTCTTCCTTCACTCAAGAGCAACCTCTACCTGCACGACACGTCACGTAACCCGTTTTTGAAGCTTCCCACGTCACCTCAAGTCTTCCCGCGCCTTTCATCGATATCAAGCGCAACGTCGTCAAGATCCCACATGCACAAATGCCTCCCGCCTGCTCTCCCTCCTCCCCTTCCGCTCCTACAACACCAGCCGTGCCTCTCGTAGTAATTACTGTATTATATACTTCATTGAATAAATTGCTTTTCTAAAATCCAATTTTAGTTTTTTGCATCTATGGGATAATATAAACAAGGTCTGGGAGAGCGCAGGCAGGGAGGTCCGAGGGATATTGGATCCCAGAATACTCAGGGATTGTGGTTTTTGATATCCCCCAGAGCTTTGTTCGGATCTCGTCGCTTGCAAGTCCCGATATGGAAGTTCGGAGCTCCCGGGGAGCTCCGACCAAGTGGCGGTGTAGTGGGTGTTCCGCCTATCGCCGTCTAGTCGCTTATCTAGAGATTAGATAGTACCACCAGTTACCGTGCTGAACTTCCTAGCTCAAAGATGTAGTCCCCTAGCTGCACTTCCATTGTAGATCTCCGTCTGCTAGACCCTCGCTAGCTCCGTCGCAAGTCATCTCTGGACTACTAGAGTCTCCTAGGTCATGTCTCATAAATGTATAGGCAGTGGTTTAATCTCTGGTTGTTTGTACACTCAGCTAGCGCGTCACACCAGTGTAGCCTCATGCTACAGTCAGCAGTTAGGGCTCGCTCTGACTCTCCTTTATATCACCTAACAAGTGGTCTGCATACTAGCTAGGTTGCTAGTAACAACAGAAGTGCTAGTTGCTTCCCGTTGTATAAATACTGGTCATAGGAAATCGCAAAATTAGCCCTAGATGCCGCGCATTTATGTTACGCTGTTTCACCAGAACGTATCATATCCAACCGCGATAAATGTTGGTCTATGGCATTCTGACGATCGGTCACTCTACAATATGGAAGCGTGCTGGCGCTGTCTTCTGCACACCACCCTCAAACAGACAGGCAGACAGAGATACTCAATGCTACGATAGAACAGATGTTGCGCGCCTATGTCGCTGCAGATTGTTCTTTGTGGGTGAAGTGGCTGGGGGAGATCACCTTTGCATATGATTTGAACGTTCACGGGTCTACTGGATATAGTCCCAATCTCCTTCTATTCGGCTATCATCCTAGAGGAGCTGCTGGAATACTCAACCCCGGAGGAGACCCCGTAGTCCACCCTTTTCTGCCTGGCCAGAAGGGTGAGGACTTTATAGAGGCTATGGAGAGCCACAGGAGAGTGGCTAGAGACACTGCTGTGCTGGCGCAGGAAAGACAGGCTCGTGCTTATAACAAAAGCAGGTGTCCTGTGGAGAGCATTGAGGAAGGGGACTATGTCCTGGTGAACCCCCACTCACTGGAGCTAGTGGATGTGCAGGGCACAGGGCGTAAGCTAGTGCAGCGCACTATTGGTCCATTCAAATTCATGGAGAAGATAAATCCGGTCATATATTGCTTGCAGCTGCCGGACACTTACTCTATACACCCGGTCTTCAATTTGGAGCACTTGCGCAAGTACCATATGCCCAAGGAGGAGTTAGGGAAACGGACCAAACTTCCAGATACTCAGGAGTATCTGAAGGCCTCAGAAGAGTATGTGGTAGAAGCTATCCTGGGACATGCAGTGCGCCCCCGGAAGGATGGCAATCAGAGGATGTTCCGTATTCGCTGGGAAGGGTACGGGCCAGCCGACAATACTTGGGTTTCCGAGTGGGACTTGCGGAATGCGCCTGTGTTGAAACAGGAATATCTCCAACTCCATAAGTTCGACTTAAGAGTTGCGAGCTGGTCAGCTGACGAACTCTAATCGGGTGGGCCCGAACACATGCGAAGTCATGCATAGCCGTGGTCTGTGCATGCTGGACCGTGCATGTGAGAAGGACACGTGTGCGATGACTCAACTATTTCACTTCTTTCTTCCTTCCCCCATCTGCCTCAAGACTAACTACTGCTGCTCCTCCTTCGTGAGTGTGTAACTAACCTCGAAGCACCTATCTACTACTACTATTTGTATAATGTCGTCCTCCAACGCCCCTCACTACAGCCACTCTCAGTTGTCCTGCGCCACGGGATACTACGACTTCCCCAACATCAACTCCGCCATGACCTTCGACCTGAAGCAGTATGGAACAAATCTCCAGTACATGCAACTTACCACAAGCCTCCATAAATTACAAAATGGGCACTCTCCCCCTTCACCATGTCCGATGTATGACTTGGTTTAGAACTGCAATAGGTGTGATTCACTGGCGAAATGGACAGAAAGGAAGATGAATTCATTACAGAGAGTCGAGTGATCGGATCGGATAGGATAGGATAGTTGCTGGCGCAAGGTCACACCTCTGAATGGCTGGTGACCATACTACATACACAAGGTGTCCTATGTATGCTACGGATGTACCTAACTAATCTCCACTGTTATGAACTAGCTTGTGTTGAATCTGTTCCTTTCCCGGCCTATGGGACAATCATCCACCTTCTTTTTTAACAATTGCCAACCACAGGCAGGACGAGCAGTGCCAACCTAACCGTAATCAGCTAGGAGTCAAGTGCCAGTTCTCCGGCCCTTCACAGAATTCACTGACATCCAGAAAGCAACAACCATAAGAGTGAACTGTCTCCCAGCTTCAATTTGGGTACACAAAATACATTCAACTTTTCATCCTGCCAACCTTGAAGGTTGAAGTGCCCGGTGATGCCCACATTGCTAATGTCCCAAATAATTGAGTCACTTCTTGCAGTTCTTACCAGACGGAAGGTTGCCACAATGCCAAGAGCAGGTGAAAAACTCTGCTCCACCTGGAGTTGAGTGTGGCAATTTAACACCATGGCGGTGTGGGGCCTCATCTTCTATATTGAAGCCATAAGGCACCATACCCGAGGAATATGATGCTCCCAAAACCATTTGTGGCCTCAGACCTCCACTGCGACATTGAAATCTACATCCAGGGAAGTAGATAGTTCCCGGCATAGTGGACAGCGGAGGGTGTGTCCAAAGCGAAATAGTACAAAAGGTAGATATCCCATGTGTCTGTCGGGTAGCTTTGCCCAAGACTTCGCGTAACGCACAATTGGCTGTTTGAGCTAGGAAGCAGTCCAGTTCGTTCTGCAGGACAGCCCACATCCACTATAGATCCAGATTAGAGAGGTTATCCAGTAACTCCTATCTATTCTCTGGAGAGATGTGGGGTGATGTTATCTCGCGACCCTCGCTCTGACCCAATGCTCTCAAGACTAAGTTCACCTTCCTTTTAACTGGCCAACAGAGTCGAGTCCCTGGTAAACTGTATGGCATGTGCTGGATAAGCATAGACGCCTTTACAGGATAATGGCAGCCAATGATGAACCAGATGCCCAACAACTTGTACGAACATACAAGGGTGACAGTATCAAATACAGATGAGACGGCGGGAAGCTGTCGCTTTTTGCCAATGGAATCAGGCCTCTGCAATACACTATGATTTATTCCGACTGAAAACATCCACAATACAAGTTTTAAGCTCTTTGGGAACACCAAAATACAATTACGGAGTGGCACAATCAAGTCACTCCACCCCGAGACCAATCAAGGTTCCTTTGCAAGGTTCATGCAAGGCTTGTCTCAGAGATCCACATAGATTGAGCATATTCCATAGGGCCATAGGCATATGATTTACATATAGAGGCATATTTTAAAAGTGGGATCATGCTGCGGCATTGTTGGCATCTGGTTGCGGTAGTTTAAACCATGCACAGAATTTGTTGCAAGCATGCTCTGCAGGGAAGGCTGCAAATGCAGCTGGCACATTTCCATCCCCAAAGAGGTCAATACCATCGCCGATTGAACTGTGAAGACTGTGAATTTGGTGCCAAAATCGAGATCAGAATAGTACTTACGGTGAGGTCATGATTTGGGGATCGGTCAACCTTTCAAGAGTACCTGGCCAAGAAGTAAGTAAAATTAATTGTGTCACAGTGTGAGATTACCTTGAAGGTCGGAGAGATAGACCATACCAGCGGTTTTGTAGTATTGTATGTGTTGTGTGAATAACAAGAAATCCGCCATCTCATGAAGTGACTTGTCTTCAGAATCAGAAAGTGCAGAGACGGCATTCCCATTGTGGATGAATTTGTGGAAGCCATCCAGCTTTTCGTCAATGAGCTCCTCCACTAGATATGAGCGGCAGATTGTTGACTTGGTACTAGCTGTGCGACCCGAGGGCTGCTCATGGACAATGGCCACAGCTGCATGCATGAAGCGGATATCAGGGATATTGAATGGTGGAGGATACAATGATTTTTGGATGAAATGGTCAATGAATGAGAAAGTAAATGTCATAAGTGACACGGCCCACTGCAGAATATTGGCCTCCATAAGAATTTTGTGATATTTGTCTGCTGGAGTCAGCTGAGCAACAACCCAACCATCAGTATGCTTGTTGCCTTGGCTCGACGCACATACATACGCTTGACCGCCACTGCTTCATTCGGCTTGGTGCCGAGACCCTCAGATGTGAGATGCATCAGGGTCAAGTACACTGGATGTGCAGTTTTGAATGTTCTGATCCCGAGATAATTGTCCTTTTCCATGACGATAGACCCTTGTGCAGCTTTTCCTAGATCACAGGTAAAGCCCTGAAATTTGCCTCCACCCACAGCAGCAATGAGCTCGTTGAGAGGACGATAGGAAATTGGGAAGAACTCAACACGATCTGAGATAGTGAGAGCTATATCTGCATTCAACAATGGATGCACAAAAAAGACCTTGAACTTGCTTACCTTGCCCCCAGCTCATATGGTCAGAACAATGCATTAAATTGTGGATCCTTCCCAAGGGCCTAATGCATTAAACCTTGGGAGGGAAGTCACGTGACAATTCAGATACAACATGTTAAAAGGTACTACAGTAGGGGACAGTCAAACACCGCTTTTTTTGTAGCATGTGAACTGGCCTTTTTTTCATAATTCTGAGTTCAGAATCAGATCCAGTTCGTCAAAAGGAGCTCAAAAACCTACCTCCGAAGTTTTTCCCACAAGGGATTGGTTTTTCTCAAATTTTCGGCCAAGTTGAGCAAAATTGTGTGTACCCCTTTTGGCCCTCTGGAGGTGCATTGTAGCCAAAATCTACCGAAATTGCACAGCAATAGCTTTGGACTTGTTTAGCAACCAACAAAGGCAAGAATTCTGATGAATTCATATTTCCGCGCTGTTTCCGGACAAATCAATGGTCGGATCAAATCGATTTTTCTGCTGAAACGGCTCGATAGAATTATTAACTTTTGCCGGAATCATAACCAGCTCATCAAAAGGAGTCGATTGGCAATTTTTACGTTATTTTAGCGATTTTTTCAGGGTTTTCTCAATATTTTGGGGTCAGTTTCGGAAAAATCATCAAATTTAGAACTTTGGCTCGTGCCAATCTCTTCATTTGCATCCTAAGTTGCATAAAGACTGTTTTGTAGGTCGCCAAATGGCACTGCTCGGCCGTCATATCCAACTTTCTCATGCATCCCAAATAGGCGGGTTTTGACTGTCCCCTACTGTACTACATATGGCAACAAGTGGCCGGGCCCGGAGGACAGTAAGTCAGGTGATCTGCCAGCTGGCTGGAAAACATAACTGGTTAATGCCATTCACAAAACAAAAGAAAGGCAGCAGTAAGACTTGAACTCAGAGACCTTTGAGTGATGTCATCTCCGAGAGCGCTAGTGATTTAGCCACTACACCAGACCAACCATGTAAAACCTGGGTTTTGATTGCAATATATAGGGCCACTCCTCTTCACAATATTCTACTATAAAAGCATCACATCTGGACAGGTACCTTTATTAGAAGCTCTATTAGCTTACAAAACACAAACTACTTTCCCAAATGTGATGCCTTTATAGAATAACAATATAACAATAGATATTGTGAAGAGGAGTGGCCCTCTAGATTGCAATCAAAACCCAGGTTTTATATAGTTGGTCTGGTGTAGTGGCTAAACCGCTAGTGCTCTCGGAGATGGCATCACTCAAAGATCTCTGAGTTCAAGTCTTACTGCTGCCTTTCTTTTGTTTTGTGAATGGCATTAACCAGTTATGTTTTCCAGCCAGCTGGCAGATCACCTGACTTACTGTCCTCCGGGCCCGGCCACTTGTTGCCATATGTAGTAGTACCTTTTAACATGTTATATCTGAATTGTCACGTGACTTCCCTCCCAAGGTTTAATGCATTAGGCCCTTGGGAAGGATCCATAGTTTAATGGATTAATCTGGCCCTATGTAGTGTTGCCCCGAAAGCAACGAAAGAGAAGAGCCGCCTTTGGCCAATGCATCCCATAGTTGATCACGGTTCGGAGACTGGTAAGTCGGAATGACACGCCTTTTGGAAGGAGGAGGAGTGGTGGAAGTACGAGAGTACTAGAGAATCAAATGTGAGTTGATTTGTGGGGACCTCGAGCTCGTCTACTTGCAGCACGGGTACATTTCGATGTGATTTGGCCAGACTCCTGGGAAAGGTTTCAGTTCAAAGCAGTGATAGTTACTGCTGTAATACAGACCATTGAACGAATAGTATTCTCGAAACTTGCTGAACTCAACCGATAATTGGAGTTTGGAGCGGAGAGGGTTTGAGGTTCGTTGTCGGGTTCAGTGAACCTAGACTGGGAGTCTTGAGTGCGATGTAGGGTAGGAAACATCAGTTTGGATAAGCAACAAGTCAAAAACAACACACTGCTTCTTTATCTATCTGTATGGCAACATATATAGATTATCCAATAAAACAGATGCTGAGCAGAGGTGAACATACCTCTTTCTGCGTCAGATATCGTTCAATCCCTTCCCACTGGTCGAAATCAATATACAGGCCAAGTTCAAATGGCTTGGTTGGTTTTTTGAAAGTCGGTGCACCATCTTTTCCCCTTGGCTTAACGGTGAGGCAACGCGCATAAAAGTATGGAACGTGGGGAGGCTCGCGTGAAAGGTCCACTGAGTTCGAGATTTCACGTAGAACAATGCGATCCCAGTTGATTGGGAAGCCCTCAAGTGCACTGAAGATCTTAGCTTCCATCGTTTTGATACTGGAGACCCGTAGCGATAGAGGAGTCGCATCTGCTTTGATATTGGGATTCCCCTCAACGAGATTCTGTGGAATGTAGTTGGAATATCGGATCAGAACCGAGCGTCAAAGCTAACTTACCCAGACCAGTACACCCTTATCCTTCCCTGGGACCTCGCGAAGAACTTTGTATTTGACTGTGATGAAGTCTTCAAGAACACTCTGATATGCTCTGGAACCCCACAACTGGTGATTTGCGCGATACTGAGAATGAGCTGAGCTGTATCTGTACATTTGCGGTGGATATGCAGGCTGATTCAGAGTCGGTTGCTGAGAGAACCCTGTGTACTGCCATGTGGTAGGTACCGAGACATGCAGCTGAGATGGTGGAGGAGGAAACATAAACCCCCAGAGTGGGACTGCAGTGGAGGTAACATGAACTGGGGGTGACCTTGAATGTTCAGTGGTTAAATTTTATTTTTAAAAGACGTTGAAGTATCAAACACACCGGCTGATCCATCTATGTTTCCGATGGCTGTAACTTGACGCACAGATAAAGGAGCACCTGAAGGATCTTTGAGAGCTAGTTCACAGAAAATGAAGAGTTCACTGACCTTTTTTACGACCAGCATTGACATCCCTTCGAATATCTTGAACTTGTGACTCGGAGATGCTCGCTCCAGCCTCATTCCCTGCATATTTTGTTAGTAAACACAGAGCACAGAATGAGTGGGAGGAATTTTACTAGACATGGTGGCTGGTTGTATTTTATACCATTCAATACATTTGTCGCAGACAAACTTGCCCTCTTCCGAGTTGTAGCCTGTGATATAATGTTGCTTCTCTCCAGGAGCGATCTGAGCCTTGCAACGCAAACGATCACAGAAGGTTACCACGTTTGACGGCTGGTCCTCTGTGAACTGAGTTATCAATCCACTGTCCCCGTTCACGGCACAGAACGATAAACCGAGAAGATGCAAAATGCAAAGCAAATTATTGCTGCTAAATAGGTGCCAGGAAATTACTCAAGCACGGTGCATTGATAAGCTGAACCACAGCCTCAAGCATTGCCATACCTGTGCTCAAACATAAGGAAGAATCACCCGTCGGAAGGGCAGCCGCAGGAGGCTGTGGGTTGTTATGTATGAGAAGGAAGCTGTGCGTCGGAAAGGCAGGTCCAATTTCTCCGAAAGTTCAATGTCAAGTTCAATATTCACTGAAACAGGTCCGAAATTCTTTCAGTACTGCAGGGGCAATGCAACACAGGTATAATCCTGTTCCACTGCCTCAGTTTAATTCCGGCTGTCCCGCCGCTGTCAATAACCTGTGCAAATTCGGAAACTTAAAATCGAACTTGTGTTGGCCACTTGATATCCAAACACCTCTAGACACCTCCACACTCGCTTCAGTGACAATTTCAAACCACCTCCATGAAGCGAAATAACCAGTATAAACCTCTGCGTATGATTCTCGTTTCTCTTGTACTTGAAAGTCAGAATTCTGACATCCTTCCGATAATTAGCACCACTTGAAATGGTTGAGTTGCATATTCTACATTACTGGAAGATGCATAAAACAGACAAACAAATCGTTGAGCTCCTAAACACCAAGCACATTGACACCAGCAGGTATGGCATTGGGTGGGTGGCTGTCTGGCTGTAAGGTCCACGTACTCATTTGTGAAATAGACTCACACGCTTCCGAGAATTGCACGAGTCCATGGGTCTTTTTCGCGCTCAGAAACAAGCCCACACTCCTGAGACTATCCAGCCTGCTATGATTCGATTGTGAGCCCAATATCCCAAGGCTGGACAATGCGAAGTTTGCAGCCTACTCTTCCACGAAGAAAATATGAATGTCCCAAAGTCAGCTCTTGTTTCATTTCCGTGCAGTGCACTGAGATATTCCGGCCAATTTAGGAGTGTGATAACAGCGTATTTTGCTCAATATGAACCGGATCTACTGAGGCAGAGAAGGGCCAACCGTCTCAAACGCAAACGCTTCTGGTCCGCAGGTGTCAACAATATTTGGACCCTTGATCAACATGATAAGTGGAAATACAAGTTCGGATTGGCACTTCATTCCTGTCTGGAGCCCTTTGTTGGCCGTATCCAATGGCTCAAGATCTGGTGGACCAACAGTAATCCTTGTCTCATCCTGAGCTATTACTTGGATACGGTGGAGGAATCCGGACGTAAGGCTAACTGCTTCCATTTGATAAAACACTCATCTTTCTTGTCAGACATGCCTCTTGTATCACAGAGCGATCCAGGTGTTGAAAATTTTGGCGTTGCCAATGGCCACACCCTGCTCCACCATTGGCACAATCCGAGTTTGGAGGGCACCTTGCAGCATCGCTGGATGAATGAAAAGAAAAATGTAATTCCCGAGATTGGCTGGTCTCAGTTGCGCCGCCATTGGACACCTGGCTTTGAAGATATTCTTGACATTGGCGTAAATAATGGCTGGTACAATCTGAGTGATTTGCTGCAAGCATATGTTTTCCCAGTTCACCTTTTTGCTGCTTTCTAAGATCATCCCCATAGTCTTATTTTTCGATGGGTCTTCATCCCGTGGCTTCAAAAGGAGCTTGACTTGTATCGGGATCGGGTCAATAACACTGCAAAACGTGCAGATCATAATAAGGTACTTCCCCACGGAGTTCCCAACCATATGTACGAAGCACCGGAGGATTACGGTGTGTTGGACTTTAAGGTAAATCTTTTACTTTTTGCATTCTGGTTCTGCTATTTTAGTTGCTTAGATTCGTGTCAATCCCATTGCCATTGCCGAGGTTCGGAATCTGTATGCACCTCTGGACCACGACGTGTTTGAATTGGTACCAAGAGACTTTGCAATAATAGTCGGTCAAATCTATCAGCAACTTGGACAACCGTCGGTCACACGCACAAATTGTTGGGACGTATACATGGACATTCTAACTCGGTTCCAACACCTGGACAGCCTCCATGGTGTTCCTGTGGAGAGGGATGAACAGTGGGGCTATGCTCTAACAATGGCACGGGATGATTACAAGGATGATATCGAATTGATCCCTAATCAGCGGCCCCTCCACAATGGCGCAGATGTGATTGGACCGGATGGGGCATATTATATGGGTGGTGTGCGCAACGGACTGGGATTAGGTCAGTTTCACCCTCCGATGCATGGGCTGTCTTCTGAATACATCTCTCTCGACAGACTCTGTTCAATCTTCCCAATTAGATGCCATGATTGACAGAGATGAGCCGTTGCCTGTGGGGCTGGTGGATTTAGAAGAAGCGGATCCACTGATCACCTGGTTCTCTGAGGATGAGGGTGGTCAGGATTCTGACCACGATGAGTGGTAGTTGGCATCTGTAACAACCCGGTGTGCTTGATGATTGATGCACTTGAGTAGAATACATATTTGGAAGTGATAAACAATATTTGATTGACTTGTCTTATCTCTATCTTGACGTTGTGATGGGCGCCGGAGTGACCATGGTCCGAGTTCCTTATCGGGTAAGCGACGGGGATCAAACGAGTGTGGTGCTCCGGCTTTCCATAGTTCACCCATCTCACTTGCACACGAAACATGGGCATAGCGGTCTCAGTGGAGAGAACAAGGTATTTTCATTTTCGGGCTCCCCTCAAAGTAGCGATGGGGGCTGTGGGCGAAAGACCACAGCGAACGGCGCGCGTGCGGTATGGCAATGCTGATGTCCCATGCAGCCCTGGTGGCCCAGGAATCCCGTAGTGGGGACCTCGATAATACGAGATGGTAGTTCGTGGTCATCTGTCCAAACCGTGTGAAACGCGGCCAACACGGCGAATCTACATACACGTCATGAGCGGTGGCTGTGCTTTTCTCTCTTGTACGACGACTCCAATTTTCCGTTGACTGCGCCATGTCTGCCTCCGCCCCATCTCTGGCTCACCGTCCGGCGCACCCGGCGCATCTGGCGCCTCCGCATCAGCTCCCACCCCCCCTCCAGCCTCCAACGCACCCTCGATCGCACAGACGGCCCCGCCCGGCTTCGCGAGCATCACGCAGCCGCCGCAGACGGCCACGGGCTTCTTCAAGAGCGCGGAGAACCAGATGATCGCCATTGCGTGGAACCTCACCAGCGTCCTCGCGACGCCCACGAGCCTCGCGCTCAGCGCTGTGTGCGACAACGGGAACACGTACCCCGTGGGGCCACCCGTCGGGGCATGTTCCTGGGACAGCGACGAGTGTCGTGTAGGATATCTATTCGTATAACCAGGTGCGCTTTCCCCCATTTCTTGAATATTTGGGATTTGTGATGCTAACGACAACCCGCAGGCAAACCCCGGGACCAAGCTCGCACAGGCGTCGTACACGCTGCACATGTGGGACGACCGCGGCCCCACCGTGACCGCCCGCGGGGGTACATGAGCCCCAATACCGCCCTCTCGTTTGCTATGTACACACCGCAGACGTACACCTCGTTGTCTAGTGGTGAGTCGGCTTCCTCGATTCTGCTTTACTGTACTGTACTCTACTGGACTCTGCTCTCTGCGGTGCTTCGTGGCACGGGGGAGGGACGCCGCCGCGTTACCCACGGGCGGCGTGTAACCTCCGAACGGTTACCTGTCATCCCACACACCACATCTCGTCTATTCACCGCACGCGCCTCCGGTCCCCCCTCCCTGACGTCCTTCTTCCCCGCCTCCCTCCCTTCCCGCTCTCGTCCTGCTTTTCTTTTCTTACCTTGCCCCATCCATCCACACCGTACCGCACGGCACGGCGTTAGCACTGGCGCGGCGTGCAAACCTCGTCCCGGGCTCTCGTCCTTATCCCGGTGTCGGTCCTCCTTCCCCTGCATCCACCCTTTCCTTCCCGCTACCCCGCTTCCTGTCCATCATTCTTTCCATTTCTTGTACCTCCCCGCCTCCCATGCTGCCTTCTTCCTGTTCCATCCATCCACCCACCCACTCCGCCTCCGCCTTCCTCCCAGCCCGTCCGATCCTCTTTCCTCCCCACCTCGCCTTTCTCTCCGTCCCCCCTCCCTCTCTTCCCCCACCCTTCCCGCCTCTCTCCCTCCCTCTTTTCCCTACTTCCCGCCTCTCTTCCCTCCCTCTTTTCCCTACTTCCCTCTCTCTTCTCTCCATAACCTACTTCTCACGCACTCTCCCCTCCCTTCTAGGCTGGTCCTGCACAGGCTGCTCCTCCGCGCTCGCCAACCGCCCCGCGCTCGCGGGCGTCCTCCTCGCGCTGCTGCTCGTGCTCGTGTCGGGCGTGCGGGTGCTGCGGCGCGCGGGTGTGTAGGGCGGGCGTCGTTCTTGGTTTTTGGTTCTTGCGCATTCGTCGTTTCGTTTGTGCGGGGCGACCGCCGGTTGGGGTTGGTGGGCTGTGGGTGCGGATGTCAGCGAGGAGGTGGGGGAGACGACGGGACACGGACTGTTTTCTTTCATTTATGCATTTATGCTTGGTACATCGCACGCACGGACAGACAGCTAGGTACAGAGGTACAGTTTACATTATTGTGAGACGGGGAGCGGGTGATAATAGAGGACACGAGTCGAGTCGCGTCGCGTCGCACAGTCGTTTCTCGCGCAATCGTTTTCGTTTCTCCCCCTGCGGGTCCCACTGCCTCTTCAACGCCCCGAGCCTCGTCATCCTGTCCGCGGGTGCTCCACGGCATCCTCCCGGCTCGTGTTGGTGTACGATTCGGACAAACGACAAATGCATCCTCTGCGGTGCCCGCCCGCGCCGCGGTTCCGATCCATCTCGCGTACGTACCAAGTCAGGGTGGGCGGCGTCCGTCCGAGGCGTCCGAGTACCAGCTCGGGACGTTGCTGCCACTAGGACCCATAAGCATCGCAAAGCCGGAAAGGACGCGCAAGGCCAATAGTCGACACATGCAAGGAAATGTGCCGGCTTCAATTTGCGCATCGCATGGATTTCATGATCAGGGAAGTAAAAGTTTAGGCGTCACGGTCCTCCAAGCTTGGGACTGTTTGATCGCTTTGGAGGCCTCGCCGAGGAGAGATGGACCGACGGGGGACAGGAAAATGCCTGATTTTTTGTGAATTATCGAGTACTGGGCCGCCGTGCACAGGAGGCGCAAGGAATCGCAGAACTCAGGTCAAACCTGGACCAGGATTGGAGTTAATTTTTGGGTGTGGATAACATGAAGGGATGGCGTTGTTAGGCGAGTTGCGCAGCATCTTCTCCCGACCCATATTCAGTCTTTTTTTTAACTTGCAGGAGAGCGCAAAGCCGGAATTCATTCATTGAGGACTGTATACAGCTGAAAAGATGGTCCGAAGCATAAAAAGAAGAAATTGCTGACTACGACATATAAAGTGAGGATTCAGGACGCGGCAATCTGAGAAGGGATATGTAGGTGGTCCTAGATAAGGGAGATGGAGAGCGGATGCGACACGCTCCATTGGTAATAGGATTCGCTCTGCTGCCGGTCACGGCGCGGTATCTCTTGGGGCTGCCGTCGAGCGCAGCGGAAGCACGGTGAAAGAGGGCCCGCCCCATTTCTACGAGCATCCGGTTCTCTCGCGATTGCTTCGTCCACACCCTCCGCACATAATGCATGACCCGCGCACCTCCCCGCGACTTCTCACCGGTGACTCGACACCCATCCACGCAATTCTGTGCTTGCGCAACGTCTTCGCCTGGTGCGCAGTCGCCTGCGCGTGGCGAGGGTTTGGGTCGCAAGATCGTGATAGCCCGGGGCGGGACGTGGGCGAGAACGCGGCGGTGGATGTGGGCGGGACGTGGTGGGCGTGGCGATACGACCAGTTCGTTGTACGCAACGTGCGTATTTTGCCCGCGTGTGGACCGCTTCGGAGACGTATTGTAGTTTGCAGGGGAGAAGCGTCGTTGATTGGGGGGAGAGGGGTTGCTGGAGCCGAAGCGCGTAGGTGGAGACGCGATATGCGGGGAAATCGACACGTGGATGGAGATAACATAGTGGAGAGACCGATAGAGGTGACGGGGCTGTAGACGGTCAGCGAAGGTAGATCGAGGGCCAGAGAGCCAGAGGGAGGGACGGGGGAGAGGGAGGCGACGTGCCTTGGGCTCAGCACGGGGGGGACGCGTGTGCCGGTCGTCGGGAGCTCGTGTCGTCCGCTGATGAGGCCGCCAAGGTACGGACGGTGTCGTTGATGAACGGGCGGGGTGCTGTGCTACCCAATGCCTGACGATATGGCAGCGCAATGTAGAGGGTATGGGGAGACGGCCGGAGACTAACCGCCATGTACCATTGTTGCGCATTGAACAGGGCATCGAATGGCGACAGTGGAAGCCTTGGCCTGAGTTTTTTTGCACAAGATGAGGGCGTTGGTAGAAAGCAAACGAATGGGAGTGACGTACCTTCCCAAACGTGCGCGCTCTCGTGCATCCGCGGTGATCTGAGCAGCAGCAACGAACACATTGTGGAAGTGTAAGCTATCTGGTAAAAGGAGGACGTGCAGGTGTATGCATCTTGTTCCCATCCCCGGGTTCGCTGGGGCCTCCAAGACCCAGGCCCTAATGGCGCTCAAGACGCGTTCCAGGTCTCAATCTGTCGGCGAAGACGACAGCCCTGAGAACATCCTTGCGGAAAGGTACCGTGATGCTGGCGTACGCGAAGTGGACCCGTCGGAGAGACGCCAAGGAGGCGCGCACGAGCGCCGTAGATCGTAGATTACGAGCGCAACGCGGGTGGATCGCATCGCCGCCGGTGCTCAGGCCACCCAGTTCCCCAAGGAACGACGTCGTTGCTTCGTGGCGATCGGTTCGCGCATCCGAGACAAGTAGGCGCGAGAGGAGCACATAGGCCTTCAGAAACGCGGTCGGCGGTGGCGAGAGGCAGGATGGACGGTCACAGGCGGGTTTGGGTGCAGTCGACGCCAGGGTGACTGTACAAAGTCAGTGCAGATGTGTATGGCGGGGGCGGAGGCTGCGTCGATGTCCGTGGGCGCTGGCGGACATGGCGCGTTTGTGCATGGCATGCGGCGCTTGTAGGGGCAAAGGACAAGGCTGTATGAGAGTCAGCAAGGGAGCAAATATTAAAATGAGAGCACGAAGGGAAAAGGCCGGGCGGGACGAAGGGGAAACACAAACTGTAGACGTACCTCGTTAAAACCTATGCCATGGACAGCTTTCCGTAAGGAGGTGTATCGCGAGCACGACAATGCTCTTTGTCTGCAAGAAAGGCGCCAGGTCCCAGGGAAAAGGGCGAGTAAGTACTGAGAAAAGGAGGAGGACGCTGGTGAGAGCCAGTGGCGGGGCAGCGTTGGATGGCGCTGTGGGTTGTGGCGTCGGCACCGGGCGTAAGAATCGAGAAGATATCAGCGAAGATCGGATTGCGGCGCTCGATACCATCGAAGTCGGTCCACATCGCCGTCGTGGTCCTCTTGGCCGTGGATGAGAGGGGGCGGGCGCAGGGACCGAGACGGAAATACATATGTGCGGGCGGGGAGCTGGGGTACATGATCGGAGTCTGATCAAGGTCGGTGATTAAGTAAGACGGCGTACGGCCCCCGATCCGGTTGAAAAGGGAGTTGTTGGCGCCTCCTCATCTCACAGGTTAGACTCCATTTCCAACACGAGTATTCCAGTTCATTGCCTGCATTCCCCGATTTTTCTTTTCTATCCTTGAACCGGAGCTCCATATTGAATCTTCACTGTGCGAGATGAATCAGAAAGCTTGCTGTCATTGCAAAAGCACCTAAGGGAGGTCCGCCTAAATTACGTAAAGGGCCTCTTAGGGGGTTTATCTTGTATGAGCGTAAATCCCCTAAGAGGCCCACTTCCGCCAAGCGGACGTGAGTCATATGTTCCCATTGAGACCATCAATTCTATTTTTGCGCCGCGTGATATGTGCCGTGTTCCATACGTAATATGTGCTGTCTTCCACAACCGCCCTCCCTCGATATTTACCTACATTGCTTCAGTGGCTTCCTCTCGTTGCAATCCATGTCTCTCTCCTTCCGGAATCCTATGTCTTTCGCTCACTCCTAGTCTCAAGGCGACTCAAATCTTGGCCTCGTGAATGTACCGCCGGACACATCTGCTAGTTCACTTCGGGATGGCTTCAATTTTGTGGTCTCTGTATGAAGTAAAATCTTTCGGTGTGTACTGGACCTCGGCTGGGCAAGTATCTACTCGGATTCCGGCATCCTTGGTGGGACCCCAACGGCTCTAGTACTGGACCTCGGCTGGGCGAGTATCCTGGCGGTTGTATCTGCTCCATATTATGTCTCTCATTTCTCTGCACTTCCAGTTGCTATTTTGTCTCTAATTCTTTCGAGTGTTTGAATCAACTTGTTGAACACTCCGGTGTCCCTCCCTGACTTGGCTCTGGCCCGTTGAATCAACCGGCGGATGTATCCGCCACCAGCTTCGTTTTGCCTCTTTTTGTTGTCTTCTTATCTTTCCAGGCACCCAACTCACCCGATTCCACATACAATACCAAGATGTTATATATACAATATGTATATATACAAGACCAAGATGTTATATATACAATACGTATATATACGAGACCAAGATGTTATATCTGTACAAAATATCTAAAATGTACATCGAACGAAGGCCAGTATAGATACACAAGATAATCCAAGATGTCTATTCTACAATATGGGCGGAATTCTACGGTCAGAGCAATATAGAAAGCGAGGAGAATGCGTCCAGTCCAAAAAAATTCTAGTACCACACAACATCACTTCTTGATATTCTGCAAAGCGGCTGCAATATCTTCAATGGAATACCCTTTGAATGCCGCCATGAACTGATCAATCTGTGCCACTGCCGACACCACAGCAGCGGGGTCAAAAGGAACGGCAGGGGCAGCAGGCACGATGGGCGGTGCCGCAGGCACGATGGGTGTTGCAGCAGGCGCTGCAGCAGGCACGATGAGCGCGGATGGGGTGGGCAAGGCAGGGGCAGTGGGTCCAACAGACGTGGTAGGCAGTCCGGCCGACGACACAGCGGATAGCAGCGGCCCTGGCGGCCCAAATGATGCCAGCGGGGGTGCGCCAAGGGCAGTGTCATTAGCGGGCGGCGGGGGTGCGCCAAGGTTTGTATTATTAGCGGGCGGCGGGGGTGCGCCAAAGGCGGCATCATCAGCGGGCGGTTCTACCGGCCCTTTCATCCCCAGACGGCCGAAGACTGCATTGTCAACCTCGTACCACCGGCCAATGGGCTGCGGGTTTTTGATGCTGTATAGCGTCCCCGAATCCGTTGGTGGGAGTTTCGAGGAGGAGGCGACTGCATTGACCGAGCCGGTTTGCCACTTTTTTGAGGGTTTGGAGGGGCCGGCGACTGCTTGGGGAGGGCCGGCTGAACTGCTGGAGGCGGCAGTGGCGGTAGTGCTTGACCGCGTTACACGACGAGTGATGCTGGTGGGTGGAAGGGTGGTGGAGGCTGCAGGGACTCGTTCACGACCGCCGGACGTATCTGCCTTGTGCTTGGCAGACGAGTCCACTTGGCGCCCGACGGACATATCCGCACTGCGCCAATTGGCAGGTTGACGTCGTGCTCCTGCAGCTGGACGACGCGGCGGTGGTACGGGTTGGGGCCTAGGTCTAGGTGATGGCGGCGGGGTGAGTTCGGACGAGTTGCCGTCGTCCACAGGCTTGGCAGACGAGTCCGCTTGGCGCCCGACGGACATATCCGCACTGCGCCGGTTGGCAGGTTGACGTCGTGCTCCTGCAGCTGGACGACGCGGCGGTGGTACGGGTTGGGGTCTAGGTGATGGCAGCGGGGTGAGTTTGGACTCATTGCCGTCGTCCACAGGCATGGCAGCGGGGTCGGCAGTGGTATGACGGCTTTCAAGACGTCTTTTGAGATCTTGCAATGGCAGGTCCTCGTCCTCGCGCAACCAGCTGTGCTCGGCGATGTCCCAACGCACGGATTGGTCCTTGCGCTGAGACTCCGAGCGCGAGCCTGCCAGGGCAGATTTCAAAGGGCGAGGTAATGTATCCTCACCATTATCTGCTCTGTCGCCATCCAAATCCCGCATTGCACTACCTCTGTGACCTCCCCCTTCCTGCATGGGCGCCTGCGCCGGCACCGGACGTGTAGAGGTTGCCCGTGGCGCTGTCTTCTTCGCTCGCTTTGCCGGCATTGTGGCTTCCTCGTCCTTGTCCGCATCTTTCCTCTTCCTTTTCACCTTCTCTTTCTCCTTTCCTTTCCCCTTATCCTTCGCCTTCCCCCTCCCGTTTTCCGGTGCCGGAGAGTCTTCATCCGAATCCTCCTGTTCCTCCTCATCATTCAAGCCCGCCTCTGCACCGGCTTGTACCAGGGTTCGGGGAGTGTGTTGTAGTGGCGCATCGAGATCATATTGCATGTGCCAGACGGCACGATTGCCATCGGTGCAGTTGACTGGTGCACCATTCGATGACCGCCAGAATTTGCGAACTAAGGGGGAGTCGGGCGGACCTTCAGGCGGTGTGAGGGTGTAGTCATGCGAGTAAATAACTACGGCGCCTGCCAGTATAATTAGTATTGGAAAAGATGCCATCGACATTAATGAACTCACCCGGCTCGTACTTGCGCCGCTCCACACGAAGACCTTGGTGCGGGCCGCCTGTTCTGGCTGCCAGAGCAGTCCGAAGTGCGTCACGCTCAGCGACACGCCAAGCACTCGTTGCCCGGGTGGCAGGCATTTGGGCAGGGTGGCGGACAGAAGCGGGAAAATTTTTGATGATGAAGTCACCCTCAGAGAGAATGACGTCGAGCCTCCTCCAGCCAAAAACTTTGGAGCGCCCACTCTTCTCCCGATAGATGTCGACGCCTACATCCTCGTTAGAGGCACCTGTCATGATGTCCTGCAAGGAGTGGGTGTCGTCCACGGATTTCTGGTGGCGCGATTGGCGCAGCACTTGCTCCCGCTTCTTGACAGGGAGCGTGGTCAAGTCAATCACCTCAGGCTGGGGCGCGTTCCTCCCCTTGTAGACCTTCTCCGCTTTGCCGACGGATGCAGCTGCTGCCTCAGCACGTGATGCGACGGATACATCCGCCATCTGCGCGTCCTCGTCCCCACCGAGCAGCGTGAAACCAATCTCCTCTGTGCTGGTGGGGATTTAGAATAGGAGAACTTGAATGAATAAAACCACTTACTATGCAGCTAGCTTGGCGAGGGCCACCACATCGTGATCATTCAGATCCGACCGCAATGTCGACAAGAGCTAATCTTTGGATCAATATGAGCCGAGACGACCTGAAGAAATAGTCACCTTTTGTAAACCCCCAGTAGAGTGGAGGACAGCCAGCTTCCCATCCTCGTTGAGGTAGGAACCAGTCATGATGAAGAGGCTATGAAAGCCAAACTTCATCGCGAATTTCTTGAGCTGATAGACATGTTAGTTATCTACAACGAAGATCTAGAAAATACGGCGGACATACCATCCCAATAATGTCCCTGGTAGTACGCGTGAACTGGCGGTGGCGCGTCCCAATGCTGATCTCGTTGCTCAGCCGCTCGAGGGCCTCCCAGTCATCGAGTAGCTGCGTATGCTCCTTGCCGTACGCCTTTCGGAACAGGGGCCATGCCGCCTTGACCTCGTCCGGGGTGAGCGCACGAGGGTCTTTTCCAGCAGGGGTAGGTACCGATACGAAGCTCGGGTCGGCTTTCACCGCAGCGGTATCCGCTCGTACCAACTCTTCAGCCCGATTCTCCAATGCGTTCGCATATCTTTGATAGATGTTCCAAGCATTGGAGGAACGCGACGGGGTGGGAGCATGATGGTACGAGCACAGGATTTTTTCCTGGCTCAGACCCGTTGCCAATGCGCAGTTCTTGACAAGGGCATCCATGGCTGCGTGGCATGCGGCCACCGCATCCAATGTAGTCTTGTCTGGGCGGCCGCGCCGTGGGCTCTCCACCTCGTCGCCATCGGAAAAGTCGTCGGCCGCATCGGATGCATCCACCCTCATCTCGGCGGATGCATCTGCACCCATCTCGCCGGATGCACCTACGCCCATCTCGCCGGATGCATCTGCACCCATCTCGCCAGATGCATCCACGCCCATCTCGACGGACGCATCTGCGCCCATCTCACCGGATGCATCTGCACCCATCTCGACGGACGCATCTGCACCCATCTCGACGGATGCATCCACCCCATCTCGACAGGTCCGTCTGCAAATGCGTCAGTGGCTTCCTCCTCAATGGCCACTGCAGTGGAGACAGCAGACTCAGGGCGAGGTGTGGAGACAGTGGAATGAGGGCGAGGTGTGAATTGGAGGAGGGGGAAATGGGGTGGGGGCAGAAGTGATGGATGGGACCGGTGAGGCGGGAACGGCCGTGCAGGCGGCGGTGCGGGGAGTGCGGTGGAAGCAGAGGGCAATGGAGAGGAAGACGGAGGATCCGGACGCAGGGGAGACTCCAGAATTGCCGGGTCGATGGTGGGCGGTGGGGTGGATGGCCGCAGCCCTGCACGGAGCCCCGCCACATGAACCATGTCGGGGCCGGCGCGCGAAGTAAGCTTAATTCGCGTCCGCAACCTGGTGGGGGACAGTGTTTCTGGAGGCGTTGCCGACCGGCGCCGTCCACCACCAACTTGGTCGTCATCCTGCGCATCATCGTCCTGCATTTCCACGTCCTGCATCCCCACGTTGTCGATTTCGTCAGCTCCTGGCCTTGTCACTCCTCCTTTGACGCTGGCGCTGTCATCGTCTGCATCGTCAGGGCTGTAACCCTGTAATGGGAGGGGAAGCCTCTGGGCCTGGGGCCACGGGTGGCCGGGGATGTCGCGCCAACTTGACGTGGAGAAATCTGGCACCAGCGGGGAGGGGTGAGGCCAGGGCAGAGACAGGCGAGGCCGGGGCAGAGACGGGCGAGGCCGGGGCAGAGACGGGCAGGGCCGGTGCGGAGACGGGCGGGGGTGGACGAATTGGAGAATATTCCAGTTCGTCAATCTCCTCGTCCTCGCTGTTGTGTGCATCGTGGTCAGGAGGATTGACTGAATAGGGTGGAGGGGGGGCAGATGTGTCCGGCGTCGCCGGTGCGTTGAGCTGGCTGAGCGGCAATGCAGTCCACGTTGGCAGGCTGGGTCGTGGGCCCTGCATACTGGTCTGCGGCGTTGAAAGATCCGGAAAATTGTCGAAAACGGTCGGACTAGCCATTGCCAGATCGTTTGGAACCCAATCAGACATGTCAGATCCAGGGGTGGTGAGCATGGCTGAGGTGCCACTGATGCCGACGCGGGGCGCAGGAGTGGGTGTGTGCGGGTTTTCGGGCAGCGTGCCACCCGAGGCAGGAGGTGAGTCAGGTGTGAACAAGAAGGCGGCGCCGCTAGTGGAGGAAGCCATTGGAATCTGAGGTATATTAGCACTTAGATGCACAAGGGGAGCATCGTACTCACAATTCAAGAGAGTCAAGACCGGAAGAAAAGACAGAAAAGGCTGGGTTGCCAGGAGATCACTAGAGACGGGTTATTGGAGCTCAAGAACGGCAGCCCAGGCATAGGTTACCAGAAGTCGCGTAGAACAACACGTAGGGAGGGCGGCGCCACGCGTCTCGCAGCGCAGCGCGACCCTCGCGTAAGACGCGAAAGTGGCGGATGGATCCGTCAGGGCTTTTTATTTCCCGGGAAAAGCCACCGCTTGAGAGAACAGAAGATGAATGCAGGTGTTTGAGGGAACAAGAAAGACAGTTGCTGGGGGCACGGTGGAGGAATGTTGTTGGTGAAGGGGAAGCAGAAATAATGAGCAGCCAAATTTAGGAGCGGATGATCGGCCGATTTCGACCGATGTATCCGCTCCCTCCACATCTGTCCCCAAATTGCACTTCCGCCGCACACTTGGATCGCGATTCAACATTCACCTCTCGCTCAACTCTGCCACATTTCTGAGCATGGCAGACACCTCTGCTCAGAGGCAAGTACATCCACCGAATCGGCAGACGGATCCATCCACCGAATCGGCAGACATTGACGCCTCGCTAAATGCCCCTGAACACTCGCTAAATGACCCTGGACATCTCCAAGAAGAAATACCATTCACAGTGGTGTGTCCTCGGCGACGCCTTACCTCACTAGATCAACCAATGAGCAGACGAATAAAGATCGGTCAACTGCAATCTTTTCACTGTGGTCTCATTTCTGGTGGATGTGACGGGTCTGAGGTATGCAATATGCGACTGAATACATTCCGGAGTCGTTCTCATTTTTTTCAGATTTTTATCTGCCATGCAAAATACGGTACACTGTATCATCCGAAAGGTCGACTGGGTCTGGTAGCAACTTTGACCCGTACCACCCCCATCTTCATGGGTTGACGAGCCAAACATCTCACACAGGCTGCAAAGGCTTGTGCCCGCCGTGAAATAGATCGCAAATACTCTCAGAGTGAAAGGTACGTGCTCAGCTTGCCTCCATGGCCTCTACGAAGAGTTATAAGCTGACCACCCGGCAGTGCTAAAACCGTTCGTGCTGCATCCAAGCGTGCCTTGTACATCCACAACACCGGCAGGCACAATCATCCTCGCCCATTGCACTGCATCCCCCACCTTCCGGCCCTCCCGTACCAGATCCACAACCTCTACCATGCCCCACTCCCCGAATCCGAAATACTGTACCAGGACTTCCTGGCTGGCGATCCGGACTTCCTTTCTCACAACCAGATTGTGAATCTTGCGGACAATTTGCAGCGGTGGATGGAGAAGCCACCCTTTCGGCCGGACACCAATGAGACTGACTCATACTTTCGAATGGACATGGACAAGACCGACCCCCACAGTTTCCACTACTTCACTGAATGTCTGGGACAGATTATCGATGGGACTCGCATGCGCCAGCAGAAAGAAGACGATCGCCGCCGCCGGGTGGATCTCACACAAATGGGATGGTCCGCTTTCATCGACGCGTTGCGGGTAGAGGTTATGCAGTTGCTAGCAGACTGGGAGGCCCTGGATATCGAAATGTACGACTCCTACCACGCTTCTAGGCCATACGAAATGCACCAGAACTACTTACACTGGCAGGCCCGTACGATATACCATCTCTACTACCTCCAATTCCTTGAATAACACAATCCAGCGGGCCCGTACGATATACCATCTCTACTATCTCCAATTTCTTGAATAACACAATCCAGCACTACGAAAATTCTTGGATTTGATGGTGCGACTGATACATCCGCTGACGAAGACATATGTATCTGCCAAGGTCAAACTTGCTCATCTGCACCTATATTCCATACCAAAGGCTCCAGCTGTAATTCAACGTGGGGATTACACAGCACTATTCAGTGCTTTAGTGGACGGGTGCATCTGACTTTGACGGGCGGATGCATCTGCTCTCAGCACAGCCACATATAGGCAAGCGGAACCGATTTGAACTCTTATAGTCTAGGCCGTTTATAATCGCCTCCAGCACCATTTTACACTCCCAACTCAATTGCTTTACTTTATACTCACTCGTCTGACTTTGATGGGCGGATGCTAGCAAACTCTCAATGGTCATGTGGTATCGGTACATCCACAAGGTACTCGCGCACCGATTTGAACTCTCATAATCTAGACCGTTCATAATCGCCTCCAGCACCATTTTACACTCCCAACTCAATTGCTTTACTTGACATGCACTCGTCAAATGGGCAGATGCATCTGACTTCAGCGGGCGGATGTATCTGCTCTCAGCCCAGCGAGTACCGGACACCCGAGTCCTTCGATGCACGGCCCATTTGAACTCTTATAAGCTGTTTTTAATTGCCTCCAGCACCATTTTACACTCCCAACTCAATTGCTTTACTTTACTTGACATGCACTCGTCAATTCACTCCGTAAGAAGTATTCAAGCGTCCAATACATTATCATGTGAAAGGCAAGGTAAGTATGTGGTCCATTAGAGTGTCCCGAACCAGGCCCATCTGACGCTCTGCAATCCCGGTCACCTCATATCCACGCAAAACGGCGGCCATCATGCATAATACCCAAATACCACAGTCATAGCCATTTGTTTGGAGTGCGTTTCCCTTAATAATGACCTCAGTGTAGTGCCGAGCCCACCAGAGGGGGAGAGCACATACCGGAGGGAGGAATGGGCGAGCAATCCATGGCTCCTCCTGCGTATTCACGTGCAAAGGATGACCGTTCTTGCTGGACAGTTGGGTCAAGCGGGTAATCAAGCGCATGACATCCTGGGTACCGGTTAGTAGATTACACGACGGCGAAAATGTAATGATTACCTGTAGATCTCTGCACCATCCACCGGTCTCTCCGAGGCTATCAAAGAAAACAAGTCGTTGCTGGCGAATGTATGCAACAACAAGCACCCAATGTTCTTCCCTGGGCCGATGAATTGGAATCAGCCAAACAGGCTTATCCCAGAATGCCGTAGGATGAGCATGTCGCCAAACAAGTTCATTGCTACGGTTGTTGTGGATACGAGGGAGGTCATATGTGCTGAAGACGGCACAGTTTTTGGCAAAAGTTTCCGTGGGGGAGTACGGCTCGCTGAAGACATTGAGTAAGGATGCGGCAAGTGCATTGAGGCCAAATCCATTGAGACGACCGGTGGGGGCGGATATCCGGCGCTGATCATCAACATCAAATTTCAGTGTGGAACGACCGGACATCCCAACGACAGTGCGGGTGTACCATTGCGGGATGATTTCCAGGCTGTTATTTCGATTTTGTAGCACTTGAAGGAAGGAGGTATCGACCCGAGCATCTGTTTGTACCTGAGATGAATATTAGTAGCGTATTAATGTGATGGCATGCAAGATGCATACCGCAGGTTCCCATTCGATTTCCAGGTTCACTGAGCCAGCTGCAGGGTAGGTGGACTCATCCTCGTCGTTGTTGGCTATGATGTCATCCTGCGCCAAGATCTCTTCTTCATCCAGATCCGCTGCGGTGTTGAGTTCGTGCTCCTCCGTGATGTCGGACATTGCGAAATACTCCTCTTCACCAAATAAATCCTCAACAGCCTCCACAGGGAGGATTGCAGCCCGCGCCAGCGCTGAGGGTGGAGGGAAGGATGCATCCGCTTGAGGATGGCAGATGGCGGATGTATCTGCCAGTGGCTGTGCTGGCCCTTGAATTGCGTCCGCTGCTCCGGTAACGGACACACGGTGGCCGCGTTGGAGAATGGGGCCCCAGCCCACACCTAGATAATGCAGCATGCGCCTCCGTTGTAGCAGAGCAAGTTCCAAGGTCGGGTCTAAAAATTGTCAGTATGGATTTCTGAAGGTGAATGTGCGCACCTGTTATCGACTCAATAGCCTTCGCGACGATAGCTTGTTCCCTCAAAAGCCAGGTAGACATGCTAGTGCATTCCAGCTTGAGTCGGGCTTCTTCCTCAATGCACCGGTCGACAATGTGCATATTGCGGATGCCATCCCGGACATCTGGGTCATCCACCCAGCGTGGAATTTCTCCTGATGCGGAGATGTACACGTCCTCACACAAATGAGAGTCACGAAGTTCAGCAAGAGTTGTCGGTAGAGGCGAAGGGATCACAATGTTGCACCCCGGCGGACGAAGCTCCTCGAGTTCCTCGCAATAAGCATTGAATTTTGCAATAGATCGCATAAGAGCAGGCTTGCGACTGGAAATGGCCCGCATGGTGCTTTGATGAAGTTTTGTCCCTGGCCGACAACTTCTCAGTACGAAAATAGGAAGAGGCATTACTGAGACACTCACCGGAAGGCTCTTTCTGCCCAGCCACCGCCTGACGAAGATTCAGTAATTCATCAATAGATTTCTGCCCACGGTCCTGAATGTGCGCTTTCAAGTCGCGTGCAGCATGCAAAATCCGAACAAAAGCAAGTGGGAGACCTTGCAGCTCAGGAGCATCTTTGTGGATGTTGAGGGTGCTATACAAGCGATCAGCCTGTTCGCTGAGTACTGCATGTGTCTTTTCCAGACCGCCAAGGAGAACAAGGGAATCCGCAACAGCGGTTTGCCCGGTAAGAGACTTCTTGGCATCGTGTATTGATTGTTCCACAGCCTCAATTTGAGTTTGAAGAGCAAGAACTTTGTCCAATTCACGCCGCATCCGTGCCGGAGCATCTGTTAAAAATGTTATTAAAATCTGGGCGGACATCCGCCCAGTCACGTGACAGGGCGGATGTATCTCACAACAGACTCACATTTGCGAAAAGATGTTTGCGCAGCCTTCTGTGCCTCCCACTGTGAGCGGAGCTCGTTGATAGGCACACGACATTGTCGGAGGACTTTGGTGGCAGCTTTATACTTTGCAGGAAGGTTTTTATCCTTCTGTCGAAGAATCCAGTCGCCGAGTCGGTTGCGACCATCCTCGTTCACGAAGGCAGCATACTGGTCAAGCATCCAGATACGCCTGGAGTTCTGCAAACATTGAGAAAGGGGGATGCAATTGAACTATGCATACTCACCCACTGATGCCGAGTAATCAGAATAAGTTTCCGGATCCTCGACCAAAGCCGCTCAACACCCTCTCCATCAGTCAAGCCCATCCCACGACGAAAGCGAGGGCTATAGACCAGCTGACAAACCCACTGGTGCCTAAACGAGTGCATCACGTTGAGGGCAAACGAAAGGCGTTCACGGAGACCCTCCGTCAAAATGGGATACTGTGCATTCAGTCAGTTAATTAAAGGTCGGTCAACATAACTCAAAATGTACAAGGTCAAGACTGCGATCGCTGACACAGCCGATGTCGTAGGTGTGCAAAATCGTAGCAGCAGGAGGGAGGAGCTCGTTCATCTCTTCCAGGAGCACAACAAGGTATTTCTGCTGTTCCCCGGGAGTGTCGATATTGCACAGGAAAAGGACCTGTGAGTGCCTGCAGGCCAAGACAAAAACCCCGCTGGCGTCGTGGTACTTGGGATCAACCTTCTGCTTTTTCTCATTGGCGGCATCAAAAGAGTCGTTACATGCGTCAAGGACATCCTGAGGGATCAAAGACTTGAGTTTTGCAGGTTTCTTCTTCCTGGCCTCGACTATTCGATCCCCAGCGCGATCGACCTTCTCCTTGGAGAGGAAGTAACTTGGGTCATAGGATATCGGCCCATCCCCAGCCCTGCGGATATGGCGATAGCTAAAGCAGCCATCGGCACCCAATTGGACATCACCACCGCTTCGAGAACTGATCAGAAATTGGAGCTCAAGACGAAATAGGAGACCCACTCTTCTAAAGGGCGGCCCCATTCCTCCAAACCAAAACAGGCGGGACAGCGTTCACGCAGAATTCGTGCCGCTCGCCCCGGCGTCAATCCATGTTTGGTTTCGACCGGCGGTGCAGGGGGGTGAGGCATTGAGGCAATAGGTACAGCCTCGGGCAAGGTGGATGGAGAGGGAGAGGGAGGCACGGGCTTGTCAAGCACATCCGCGGAGGTGTCGGATACATCCGCCGATGTGGCGGACACACCCGCAAGTAGAAGAACCCCAGTGTCATCTCCATCCACTCGTATCTGCGGCCCCAATGGGTTTGCAGCAGCACAACGAGGGGGATCTGGAGAAGAAATGGAGGCTTCAGCTTGGGGTTGGGGTACGTCCAACCGGGCCGCGGATGTATCCGCTGCTTGATCCGCTGGGACGTTTGAAGTTGGTGGGGTGCACTCGGTAGTCGAAATTGGAGCGGCAGGGTGAAGAGAGGTCTCAGCTTCCGCAAGCGCAGCATTAACCCGCTTCTGGACCTCAGTTCTCAAATTGCTATACCATTGAACAGCTTGTTGAAGTCCAGCACGGAAAGGATCCTTCGCTAGCTGCCCCTTATTCTGCAGATACCTTTAATACCGAGTTGAATATCATCTGTTAGTAAATACCTGAGAGGATAGGACATGAAATCCACGGCGATCGTAAATTGTGTGGAGAGCAGACGCAAGAGCATTGATGGCGTCGCAAGACCGCTCGAAGAGGGCCTGGTAGATGTCGAGGAGGTCGACAGAAACAGCAGTCTGGGGTCGATTGGGCGACAATGGGAAGACCCCGTTTTGGACAAGGAGGATGCTGACAGGCATACAACTGCAGGTCTCTATCTGTACCCGCTCAAAGTCTGTATGGCGTTGAGCTTTAGAGGAGGACAAGAACAATATTACTTACGGGAGATGTAGAGGCACTGGACTTGAGACACAACACGAGGTCCGCAGGCCTCCATGCATTCATGCCGAACGACAGAAGCAATGACAGCTGGCCGCTGAGCATGGCTGGCCAGCTGGTAGTGTGTGTACGGCTGGACTAGCTGGGGAAGAAGGAGATCCCATGCGTTACAAAGTCGTTTTGCAACAGTCCGAGTGCGTGCAGCAGTGTCAGGGAGAGGAACCAGAATGGGGAGAGGGAAGTCCGGATGTGATTGGGGAAGAATCGGAAGGTCCGCGTCAACCCAGTCCGTCATTTCCACGTCCTCTTGAGAGTCGGTAGCGTGTGCAGGGGGAGCGGGATGTTCTTCGGCCGGCGGAGATGCGGGGCGCGAGTATTTTATTGCGCTAATTCGTCCACGAAGAGCAGCGATACGTCCACCTCGCCCAAAACCGCGGACGATGGTGTGTTTTTGGCTGTTTCGGGGTTTGGGAGGGCTGGTGAAGTGAGCACCGGCCCCTGCCACTGAAGCACGCTCGTTATGGCGCAAAGAACACGCTTTTGTGGGTTTTCTGGAGGTCGACATTGAGGAGCGGATGTCTCCGAGAAGGAGAAGAAGGCAGAGCTCGCAGTATACTGCGAGAGGGCCGATGCACTGAGTGACGCTGAGGGGTGCTGAGCCACGCTGAGGGGGCGGTTGGGTGCTGGTACGGCGCTAATGCAGAGCGGGGCGCGCTGGCGCAAAAATAGAATTGATGGTCTCAATGGGAACATGACTCACGTCCGCCCGGCGGAAGTGGGCCTCTTAGGGGATTTACGCTCATACAAGATAAACCCCCTAAGAGGCCCTTTACGTAATTTAGGCGGACCCTCCCTTAGGTGTGCAAAAGCACCGCTGTCAATCCAAGTTTGGCACCCACGTAAGTACTACACCCGAACAACGGCGATCACACAACATCCTCAAGTCCTCACTCTGGGCACCGCAGCTACTTCCCTCCAGCCCATCAACACTGAGCTGCAGAATTGACTGATCTACAGTTCGAGCGGGACTGCAGCAGTTCATTCGGGAGCCCGATATGGAAGCGTCGCTGTCAGCTGGTTGTCATCGTCCAAGCGCCACATCAATCAGTAACGTACTGGACCAGAACAATGAGGCCGAGCAGGATCTCCCGTCACAGCCTTCTATCTAATTTAAAGCGCAACGTGTGCATGTTCCCGACCCTTCCTCTTATACTTCTCTTTGCCCCAATACATCCTTCGTGCTACGACCTCCAAGTCTACTGCAGCAATTGATTCTCTTTGGTCAGTTCTGTCTTCCAGGTGAACTTTGACACTGGCTGATACAGTTCTGTCTCTCATACATAAGATCCACACTTACTGAGAATGGCTATGTCTCTCCAACCCAGTGAACCCCACCTTACCATCCCCATCCGCGGTACGAGAGAATCCATTAGGATACCAACATCAATATTTATTTTACCTAGGAGGCGAAGGAGGCCCTGGTGGATTGGGCATTGGACAGGGACAGGGTGGTCCTGGAGGTCCTGGATATGGTCCTACTGTGAATATTGGAAATGCCACTGTGCACATTCCGGAGGGGGCAGAAATAAATATTCAACAGCGAGACATCATCATTAGCTGGCTTTCGCCAATCAATTTCTTTCTACGACATGCAGATATCTCACAGCTGCGGGAGAAGGGAACTGGTGGATGGCTGCTTGCAGATCCTGTTTTTAAAAAATGGGAATCTAGTTCTGGAAGCACCCTTTGGTGCCGTGGAATTCGTATGTGATTCATCACCCTTATATGCTCCCCAGACTAACCAAGCTCAAATTTCCAGCTGGCGCTGGGAAAACAGTCCTTGTGTGTGTCCATTCTCCACATCAAGTGGCTACCGCTAATTATAACAATCCTAGATCAATAGTTGTGGATTATCTCAGTGCTGCATTCAGAAACAACAAGGATATTGGTGTAGCTTGCATTTATTTGAACCACAAGGAAGTTGACAACCAGACACCATCTAGGCTTCTTGCAGGTCTCTGGAGACAGCTTGTACTTGACAGGAACATCGGGTCCATTGCAGAAAATTTATACAAGCAGCACCGGGAGAAGGGCACTGTGCCATCACTGGAAGAAATTGTCAATGTGCTCAGCTCTAGCCTCAAGGAGTTTTCACAGGTCTTCATTATTGTTGATGCTATGGATGAATATCCTGAGCTTCAACGGGAAATTCTACTCCAAGAACTGGCAGTAATGGGTAGCAATGTGAACTTGATGATCACTTCACGGCCAAATATTTTTCCAGAACCCTCCTCATTGCCCAATCTTGAAACACTGGATATTCAGGCAGCACAAGAGGATATTCAAGCATACATCAATGCACAGATCAAGTTGTCTCCGCGCCTGTCCAAGCACATTCAGAAGAAACCTGTGTTACGAGAACAAATCCATGCAAAGATCACTGATACTGTGGCTGGAATGTAAGTTGCAATCATTGACTACTTTGAAGTGGCTGACACATATTACCAGGTTCCTACTTGCCAGACTCCACATTGAATCCCTCTGTGAAGAGGCCACCATAAAGGCAGTTAGAGAGGCTCTTGAACATCTACCAGAGGGCTTGAAAGCAACTTATGATAGTGCAATGACACGTATTGAAGACCAAGGGAGCAAAAACAAGCAGATTGCCTACTCAACTCTTACCTGGGTTCTGAATGCAAAGAGGCCATTAACAGTCTCAGAAATACAGACTGCACTGGCTGTTGAGCCAGATTCACGAAAGCTAGATGAGGACAATGTTATGGACATTGAGACTATTCTTGCTGTCTGTGCTGGGCTTGTCATTGTGGATGAAAACCTTAAGGTGGTGCGACTTGTGCACTACACCACACAGGAATATTTGGACAGTATTCAGGCCCAGTTATTTCCTGATGCACAAACAGAGATAACACGGACTCTGCTTACATGCCTTGCCTTTGATGGATACCCAGATTCATCTTGGACTGGTGACAGGGCTACTGTACCCCCTCTTGTTGAGTATTCCCAATATTGCCTTGCACATGCTGCTGGACAGCCTGAAGTTCAACTCAGAGAAAATCTTGTACAGTTTCTTGGTCGGGGTTTTCAATGGAAAAGAACAATGAATGCAAATGACCCCTGGAAGCGGAAATGGAACTCTCTGCCATGGAATTATGAAGATTGGCCATCACAGGTCTCTGCATTATGGATTGCAGCAGCAACAAGCCTTGTAGACACTGCAAAGTCTTTGCTGGAGGGAGCAGCTTTGCCACAGCATTCAGCCAACCAAGCAATAATTGTAGCATCACATTATGGCCATACAGAGATTGTCCACATCCTCCTCAATAAAGGTGCTGATGTCAATGCAGCAAGGGGGAGATATGGGAGCTCCTTGCAGGCTGCTGCCAAAGGGGGCCACACAGAGATTGTCAGCATCCTCCTTGACAAGGGTGCTGATGTCAATGCAGCAGGGGGAAGATATGGGAAACTCCTTGCAGGCTGCTGCCCAAGGGGGCCACACAGAGATTGTCAGCATCCTCCTTGACAAGGGTGCTGATGTCAATGCAGCAGGGGGATTCTATGGGAGCTCCTTGCAGGCTGCTGCCCAAGAGGGCCCACACAGAGATTGTCAGCATCCTCCTTGACAAGGGTGCTGATGTCAATTGCAGAAGGAGGATTCTATGGGAGCTCCTTGCAGGCTGCTGCCCATGAGGGCCACACAGAGATTGTCGGCATCCTCCTTGACAAGGGTGCTGATGTCAATGCAGAAGGGGGATTCTATGGGAGCTCCTTGCAGGCTGCTGCCCGAAGGGACCACACAGAGATTGTCAGCATCCTCCTTGACAAGGGTGCGGATTGTCAATGCAGCAGGGGGAAGGTATGGGAGCTCCTTGCCAGGCTGCTGCCCAAGGGGGCCACACAGAGATTGTCAGCATCCTTCTTGACAGGGGTGCTGATGTCAATGCAGCAGGGGGAGAATATGGGAGCTCCTTGCAGGCTGCTGCCCAAGGGGGCCACACAGAGATTGTCAGCATCCTTCTTGACAGGGGTGCTGATGTCAATGCAGCAGGGGGAGAATATGGGAGCTCCTTGCAGGCTGCTGCCCAAGAGGGCCACACAGAGATTGTCAGCATCCTCCTTGACAAGGGTGCTGATGTCAATGCAGAAGGGGGAGAATATGGGAGCTCCTTGGAGGCTGCTGCTCGAAGGGGCCACACAGAGATTGTTGGCATCCTCCTTGACAAGGGTGCTGACATCAATGCAGCAGGGGGAAGATGTGGGAGCTCCTTGCAGGCTGCTGTCCAAGGGGGGCCACACAGAGATTGTTGGCATCCTCCTGACAAGGGTGCTGACATCAATGCAGCAGGGGGAAGATGTGGGAGCTCCTTGCAGGCTGCTGTCCAAGGGGGGCCACACAGAGATTGTTGGCATCCTCCTTGACAAGGGTGCTGATGTCAATGTAGCAGGGGGAAAGATATGGGAGCTCCTTGCAGGCTGCTGCCCAAGAGGGCCACACAGAGATTGTCGGCATTCTCCTTGACAAGGGCGGCTGACGTCAATGTGGCAGGGGGGAGAATATGGGAGCTCCTTGCAGGCTGCTGCCCAAAGGGGCTACACAGAGATTGTCAGCATCCTCCTTGACAAGGGCGCTGACGTCAATGTGGCAGGGGGAGAATATGGGAGCTTCTTGCAGGCTGCTGTCCAAAAGGGCCACACCAAGATTGTCGGCATCCTCCTTGACAAGGGCGCTGACGTCAATGCGGCAGGGGGAGAATATGGGAGCTCCTTGCAGGCTGCTGTCCAAAAGGGCCACACAGAGATTGTCAGCATCCTCCTTGACAAGGGTGCTGATGTCAATGCAGCAGGGGGAGAATATGAGAGCTCCTTGGAGGCTGCTGCCCAAGGGGGCCACACAGAGATTGTCAGCATCCTCCTTAACAAGGGTGCTGATGTCAATGCGGCAGGGGGAGAATGTGGGAGCTCCTTGCAGGCTGCTGCCCAAGGGGGCTACACAGAGATTGTCAGCATCTTCCTTGACAAGGGTGCTGATGTCAATGCAGCAGGGGGAAGATATGGGAACTCCTTGCAGGCTGCTGTCCAAGGGGGCCACACAGAGATTGTCAGCATCCTCCTTGACAAGGGTGCTGACGTCAATGCGGCAGGGGGAGAATATAGGAGCTCCTTGCAGGCTGCTGCCCACGGAGGCCACACAGAGATTGTTGGCATCCTCCTTGACAAGGGTGCTGATGTCAATGCAGTAGGGGGAGAGTGTGGGAGCTCCTTGCAGGCTGCTGCTCAAGGGGGACACACAGAGATTGTTGGCATCTTCCTTGACAAGGGCGCTGATATCAATGCAGCAGGGGGAAGACACGGGAGCTCCTTGCAGGCCGCTGCTCAAAGCGGCCACACAGAGATTGTCGGCATCCTCCTTGACAAGGGTGCTGATGTCAATGCTGCAGGGGGACTCTATGGGAGCTCCTTGCAGGCTGCTGTCCAAGGGGGCTACCCAGAGATTGTCAGCATCCTCATTGACAAGGGTGCTGATGTCAATGCAGCAAGGGAATTGTATGGGAGCTCCTTGCTGGCTGCTGTCCAAGGGGGCCACACAGAGATTGTCAGCATCCTTCTTGACAAGGGTGCTGATGTCAATGCAGCAGGGGGAAGATATGGACACCCCTTGCAGGCTGCCACCGAAGGGGGCCACACAGAGATTGTCAGCATGCTGATTGAGAGGGGTGCCCGGGTCAGAGCAGTAGTGGAAAACTAAAGATATGAAACAGTAGTGAGTCTGACCTTGTCCCTCATATACCCCTCTATTAGGTGCTAGATATTTTCTGGGCAACTTTGACTTACTTTGTTAGTAGATGTACTTCAGCAGTGGAAATCCAAAGGGCAAGATGCCACACCAAAGTCTAGTTAGTGACTTCTTCACGTTGGGATAGCATGAGTTTGGGTTGGGGTGACTGGGTACTGTCTTGATATGTAGGGGAGGCAACGGTCACGGTAACGGACCGCCCGTTGATGTTGCTTTGTCACGGGAAGGGTAGAAATGGTTGCCCAAAAAATTTGTGACATTGAAAAAAATCTTTAAAAAATCATGAAAAAAAATAGTTGAGGGTGCCGATCCCAGAATCAAACGGGAGACCATTGGGTCGGAGTTGGAGTACAGGCGAAAGACCAATCCAGCTAAAGCCAAAGAGGGACAGTGAATTTCTGGTTGGTTCAAAGGCAACGGTCACGTCCGGCTCCATTGCCTGAAAAAAAGGCAACGGGTTTGTCACGGTCCCTGAGCCATTGCTCCCCTACATATCAAGACAGTATCGGTATACCAATATCAGGTCTGGGTCACCTCAGGCTACCCTTTTTGGTACCCATAAGGTCAAATCTTTTCCTAGAGTTAAATGACCCTAGTGGTACCTAATTTCATGGGTGCCCCACTCCCAGTGGGGCAGCCCACATTTTGCGAAAAACTGGATGTGGGCCCTCCCCACACTTCTTTCAAGTGGGGAGCCCCTCCCACTGCGGGCAGAACCAAAAAATTTGTGGAGTTCCCCACTTGCCCCACTTTTGAGTAGGACCCCTGATACCGGTCCTGCCAGAAAAAGTTTTTTGGGCTCATTTGTGAGCTATTTGCACTGTCCACGGTGATCCTGAAAGCTGCCTTTTGAGGGTATATTCTAGCCGAAATCATGGATGCACCCCTTTTATTCACGTGCTTGCACCTGCACCCTGCCAACCACCTCCTCATCCCCCTTTTATTCTGTACATTTACACCTGCTCTAATGCTGGGTCTCTGTCTGGGAGCTCTCTGTTCACTGCACCAAATTCCGCCAAAGGGCTCCTCCTGATAGGATCTTCAGGGTAGTTGATCATGGTAGCATGCCACAGAAGTTATGAACACCTCCTTGTAGACCCGATGGAGCGGGACCTGCTCCATTGAAAATCCTGGTCCATGGGCTGCTTCGACTCAAGCACAGCAATTATGCTTTCCTGGTCTTGGGACAATCTGTCACCCCCACCCCCCCAAGGCCTTCTCATGCACACTTGTGCCCCACCCGCATGGTGCAGCAAAAGGAAATCCTGCCCCACCATCAATATTGATGGCAGAGGGTGAGAGAGTAGAAGGCAGAAGTGCAGTGTGTGAAACCCACACGTGATTGGCTCTTGGAGCCGATCAGCAAATTTAGCGCAGGAGTCTAAGTTAGTAGACTCCTGCGCAGCACCTCTCTCACTGCAAGTCTCCCGCTACCACAGCAGCAGGCTTCATAGCGCTGAACTGTCTGGAAATCTGACTATACCTAAACACGCACATTTTGGGTTTCAGAAATAGTCAGATTACAGTTTTTTTTTTTTTTTTTTTTGAATCAAATTATTTCCCCTCCCCGCATACAGTATGTTAGGGACCCCTCTTGCACTGTAAATCTAGGCTAATGTGCTAGTTCTGCTCTATACTGTGAATTTGGCATGACTAGGAGTCAAGACTCAAAGCGGGGGGAAGTCCCACGAGCACAGCCCAAAGGCGCACTGAAAGCTAGGGTATTAATGTGAGTAAGTAAGGTGGGGAATATAGTAAGATTGAGGAGGGGAGGGGTGCATGGGTGGAAGCATAGGGTCACAATGGCGGTTT
>JARKIC010001643.1:0-105321 GCA_029378375.1 Mycena olivaceomarginata | reverse complement strand
AAGGCTCAATGGTCCGGAGAGCAGAAGCCGCCAAGAGTCCGCCACTGCCCCCGCCCCACGAAATAAGTCCGCCCCCGCCACCAAACACCATGGCCCCACCGCCTTTACCCCCAAACCCGCAGCCACCGGCTCCAGTGCAAGGATCTCGCTCGAGCGTGTCGCTGCCTCCGGCGAAATTTTCGAGTGCGATGCTGCTGCCTCTGGTTCCAGGCTCAAGTGCGCCAGCGCCGCTGCCTTCCGCGCGAGGCTCGAGCCTGTTGCCGCCTCGATCGCTCTGGAATCTACTGCCACCACCTCGATCTCATGGGAATGCGCAGCCGCCTCTGCCGCAAGTTTTGGGTGCGCCCGCGCCGCTGCCCGCAGTGCAATTTCGCGCACCTGTGCCGCTGCCCGCAACGCAAGTTCGTGTGCCCACGCTGCTGTCCACAGCGCAAGTTCATGCGTCGGTAGCGCAAGTTTTTGGGTGCGCCAGTGCCTCCGGTACGAGGTTCGTCTGTCCCTATACCTTCAGCTGCTGCAATAATTACTGACCTTTATCATCAGCGCAACCAGCACCTAAGGCGCCGTATCCGCGTCCACGTTTTCTTCCAGGCGCATCCGCGTCCGCCTCCGCACGAGCACAGCCCCACCATCGATGGAGAACTCACCCCCGCCAATTGAAACATCGACGCGTTCCGGATCCCCGCCCCTCAGTTTCCCGCCCATCGCTGCCTTCTCCACAACTCCCCCCCGGCGGCCTCTCTCTCTGCCGCCTTCACAGTCGCCACCACCTCCGGCAGCACCGATGATCCAGTATGGGCACTTCCAGAGCGGCACCCACACTGTTCCCACTGCTCAGACTGAGCTGGAGCTGGACCCAACATCTCCTGCTCCTGACCGACATGTCTTGTCGTCGCCCATAGCATCGCCCGGGACCATCAACATCAAGGATTTCACGGGGGATCTGAGCACCTTTCTGGATATGGGGGATTCTCTCCAATTCGCCTGCCTCCCCCCCCTAGTGCTCTGGATCTACTGCCCCAAAACATCCAAGAAGTCAATATCGGAGGCGTCGGAGGCGCCGGAGGCGATAACTTCGAAGGTGACAACCTCGGAGGGCAACAACTTCCAAGACTACGACCTCGAAGGCGACAACTTCAGAGGGGCCGGTGATGGCTTCAAAGGCGACAACCTCGGAGGTGCCAGCGGTGAGGACCTCGAAGGCGGCTCTTTCGGAGGTGCCGATGGTGACCTCGACCGCTCGTTCCAAGACATCGATCATGATACAGACTCGGGCTCGGATTCGGAGGACGACGAGCCGGAGATCGATGGGGAAACCGGGGGAAGAAGCGCACGCGGGCCCCCATGCACGGTGGTAAATTTTCTGCCACGCAGGAGGCGATGCTGGCCGCTACCTGCGAACAGATGCTCGCGGTGGCCGCTATGTGCAGTGCCGATGCTGGGATTTCGCAAGAGCGGGTGCTCAAGCGGTTTCATGCGAGCCATAACGAGCTGAACACCCGCCGCCCCCACCGGTGGAATATTTACCAGGCATACGCCAATCATAAGATGAACCGAGTTACGGAGATCCGTCGTACGCGGCTCGGTGCCGACACACCCTTGGATGCCAAGATTCCTCCCTTGACCAAGTCCGAAGTCTTGGAGGCATATCCGGTGTTCATCGAGGCATGCGGTGGAGTGGAGAAAGCGGAGGAAATTCTTTTTAAGCATGCGGAATGGGGCAAGCACTGAGGAGGTAACAACCTACGAAGGGCGCCAGCGCAAATTCCTTGCTGTTCGACAGCGTTTGGACCACATGGTATGTTCTTTCTTTGCTCAATTGTGAACTGTTCTGACCCAGTGCACAGATCGGGAAGATTGAAGCCCAGGATGACTTCCAGGTTATATACTTCATCGGGGGGCCGTACTGTCATCAGGACAGTCAGTTGGCTGGGTCGTCGCACACATCGGGTCTCTACGAGGGTAAGCATCGTGGTTTTAAATATCCCCTCTCCACCTGAACTGACTGATGTTCGGCATAGTTTTTCAATAAACTCAACTATTCTGAGGACCAGGTTCTCGCCGCCCTCAAATCTGCAATGTAGTACGTCGTCTGTCATGCTCAAAATTAAGTTTATACATCTCTGACCTACCTCTAGTGACTGTGAGCTCAAAAAACTCCACGCTTTAAAGGCCCGAGACGGCACCTCCGACGCCTCCGCCACTACCTCCCCCGCCCCTGACACCTCCAGCGCTGGCGCCTCCGGTCTCCAAGCAGTGCCCGTAAAGTTTGAGCGCTCTACTTCGAAACAACCCAACGTCAAGCACGATTACTCGGGCATGACACAGGACGAGATCGATGCCATGAAGCGCAAACTTGCCACCGCCCGCCACATCAAAGCTAAAGATGCCACCAATGCCGTGCAAGATTGCATTGAGGGCGATGAGCATCAGCGACACTCCCGACGGCATCGATCTCTTCAAAGGGAATGGGTTCAAGTGGACCGGAAACAGCACAGCTCTTGGGCTCAAAAACCTTCGAATTGAGAGGTACCCAGGAGGTGAGCCCGGGGCTGAAGTCCGCTTTCCAATGGAGGAAACTTCAGTCAAGGCCTCTTCGGGATGGCGCACGACGGAGCGCGATGGCCTGAGCCAGGCACTGGATGCACGTGGGACACGAGGGGAGGGGATGCAAATTGTGGGGCACCAGTACAAGCCAGGTATGTCGGTCTTGACCCCTCTTTGGAAGAATTCTAACATTACTTTACGTCTAGGCGGCATGGTGATCTTCTCATTTGATTACTCGCTCAAAGTCCCCGCCCCAAGACTCTCCAGACTATGTGCGCCACTGGCGCACATCACATGGCCGTGCAGTGCCCTGCGCCGACGGCAACGGCAAGCTTTGGCGCGCCGTTTACGATCTCGACTTGCCTGACCCCATCGTCCGCAAGACGCCGATGGCACTCCGGATGAAAACAAAACCGGTGGAGGAGGCAATGGTGGTGTCGAAACCACGGAAGGCGAAGACGAAGGCGAAGGCGAAGGCGAAGGAGAGGGAGGAGGAGGAGGAGGAGGAGGAGGAGGAGGAGGTGGTGGTGGTGGTGCCGAAACCACGGAAGGCCAAGGCCAAGGCAAACGAGGAGGGAGAGGGAGGAGGAGGCGGAGGAGGCGGAGGAGGTGGAGGAGGTGGAGGAGGTGGTGGCAAAGTCCAAGAAGGCGAAGGGCAAAGCGAAGGCGAAGGGCAAAGCGAAGGCGAAGGAGGAGGCGAGGGAGGAGCTTGAGTCGGAGGAGGAGACGGAACCTGCACCGAAGCGGCGGCGGACCAACCCCACCGCTCCCGCAACTGCATCAGGATTGTCTGCCCCCTGCTGCGTCGAGCTCGTCCGCCCGTAAACCCCTCTGCCGGTGCTGGACATGCTCGCAAACCCACCGCTGCTGCGTCCAAGTCGTCCAAGTCGTCCAAGTCGTCGGCGCGCACCCCCACCCCCGAACCTGTCATGGAGGTTCCCCGCCGTGTAACGCGCAACACCAGAGCTGCTGCTGCTGCCCAAGAGCAGGTGGGTGGAGGTGCCGTAGGGAAGACGAAACCGCAAAAGAAGGTGTCATTTGAGGGCGTCCCCTCCGACAGCTCCGACAACTCCGACTCCGAATCTGGCGAATTTATCCCATTGAGCAGCGAATCTGGCGAGGAGGACAATGGCAAGGGGAAAGGCAAGCATCGTGCTCCGCAAGAGTTCGTCGGGACGATGTACTCGGCGCAGGATTCCCGGCCTATTGGGAAGGCCTTCGTCCGCCCTGACGGCTCGTACGTCGGGGAATTTCCCGACCACTCCCCGGAATCCACCCCCCCTCCGCCACCAAAGCGCGCCAAGCACAACGACGCCCCCGTGCCCGCTGCGGCTAAGAAGCAGCCCCGTGCTCGCCCCAAAGCCGCATATAAAGGAGCGGCGGCCTCTTCCTCCACCTCCGCCGCGTCGGCCCCCCGCGCCCCCCCCCGCCCCCGCCCCGGCCGTGCCCCCCCCCGACGGTATCTTCAGCAACCTGGTGGAAATGCTGGCCCAATTGCCTCCCCAAATGCTGATGCAGGCAATGGGTGGTGCTGTTTTCTTTGCAAACAGCAGCAGCAGGGACATCCTCCTCAGTGAGGTTGGGCGGGCACTGGCTTTTTTTTTTTTTTTGAATCGTACACTCACGCACGTCGTTCTTGCTGTCCATTGATCCCTTGTCTGTCGCTCTCCTGAATACCCCGCTCTCGTATATTGTCGCACCTTGTGTATCCATCCCTGTACATATCCTCCCTCCTGGATCTATCCCCTTCTTGTTTTCTTGAACTCACATTCATCATCTTGTGTTCACCTAGATCTATTGGCCCTGTCGTGTATATTACTATTTCTTGGACCTCATAGAATACGACAATAATACCCATTTTGTGTATAGTGTACCTGAACTGAGTGAACTGGCAACTTTTCGGGCAAATCCCAGAACCTCCGACGCCTACGACGCCTACGATGCGAGCCGTATCGGATGGAAAATTGGTGCGCTCTGAGCTGCAACCCATGCACCTACAATTGCCGTGTTCGTGTACTCAATTCCTCGTCGTGATTGAAGGATTGCGATTCCGTGGATAATTTGGATAGTAGAGTGATCGTTTGGGTGGTGTAGGTGCTTGCACAAGTTTGGCGGGGGGTAGAGCACAGCCAGAGGCGGAGGCAGAAGTACATAAACACGGAATACATACATACGTAGACACGAGTTCTGTATCGAAAGCATACTATTGCAGTGAAGGTAGTCCGAGGTAGCGGGGGAGGCGGCGTAGGCGGGCCATGCCGATGCCGACGTGGCGAGGACCTAAGCGCAGGTAAGCGAGCCCGGCCTACAACGTCTACACCACCGACGCAGACCTCATAGGTCCATTCACGTACCACTACCGAAATGACCTAAGAGGTGTTGCCGTAAGCAATAAAGTTGCTCCCTTGGGTGCGGGAACTCCTCGAGCTCTACAGTGATCTCCAGAGAACTCAATCAAATTCTGGGGTGGTTGCTCGTATCTCATCAAATTACACAAATATCCAGAATGTAATTTTGCATGGGTTACAAGAAGGGCACCCAGACCTCATAAACAGCATCTACTGTTCCTGTTATCTGAACAGTTTTAGTGGACATACTGGTCGAGGGAAGCTATCATTTTTTGCCCAAATTCCGAAACTCCTTCCACAGTCACACCCGCGATTGGAAGTTTACTTTATTACTGAGCTATTTGTTTCGCGGGCATATTATCATATTCCAAATCCAGAGACCCTTATTTCCCAGGCTCTAGAACACTTCAATCACTTTGATGATGTGGATCTTAAATGTAAGCTCAATATTGATGGGTTCTAATTGGTCTCTGACCAATATCCAGGCATTTTCTTACAACCAAGTTGCACATTACTATTTGGAGCAAAAGTTCGAGCCTGCCACAGCCTCAAGGTATTGCCAAGATACTCTATCTTTGGCAATTTCCAGTCAAAGAACCAAAAGACATTATCAAGCATTACTTACTCTTGCACAACTCAGGGAGAGTGTTGGTGATTACCATACAGCCCAAATTCATGCATTGGAGGCACAGAGAATGGCCAGAGTCTCTGGAGATCTTCATAGAGAAGCAGAGTCCTTACATACAGAGGCAATCTGTTGCACAGAACTTGGGAACTACAAGAAAAGTATCACGCTCTCTTATCGTGCAAGAAAGCTTGTTGATCTCTGTGGCCTATCACAAGGTTACCTAGACCATGCAATCATGTCAATGCAGGTTGAGTTATACAAGGTTAAATCGGAATATGTTGAGGCCCACAAGATCAATGCTCAAATCCTTGAAGAAACATCTCTGGAGCAGGATTCTTTTGGTCATGGCTTTGCTTTGCTATTTGCTGCAGAAATTGACCTGCTGATGGGTGCTTCTACAGGAGATGTCCAAAGAAATATTGAGGCTGCTCTGTCAATATTCACTGCTGTAGGATTCAATGTAGGAGTGGCAATGTGTGATGCTATCAGGGCAGATCTCCTTTTGCGAGAAAGAAATATATGGGCTGCAAAAGTTCTTTATGAAAAATGTCTCCAATCACCCTGTGGGAATCACCCGGCTATCTTTCCATATTGTCTGGCAAAACTCAGTGAGATGACTTGTGGGGATGTTGCTCTCAACAGGATGCCTATTGCTTGGCCCATAGTGCTCTTTGTTTATTCACTGAAGTCAAAACAGAAGCCAGGCATCTATAAGGCCCTGCAGTATATTGGAGATATCTTCCTTGCTCAGGATGAGGAAGATACAGCAATCATCCTATTCACACTAGCATTGGAGGGGTTTACAGATATGGATGTCCACCGCAGCAGAGCTGAGTGTATGCTCCGATTAGGAGATATTTGCCAGAAACACAAGAACCTATTTGAGGCAATAGATTATTGGACCACAGCGAGGCCACTGTTTAACCAATCATCGCAGATGAAGCAGGTTGGAAATATTGATAAAAGGCTGGCTTCCATGGATGATGATGTGCTGGAGCAATATCACTCATCAGTCAAGACCAAATACACCCTCTGAGGCTAACACTGCATTTTTTTCGGGGGAACCCCCATTCCAGTCCTTCCAGCCGCCTTTCCATCCATCGCTCCGGCCCCTTTTCCACCCATTGCTCTGGCTGCGCCCAACCATTCATCTGTCCATCTGTCCGGGACTCCATCCATCCATCCGTCCATCTGTCTGCTCCACCCTCAGAAGTGTCTGGATGTTCCATCCGCTCACGCTGGCACGTGCTATGTGATCAGGCCTGGGATCATTGTAGATACCTATGGACACATGCTACTGGGTAGTTACTAACTGTATATAAGGTTTCACCTAGTGTGGGAATCATCATCCTTTCTTCTCTTCGGATTCCCCTGCTAGGTGCATAGTATTTCTGCTCCTGTATTTAGTACCTATATTTATACTTCAGATTCCCCCGCTAGTTTCCACGCCCTGTGCCGAGCTTAAGGTTGCCCTTACACATTGTCCAAGTCACTGAGTAGAAAATGAAAGCCAGACCTGACAAAAAAGCCATTGCCTTGTTGGGATAGGAGTTGCAACCAGAAATTTGGGAGGCAGAGACCCTCGAGCGGACTTTAAAATTAGGATTCCAAATATATCTATACTCAAGGGCTTGATAAAAAATCCATACACATCCTTCTGTTCCTCCGCTTTACATATTTGGTCCAAGCCTTCAACAACTCGTGACCCACATACTAACCATTAATGCCCAACAAACTATCTACTGATGTCCTAGTTTCCGGACATTTGAGGCTTTGTGGTGAGCCAGCAGAAGCCACCCGGTGGCTTTCCCGGCATGCGGTAGGAGGTGGCTCTCCAATCGAGTATAAATGAGTATAAAATACTCAGGTATGATGTCATACTGGATCCACTCGCAAGCCACCGGAGAGCCACCACACCCAGAATTTGGTGTGGAGCCACCTGGCTCTGCATGTCTGATAAGCCACTGGGTGGCTCCTGGTGGCTCACCGCAAAGTCTCTATTTATGTACCTACCAGAGTGGGATTCTGTCCCAATGTATTTCCCTTATTGTCCTGGTGCCGAGACATTAGAGACTTTGCGGTGAGCCACCAGCCCGATTGGTGGCTAAAATTTCTCAGCAACTCGCAATCCTCTCGGGCCAATCTAGCCACTATTTATAGTCTCCAGAGAGAGAATGAAATAGTGGCTGGCCCAAGTGGAAAGCCCTCAGTGCGAATGTCTGAGAGGAGCCACCAGTTGAATTGGTGGCTCACCACAAAGCCTCTATTGTTGCCCCAGCAGTATCCATATTTGGTCTGGCAATCAAACCTTTCTGGTTATCACATCAAAGATATCACCTTCACATAAAACACTTTTGAGTCCCACATTTACCGTTCTCCACAGCCTCTTGGCCGATTCCCTCCATCCTTGGGCCTATCCGGACCCAAAAGGGGTCAGCTTCTCAGTAAAAATGTTGCCGAAACTCGATATCCAACAGTTCATCTACTATTACCAAAAGACAACTTTCAAATTTTGGACGTAGGGTTGATTTAGGTGTAAAAGTAGGCGGCAAATCGATATTTCTACATAAGTAGTCATTCTTTTCAACATTCGAGAGCACGAAAAACATCAGGTGATTTACTTGTCCCACTTTTTCTAACAGCGGGCAATAGTGGCTGCGTTGTAATGGATCCTCTTTAGAAAAACTACATTTTTCTAATGAGATTAGTGGCAGTGTCTGCTCACATAAACTGTTCTATCTTGCACGGGGACTTCGAAAACATCGCAGTGGGTTCCAAATCAACCTCGATCGGTAACTAACCACGCAGGTGCAAGTTCATTGATGAAGCTTGACATTTCAATTGGCTCTCCAGAGATGTGTTTGCTGCTCTCAAGCCAAGTGATCCCGTAGTTGAATCCCTGTAAAGCAAAGAAGAGGTTGAGTGGTCACAGGTATTTCGAGTCAATACATGGGAGCAAGTCGAGGAACCAGAAGGTGGAATTAGTATTTCTTGGGAGGGGCGTCTCTACTCATCGACTCAGGTGATGAATCATCACCCGAGGGATGTCATTTATTCACCCATCGCCAACACAAAGAATTCATCCATGCCACAGACGGTTTCAGGGCAATTTAATCCATTGTTCCGACGCAGTTCATTTCCCTTCCGACACATCTGTGGTTTCATTCCTGTTATTTCTTCATTGGTTTCGCCATGCTGTAAAAATTCACTGACATGTATTTGGAGTCCCAAAATGCGATTTACACGACCCCGTAATATTTGTACCACCACTGTCGAGACACTTGTAAAAATCATGGTGAAAAATGTTGATGTCGTTTCCATGAGGCAACCCACACCTAGCTGCCGCGATGGAGAGACGACCACTGATGCCAATGCCCAAGGAATTAAGTGAGGACCTAGTCAATTGGGGCTCACCAACCGGTTGGGATTGTTCGACGCAATGGGAACCCTTAATCAGGCACTCGAAGGCAAGTACCTTGAATCGACCCCTCAAAGACCTCCCGGAATTCCACTATCGACGGCATACTGAGTCTGTGAGGTGCGGCGCACATTTCGACCAGAAATCGTGTTATCAGCCAATAATATTTGTAGGCGCTCTTCCATGTGGCCACGGGCGGTTATCGGGGGGCAGTCGGTCCTGCTCGCCATCGCGTATAGTTTTTTTGCAGCACTACACGTCCGGGGACAGACCCCGCTGTCTCTGACGCTCTCGGAGCTCGCGCAGCGCAATCCACAGGCAAAATCTATCTTGTTATCGGCATTATCGTCCTAGTATGTACCCCCTGCTTTCGGGTTGTTCTTCCCTGACAGTCAACCTTCCCCGGCGCAGCTTATTTTCACAGGCCGTCCGACACGCTCTTCCTCTCTGTCTGAGCCGCTCGATGTCTGACTCCACCCTCGGCTTCGAAATCTTGATTTCCAGGCGGTCGCTTATATTCCAACGACGTCAACTCAAGTGGGTCCTCGCCGCTGGTGTATTTTTCTGGGCCACCCTTGATCAAACAGCCAGGTAATGCTCTCGTTGATCGATTCTCTTCGACTGATGCCGATGCTGGTCGACAGTTGGACCTCACTTCTGACACCGATCGACATTATCATTGCCACGCTTCTTCGAGGAACCGAAATTGATTTCTCGAGTGAAACATTTGTCAATGATTTCGATGAGCTGTGGAACGCTACGACGGATATCCAGAACTATAGTAAGACTCCCGTCTATCCACCAACTTGCCATTTATGTGTGCCGCAGTCGATTCCAGGATAGCCTCACTCATGGACCTCAGTGGACCAGTCAGACGCAGACGCCGCGTCTGCCATTTTCTCGCTTGTAGATTTTAATAATTGGTTTTACATGGAATCAACTCGTTTGTATCTTTCCACTCTTCACGTTCACACGACTTATCCCAAATTTCCCCGACAGGAGTACTACCCATCACCCTGGTTGATTCGGCTGATGAGGATTCCCTGAGAAATAAACTAATCACAACCAACACCCAACCCTTTCTCGGACCAATGAGCGGATCCAATTTCAACTTTTCCATGATGCAACAGGGACTGACTGCCAACTTTTCCTGTGGATATCAACTCGATGCCAAATCTGACCCACCCTTGGTGCGCTTTACCGATCAAGTTGAAATTCCGGTGGGCGATGAATTGAGATCATACACTGTTTTCGGGGATGTCGTCAACGTGTAGTAATGGAAACACAGTTCAGACAGGTGAGATTGGAACCTATATCCACCTGCTCTTGCTCTTCATGTGTTAATTTTTGAAAGACGTATTGACCACGACGAATAATACACTGCTATCGGTTGCCTGTCGAGGAACTAACGATGCAGGGGCGGCGGTGGAATATAGTACGGAACTCTTATGACCGCGGTTTCTCCTATTACTGATTGTGTCCATTCAAGCTGTGACCATCGCAATTGACGGGCAGGTTTCATCATATGACGGGACAATGGTGTGCACGGTGGTTGTCGCAGATAGTCACCCTCTTCGTCTCCTACTCAAGCCAAATGGTCAACACTTGGATCCTCGGGGGTGGTGTCAAGCCGCCGAGCGATGCTCCGAGCACGCTGGCACACGCCGTCATATACGCCCTGGAACAGGCACTGAAGTATGGCCAAAGCTCAACCAACAACGTTGTTACCGACACCATCACAACTATCCTTGCCAATCAAGGTGCCCCATAGGAATCTCTCGTACCGATTAAACTATCCTTTGCTAATGGTGAGTTTTCAAGCTATGGGAGACCTAGCTGGTTCGCCTAACGGATATTTTATCTTGCAGGGAGTGTATATCGAGGGTGTGTTATCGAATTTGCGGGAATGGTGAGTGGAGTGCCAAACAAAAGCCACTGGAATACTCATGCATGAGCCACGAAGGCCATAAAAACGGAGCTAGCCTCGCCGACTGGTCCCCTGCCTGCTGGCATTCCGACAAGCATGAGACGCAACATGACCGGCTCTGCGCTGACGGTGACGGTTGGATGGGAACACAACACGGGAGTGAACAACGCAATTCTTATTCCCAGCACATTCGTCGCGATTGCATCTATTCTCATCGTACTCTTCGCCCAATGCCTGAAATGGGTGCGAGGAACCGCGATCGAGCATGTTGATTTCGATCCAAACGAGCCGCGGGTGCTAATAGCGGCAGCGTCAGCCGGTGGGGTGGTGGACAGTTTTCTGGTTTGACTAAAGAGGATCTCGAAGAAGGAGGTGGAAAGAAAGTGATACAGGGGCAGGCTGGTGGGAAGGACGACTTGGTACAGGTCAGATGAGGATTTCGAATAATGTTTTTCTACATGGATTCTCGATAGGTATCAGGATCATTGATTGTGTAGGGGCCATCTTCTCGCGCGCTAAATACACCAGCTTTAGGTGGACAAAGCTCCAAAAACCTCACGAAACCGCAATGCACCTTTTCTGCGCCGTCTCCCGGGTACATGATCACCGTCATGTTTCCCACTAGGCCCAGGACTCTAGCGGAGTATACACGACGAACGGAACATCGATCACGTAGGCGGCCGGTAGTGCACGATCCTGTCTTCAATCCTATTTCGTTTATGAGACATATGTCTCTCAGAGGAATGGCTCGAAAGTCTGGGAAACATTCAGCGTATTTTACAAGATTGTCTAAGAACCATACCAGGCGGCACCGCGGGTGCAGCGGTTTGAATATTTGCGATACTTGTGAAAGTACCGCCAGAGACGGTGAAATGGTGCGAGCCGGAAAAAATGACGCCGCTATAGCTGCATTGGCTGTCTTGTCTCACGATCCGCGTGGACGAAGGTAGCGAGAAGGAGAGCTTCCGACATGATTCCAGGCCCCCCCAGGGGCGAGCACGATTTAAACTCAGCGTCCGCGTGCGATTCGGTGTTCGTGATAGTCCATGGGGGTGGTCGATGGTGGTGGCAGGAGGAGAAGAAGATAAGCGCCGGAATGAGGTAGGCAGGCAGGTTTAAAATAGATATGTCAGCCACCACCGTGAGATACAACATTCCGGTAAAATAGGTTAGGGCCACCCGTGCATCCAGGGTGAGGTGGTCCGTGTTCAAGTGCGGATGAATTCCTTGAGGTCGCCATGATGTAGAAGAACAGCTGGCGGGCAGAGTGACTTTCATCCGGCTTCACGAAACTTATTAGAATCCTCGTCTGTGATCTTCGTCAGCGCGGTAATATGAATATCTTGAATATATTCCCTCCGCTTGTGAACCCTGATTATTTACAGAAAATCGGGACTTAGAATCTTTGAATGTTCATGGCCGGCTATCTATCCATCCCCACGGAGTCAGCACTGTTCAATGGAAAATCCATGAAGAGTCCGATACCTTTGCTTATAGCTGGTCATTGGTCCATTCCATCTGGTACCCCGCCCTTTCAGCCACGCACTAACCCTCCAGCTTCTTGATCACCCGCTCCGTCAACTGCTCCATCGTGTCCACCAACTCGACCCCGAACCGGTCGCAGACGATCTGAACATTGCCCCGGCGATAAAATCCCTCAGGACAACACACGACCATCTTGCCGCTCGGCGCATAGAGCCCGAGCTCGAGCAGGGAGATCGGCGCGTTGGTATCAGGATGGAAAAACATGGCGATGACGTCTGCACGATCCTGGCTGTCGAGCTCCCAGTCAACCTGCTCCTTGAACATGGGGTTCGAAATGTCCTGCTTCCAGCTGCCATCCCAGGCATCTCTGCGCGGGTTCATGATCGTGATAGGGAGATGCATGAGCTTGGTGGTAAGAACCGCCTGCCAGTCCTGGACGGCGCCCATTTCAATGGAGCCGGCTAGGAAGATGGACTTGCCGCTGATCGTGACGTGGTCGGGAGCCTTAAAGACTTTGGCGCGGACTGACATGGCGCAGACTGACAAGGCGCGGACTGATGCTGGCCGGCAACAAACAGAATGCCGGTGCCGGCGATCCGCAAACCTACGTTAACAGCACTCGGATTTTTCCTTCTTTCACACTTCAACCTCCCACAGAGTGAGTGCCATGGGGAAGAGCGGTAAACTCGGGACACCAACAGACTACAGTTCGATGACAGAACCAAAAGGAGAACCTGACGGGACCCAAATACCTCAGCGGCTGGAAGGTAATTGGAATTCAGGACGACTTGTATGTAGAGTGTCAAATTGCACCAGACTGGCCCAGTTGCAGAAGACCGTAGACGATCGTCTCGAACGTCATACGTCCAAGATAATCCAAAAAGAATCCCGAGCATACTGCTAGACCGAAAGATCCTCTCATCTCAGATGAAGTATGCGATAAACGCGTTCGTGGACAAAACACTCAACGGGTTTGATTCTGGGCTGTGCCTGAGCAGAAAAGACATTGAACATTACGCAGGAAGGACTGTTTATGTTGTCAGCAGAGTAATTGGTTTCACAATCAATACAACATGCCTGTGGAAATAAAATGGCCTGTGTCTGTGAGTTCGCGCACTTGGTATCGGATAGGCTGCATTTATTAAGTCTTCACTGCGGAGCATCATACAGACCTGCAAAATATTTTATCTCTGATGGAATGAGCAGAAGTCAATAATAAGATATACCATCTGACGGTGCCGATGTTGGTAGAGAAACCACGTGCGCATGCCGCCTCGGCGGGGTCAAATAACATCACTACTACCTCGGGAACACTATGAATTAGCTATTTTATTTGTACAGACCGGCGTCGAGCGAGCAGCGGGAACGTTCCAGACGTGCCGGAAGGTGTCGGACACGTAACGCGGTACAGCAGCGGAGCCATGGGCTGCTATGCCTCGAGAGTGTTGCTGGTACATATGGCCAGAGCCGGAGAAGGCTGTCTATTTAGTATTTCCCTGAGCAAAAGAGATGGTACTGGTAGGAATGAAAGCCCCAGATTCAAAGAGGAGTGTCCAAAGAGACCCAAGTTTCCGTTTGTTGAGAGCTTCCTCCGTGCGCATTTGCCTCCGTCGATGTGCACGTGGTCGCGGTGCCAGTGGCAACACCGCCATGGGGCCAAGGTCGATCAATTTTGGTGAAATAGGTTGAATATATTGATGAAAAGCTTGCTTCCATAAATGATGCTGTACTGGAGCAACACAAAAACAATCTCATGCATCTGGCAACACTCAGCATACCCTCTGCAATTATGGATGGCCAATCTGTTGGAATGCTTCAAGAAGTGCATAGTCACCGAGCAGAAGGAGAAACTCAAATTTGAGAGCAGAATGATGGAAGGGATACAGAGTTACCTTGTTAGTAGTGTTGCTGCTGTCCGGTTCAGAACCGATTCCGAACCTGAACCGAACCCGAACCGAACCTCAGTTCAGGTTCAAGCAGCGGCAAAGGACCAGACCGAACCCCAGGTGCGGTTCGGGGTTCGAAGATGGTTGGATTTTTCCGAACCTGTGTGAACCTCAAATTTTCTTTGCTTCAAATAAATCGCGTACGCAAACCTTCTTGGCGTCAACAGAGGTGTCGTGACCGCGTTAGAGCCAAAAGGGGAGATCAAGTGAATCATGATGGCGGCAACACACGTGTTCCTTGACTTCTGGCACAACATCCACCGCACCAGCTCGTCCCAGGCTTCACTTAATTTTCTTTGTGTTAAACCAGCAAATAAACTTGTGTCTTCCAACTCGCTTCAAACAGGGTTTTCAATTTCAAAAACAGCGACAAAATTCAAGACACAAAATTGCCACATCCGAGACCTCCACATCAGCCTGGAGCCAGCACACTGCCAGCGCATCACCTTGGACCATCGGGCATATACTTGTACTCACATCTTACTATGGTTTCCTCCCAACGAAAATTTCCTGTTCTTCTGCCGGCTCAAGCCCGCCGGTACCTCTCTCTTTTTCAGGCCGAGTTTCTGAGCTGCTAACTGCTCTACTGGGTATGCACATCTTGTCTTCGAATTCATTGGCATATCCCTGTTATCTGGTCTTCCCCCATGAAGAGAGCACGTTGGCCAATGGCAGCAGACAGTGAGTGCAACATGTGTGTATAATCTCCTGTTCTGTCTTCCGGTAGCGCCAATGACTGTGCCTGTTCAATACGGGCATTCATGGATCCATGCCAAATTCCAAGGTCGCAAGAACAAGGATTTTGCGGCCGTGAATCCGCGTGATGAGCTCAAGGCCTACCTCGAGGCTGCATTGCAAAATGTCGATGACGTTAGATGTTTGAGGCTCTTCAGCTGTTGAAAAGTGCGTACCAGAACGGGCATGTCAGCGCCGCTGAGGATGCGACAAAGGTGTTGTCGCTGCCTTGGATGCTCTTGACGAATAGTTACATTTTGTACTGTATTTACGTCCAAATCAAGCGAGAAAATTTTGCGGTTCATTGAGGTCCAAACCTGTTCTGAACCTGAACCGAACCCTTGGTGGACCGGACCGATGTTCGATTCGGGGTTCGCCCATTTTTCCCGAACCGGACCCCCAGGTCAGGTTCGGGGTTCGGAAATTTTGGCAAAGAACCGGACCGAACCGGACATCGGCAACACTACAAGTTGTTTAGGATGGGAAGTTGTCAACAGAAGTTTAGGAGGCAGAGACCTTCGAGTGGAATTGCAGCCTGGATCATCTTCCAAATGTTTCTATATTAAGGACCAATATGTACATGATTTAAAAGAATAAATACACTGAATATGATGATTTCTAAGGGCTTATGTGAAGTCAGACCAAAGTGTCCCAGAAACAAGCGGATGTTGGTTTCCCCAGCCATTGATTTCCAGGTAGTTTTTTCGAAGGGCTGCGTGAAGTCGGACCAATAATAAATCTCGTCCCGTGATTCAGCCGCAATTTGATTTTTTGAGAACAAGGCCCCACAAGTCCACATGCAAATGCTAACCACGCCAGTTATGAACATTGAGGCATATGTAACATCTCCTTTGGTCAAGAATTGAGGCTTGAAGTTGAAAATTGTGGATAGTGCTGGACCCGCGAATCCGTGTGATTTTTCTGAATGAAAATCTCTGTATCAGCTCAAGGCAATAGACAGTGATGGAATTATAGTGGTGTATCACGAGAAATAAGAAATAAGTTGGGGAATAAGATCGATACTGAACTTGTAAAATTGTATGTAAAAGGTACTGCTGACAGAGAGCCCAAGGACACCCTTAACTACATAGGCGTGGGTGTGAACATGGAAGGTGTCGGGTGTGAAATGCGGCGTTTCAGAAGATCGACAGCGCTTGCGCTCGGTGATTGAAAGAGCCGTCACGAAACGCAGACGAATTTCCGGCGGTGATCGTATAGCCATCTTGATGACATGCAAGAACCGGAGAAGGAGCTTGGACACAGTGCAAGAGAGACATGTGCATCCGGAGTGTGCGCATGAGGGTGTTTAAATAGATGACAGAAGCTGCGAAACATCGATCAGAATTCGGCATCTTGACTCGCAGCTTGATCGGGGCAGACAACTTGAATGTGATGAACTCTCGAGAAGACCCCGGCGAGGGATCGGAAATATCAACCGCGACAGACCTGAAGCGGTGAGGAGTCGAGGCACAGTCGCCGCGGAGAACAGATGCAGATGCAAAAGAGTTGGAGAACTCGGATTGCCGTGATGCCCACCCGACTCGAGAGAGCGATGCACCGTGAATGCAAATAGGTCGAGATCCGTATCAGCCAAAGTGCAAGCGACACTCGGTCGTCCGGAACCTATCGCGAAGAACGAGTAGATCGAAAGGTTCTGATGCGCCTTGTTGACGAGATAAAAACGAGCTGAATTCGCCACTGGAAGAAGGATTCGTGTTCCTCCCAAACGTCTTCTAGATCTGTCGCTAGCATTTTGCGGATTGGAATGGAAGTACAGCATTTCTAGCATCTTCCGGAAGACACAACCAAGACGCAGAGATATAAGAGCAACCCCGATTTGCATTGCTCCGGTCTGAAAGCGCCAAACTCCAGTGCCACCGCGAATCGGACTTCCGTTCGATGCAATGGTTGATACCAGTGATACACAATTTGGCGGCAAGATTGACTCTGTATGCAACTGTAGTAAAGTTTTGCTGAGCCGAACAGTCAGAAGATTGGTTCTGAGCAATGAAAAAAATTCCGTCAGTCAACACCTTCTCTTGCGCCAGACTTCATTCCCCCGTTGAGAAACGCCGGATGCGATATTCCTGCGAACGCGACATGGAGGTTGGAAAGAAGAGGAGGCGTGACACGTTACCATCAGTGTAACACCCGTATTTCGTATGTTATCTATTTTTTTAAAGAATTAATCATTCCTAATTACTATATCCGACAGCTTCCTCGGCGCCCCCATCTTCCAGCGCTCAATCCTTCGACGGCGACGTCCATTTAACGGAAAGAAGGCCGATACACACACCTTCGCCCGTGGACTGTTTCATCCGCTCGCCCCCGCTCCTGCACACGAGCTGGCAAGCACTCCGGTAACCTATCGACCACAGAAGCCATGTCTGCTTTGGAAAGCTCCATCAGAGCTCTTCTGCGACCCTCGGACCAAGTCAAGGTTGTCCTAGAAGCCCTGGTCGTCCCTCCGCCAAATAATGCCGGTACCCCTGATCCGTCACCGGGGTCTTCAAGTCGAAGCCAGATAGATGATACTCGGAGCAAACGGATTCTTGCCGTGGTGGCTCATAGCGATGGACCCAATACCCAGGAGGAGGGCAGGTGCGTTCCCCGATACACCGATGCTCGTGCGGTTTGGACTCCAGCCGCATGACCGTCGGTTGCTCCACACGGTTGCTGATGGTATGCGCCCCACAGTGTGTTCATTCTCAAGTGGAAAGCAGCAGGTCGCGCCTTCGATCAATCCGACATACTCCGCGTGTTTCCCGTATTCGGTGGCTTCTCCATCACCATGGCTCAAGTGCGACGCGAGACGTGGCCGATGGGAGAGTCTTCCCCAGGTAAGCATTCCAATCGCGATCTTGTCCGAGCTACGCCGCGATTCACACTCGTTCGCAGGCCTGCTAAGCCTCACCATCACGCAGGGCGACATCCAGGACCTAGAACCGCTGACACTAGCCACACAGCACGTCCAGACCCTGCGCGACGTGTTGGCAGAGTGCAAGCGGCTGAAGGAAATTGCAGGCGAGTTGCTTCAGCTTCGGATCATGAATCGACGCGTGAACGATCACCAGACGCGCCGCCAGCCTCTGCTCCACCGCTCACCACGTTCTCGTGGCTGGTGCCGTACACCTCAAAACGTGTCCCATTACCAGCGTGTGCGTTTTTTGTGCCTAGAGAAAGCGGTCCTTCGTTCATCTGATATGCCGGTGTAGTGTTTGGGGTCCCGCAAGACCTGCGCGTCGCGCACAAAACCGCTCCACACTCGGCTCTCCGCTGCTTTCGCTGGCGAGGCAGGCGACGATTTTACCGATATCGTGCGCATCCGAGATGAGTGGATACGCAGCCGTGTCCGCGAGACGTCCTCGAAGGGGAAACAGAACCTCAGGTGTGTCCCAATATTATTTCTCAGTCAGCAGCACGATTTGATACTCCAACACAGGGTGCGCATTGGGACGTTCAACGTGAACGGCAATCTCCCGTCCCAGGATCTGTCGCCGTGGGTCGGCGGAAACGGAAACGGTAACACATACGGACCCGTTCATCCCGCCACTGAAGGAGATCTCGCCCTTCTCTATCGGTGAGGTCGCGAAAAATCCGTTCGATACCCGGGTAAATTATCTGCCACAAATGAATGTATCTCTTGTACTGAAACATTTCCTCCACAGCACCCGCACCTATCTCCGACGAACCTAAACCCGAAGCCGCACCCGCGCCTTCGCGCGTTGTTTTGGGGGAGAAGGACTCCGTGGACGCCGACGCAGACCCTGGCCTGGACCTGCTCGTGCTGGGCTTCCAAGAGCTGGATCTATCCACGGAGGCGCTCATATACTCGACGAGCACACTCAAGGAGGAGGCGTGGTGCACTGCGGCGTTTGCCGCGCTTGGCGCGCGTGCGGAGCTGTATGAGAAGGTGCGTTGCGTTGGCCTTTCCTTCTCACAATTTCAGCCATGTTTATTCGGGCGTGGATGGACAGCTCGGGGTCGAAGCAGCTGGTCGGGATGCTCATCGTGGTGATCGTGCGGAGGACGCTGAGGCCGTGCTTCAGCGAGATCAAAACCTCCGCGGCCGGGACGGGCATCATGGGCCTCATGGTCAGTTCAATCTCTCTCCGTTAGCAAGGTCCGACTAATTAAACCAACCAACCAACACCGCAGGGAAACAAGGGTGGTACCGCGATACGCATGAAATTCACACCCGCCCGCAACGGATGCGGTGAAGAACCCCGGGCCGACCGTGCTCACTTTTGTCAACGCGCACCTGGCCGCGTTTGACGAGATGGTCGAGAAGCGGAACGCGGACTTTCACGACCTCGCAAAGCGCCTGCGGTTCGACCTGGGGCCGACCCTGCCGGAGGGCGCGACTGCACCCGTCCCCGTGACGTGCAATATCTTCGAGAGCGACGCGCTGTTCTGGATGGTGAGCCTTTTTATCTGTGCTTTTTTTTTTTGTGTCCTCATCCTCGCCTCGCCTAGGGCGGTAACTAATCCCTGGCCTTCGGAATGGTGAGTGAGCACTGATGATGGGGCGCACACGCAGATTTGAACTATCGGATCGACGTTGCCGACGCGGATGTGCGCATCATTTTGGCCGCGGAAGAATGGGCAGAGAGCAGATACGAGACCCTGCTCCAGTACGATCAGGTACGGATTTTTTCGCAGCTTCGATACTGGTGGTTAGTTGACTTCGAACGACCCCGCGACAGCTGAAATCCGCTGTGCGCGCCAACAAAGCATTCGACATGTTCTCCGAGGGCCCTATCACTCATTTGCCGTTTGTATTTTCAGCTTATGTCGATTACTTGCTTCATTCTGACGATACACAGGACATACCGGTTCAACTGCGGGATTGCTGAAGGACGATCTCGGCTACGACCTGAAGTCAGTCGCCATCTCTCCGTCTCCGCCTGGCAGAGTAACTAATGCCCGACCAACAGACGGCGTCCTGCATGGACCGATCGTGTGCTCTTCACCTCAAACGTCTTCGCCCCCGTGCAGCAGCTGAGCTATACAGGCCATCCGCAAATCAACACAGAGTGACCATCGGCCTGTGTCGGCCGAGTTTACCATCGAGGTGGGTTTCCTGGAATCGCAGATTATTTATGGGCAAATGACCAAGGGCTCCCGTGCAGGTTGACCTATACAATCAGCCCGCCGCGGAGGCTGCCTGCAGACAAGCTGTACCGGCAGTTGAACGGGCTCGAGGATGCGCACGAGGACACAAATGCGCGGATTAACCTCAAGATTATGAATGCTGCGGTCGAACTGGGCAAGGTTTCGTGAGTGTTGTGTTTTCCAGACCATACACAGTGGATGGATGAGGTATTTTTTTCTCGTAGCTACAAACAGACCGTCACCCAGCAGGTGGGCATTCGGAACATCGGCAAGGTGTGGCCCGTTCACTTTCTGATCTACAACTATTCGCTGTAACCGACCTCGGTCTGCAGGTTCCCTGTGCATACCGACTGGTGCCCATCGACCCAGAGTCGTCCGTCCGTCAGTCGCCTCTCATGGTAGAATCTGGGTTTCGGACTGACAGCTGCCACCGTAGATCCTGATTGGTTGAAAGTCGAGCCAATGACGGTAAGTGCCGCCGAAAAGCGGCATCGTCAGTGTGCCCAACCGATTCTATCCTAGGCTCTGCTCTTGCCCGACGAGCTTGCATATATAACACTGACCGCGTATGTCGACAACGATTCTGCCTCGCGGTTGAACATAGACCACAAGGCGCTGGAGTGCACCCTCATTTTGCATACGGTTATGGGGAAGGACCACTTTATTGCGGTTACGGCGGAATATGGTGGGTGGTTGTACCAAAATACGGACATCCAACCTGGTACTAACCTGAACGTATTTCTGCAGTGCCGACATGTTTTGCGAATACGCTGTCAAGGCTGACGCTGTTGCCTGGCCCGATACGGTCGTTAAAATCCCGAAGCGAACTGCTCGCAGCAGACCGAGCTATAAATGCGCCCCGGGAGATTATGCGTCTTGTGAACTGGATGATGGGTCCTGACCTCCACCTTGTACGTCCTTCTCGCTCCCGCCGCATCTTGAACCAATAACGGAGCTATATCCGTAGGACAATGTTTTCGTCTCACCAGCGGATGAGACAAAGGTCGCCACCATACGGGAGGTTTGTGGCACTTGATATTCACATCGTGTGTTTAACTCAGATCTTTCGGTAGTGTCTAGACACAGGCGCAGACTTCCCCTTTTCGCCGGACCCGAAAGATGACCAGGCTCCTGTTGCCTTTGGCGAGACCCTCTTCCGCTTGCTGGATTCCTTACCAGAGCCGCTCATTCCGGTTGAGCTCCACCTGCGATGCAGCGAGGCGACGAACCGCTACGAGGCCTTTGAGCTGCTCGACGCGCTTCCTCCGACCGCCGTGAATGTGCGTTCGCCTTTTCCATCATCAATCACGCAAGTGCATACTGACGGTTTCAATCAGGTCTGGATATCGGTGACCGCGTTCCTGCATTTCGTATGCCAGTCTTCGGCCGACCCGGATGCCAAGACGCAGAAAAATCGGTGCGTCGGCAGTGTATTTATGTTCTTGAACAAATTTATTTATGCCTCGTTCGTTTACAGCGGGCTTGTTTTGCACCGGTGCTGCTTCGGGATACCTCCAATTTGGCTTCGCCCGTCGGACGGAGGAACTTTCTGCTTCATTTATTTTGTAGATACTCGATGGCATACATATACCCTAAACCGTAAACGCGAACTCGAGCGAAACCTCAGACCGATAAGTAAGCCTGGAAGCTAAGCCGAAACTCCCGAAACTCATGTGGACATTTGTTACCAACATTGCGCCAGTGTACTACCACGCGGTTCGCGTTGTCCGGTGCCGGGTGCGCCGGAGACAATAGGGGGAGGTAGCGAGTCCCGCACTCCGCTAACGGATTGTTTTACTTTAGCTGAACTGCCACCTGGCCGACCATAAAGTTCGTGGCTTCTTTTGTCTTCTCTGCTTCTTTTAGTTATTTAGACGCTCACATATTTAACGGCATCGGTAGCTGCTAAATGAAGACGCGATCACAAACATGTATCCCACACAACTTTGTTAGAGTTGCTATAGCATCCGTCAAGATACGGCTTGTGCCAAGCTTGTGCACACTGCACATGGCGGATACGTCGATTGAGTGTGGCTCTGTGCACGGATGGAAAGCTATAAAGTCGACCCACTCACCAACATGCTCTCCAGTTGGATTTCAACCAAACTTTATTCACCTTCACTCTCATTTCACCATGTTCAACAAATCAGCCCTCTTGCTCGCAGTTACTCTCGCTGTTTCTGTTGCGGCAGGACCTGCCCCGACCGCGCCCACCAAGCGCGGAACCGCCATCCCTATCGCGAAGCGTAGCTCGCTCACTCGGGAGGATGGTGTCTTTGACCACGACAAGGCTATTGCCTCAACGATCTTTACTCTTAACAAGCACCGTGCCAACTTGATTAACTTGGAGAAGAACAAGGGTCTCGATGCCTTCCACCAGGTGCGCCATTCAATCCTCTCCCTTTTCAAGTAGCTCTTACTGACAATGAATTATTCAGGGTGCCGAGATCAAGGCCCTGAAGACTGTTCCCGTTGACGTCGAGGCCCGCATGCAGCAGCGCGCAGTGAAGCGCCAGTCTGAGACGTTGACCGATGAGGAAGATGACCTCGAGTGGGCTGGCACGATCTCTGTTGGCACTCCCGCTCAGAAATTCTTGATCGACTTTCGACAGTACGTTCTTATGGCTTGTCTAGCACATGCTTCCTCTGACTTGATGCCTCTCAGCCGGCTCTTCCGACCTGTGGATTCCCTCGTCGTCGTGCACGAGCTCCACCTGCTCCTCCTAAGTCGAAGTACAAAGCTACCTCCTCGTCTACCGGCGTCAAGAAGTCCGGCACCTTCTCCATCGAATACGGCGATCTAATCGACTGTCTCTGGCCCGATTTATACCGATACTGGTGAGTACCCTCGATGCACCGCTGGTGAGGCTTAGCTCATTCCAAGCCCTCATAGTCACCGTCGCGAAAATCCCTGTCACCAAGCAGTACTTCAGCCCTGTGACCACCCTGTCGGCGAGCTTCGCAGACGACCCCATCGACGGGTACATATCTTTCCTGAACGTGTTTTTCTCAGCTCTAATGCTTCTTTTATTCAGCATCCTCGGCCTGGCGTTCCCCGCCATCTCCAACCTCAACCAGAACCCTTTCTTCGTCAACGCCGACGCAGGCCGGCGTCGTCGACGCCAACCAGTTCGGTTTCTACCTCGCCAGCAGCGGCTCTGAGCTGTACCTCGGCGGCACCAACGATGACCTGTACTCTGGCGACATTGAGTTCAACTCGGTCGACTCGTCCGGCGGATTCTGGCAGGCCACCGGGGGCAAAGCCCTCGTAGGCTCGACTACCGCTGTCTCTGGTATTGAGACCATTATCGACTCGGGAACGGTGCGTCGGTTTTTTTCGAGTGACTGCAAGATCTGGTCTCACTGGTCATCTTAGACCCTTATTACGGCCCGCCTGCCGATGTAAAGAAGATCTTTGCCAAGGTCACTGGCTCCGAAGGTGTACGATTCCTGAGAACGGTGCGTTTTTTTCTTTCACTTTCATACCTTCCTCCCTTACTGCTTACTTACTTACCCCTACGGTCAGGCTACTACTCATACCCCTGCGCAACGCCACCACGCCATCTCGTTCAACTGGGGAGGGCAGAACTGGGCCATCTCCGCAGCCAACCTCAACCTCGGACAGACCGCAACCGGCTCCAAGGGACTGCGTTGCGTCGAATTGCCGCGCAGGATCTGGGGCTGGGCTCCAATGTCTTCCTCCTTGGCGACGCGATTCATGAAGAATGTCTACACCGTGTTTGACTTTGACCAGGAGGCCGTTGGATTCGCTGAGCTCGCATAGACGTAAGACACGTAATTGTAACTGCGCTGTATCTATCACCACCAAACATTTTTTTCATCACAACGCACTGCAGTCTTTGAAAGTTTCGCGTCGGCGCATTTCCACGTGATCGTGTTTTGGGTTCTTGAATCTGCCATCGTGGTTGATTTGTGAAACAGGCGCCAAAATCGATTTGACGCTGGTATTCTCGCTCCTACTCACCGGAGCGTCTACGAAGTTGGAATTTATACCGATACAACTTTGGAGGGACTTTCAAGCAGTGGGATTTTGCCCGATGGCACATCTGGGTCAGCTTTTGGATGCGCGCGCGATGCGAACACGACAAGAATACTTACCGGTCTTTCTGTCGCTATAGAAGAGACTGTCAGCCTGTACCCATGGTTCCTAGTTGTCGATGGACCTGCAGGTTTATCCCTCGATTTAAACTCCTCCGTCTGACCGTTCAAACGCGGACAATTCAGCCAGGTTGCCATTTGTTGCAGATATATACCACTTTCACTGGATGAGAGTGTGAGATCAGATTTTATTGGCCTAATTCTTCGCAATCACAGATCTAGGGACTGGATTCGTGGTAGGCCTCTTCATTAGTTTCCATTGTGCACCTGCAGGTCCTGGAATGAACACAGTTCGACTACCATGGTCGGTCCCAAGTTTTTGAATTATACAGTATAAGTAATTGAGCGAGTTCGTAGTTCTGCGTAGGCCTTGATCCAACTCAATGGCGGAGAACACAGTATGATCCCCGACGATTTTCAATGTCGATCTATTTTCATGTCTGGTAATTCGACTTGCTGATGCACCACAGAACAAATGGCGTTTATCAATTCAAATCCTTATTATCTTTGCGTCACTAGGATATGCGAAGTTTTCATTCTGTGCTCGAGCTTTGTATACGGAAAAAAAGACGAAAGAGTTTCAAAACAAGTCCATTCAAACTCCGAGTTCGTTCGCGTAAATTGTGTACAAATCGCAGGAAAGAACATATGCATCGATGTAGAACGGGTGCGTAACGTTACATGCCAGTGAGATACAAATAAGGAACGAGCTAATTTTGAATCGATACTCCCCTCAGTCTTTAAGGTACTCCGTAGATATCTCCACGGCAATGTCCAACCGTGGCAAAGGCTTGTCGACCCTCCATCCCTGTGTTTTCCCTATCAGAAACCTCGCGTCCCTCATGACTCCCCAGTAGGAAAAGCCGGTTCCCCACCGCCACGAACGCCTGCAGGTCTATGTTCAGGTCCCACACCGCCTCACGGATGTCGAGACAGCGAATGCGTTCGGCGGGAGGGAGGGAGTATAGCCAGGCTTCTGGGACCAGAGCGTCGTCGTCGGCGGTGTGCTTGACCCACGCGACCAGCATCACCGAGTCTTGGAAAGAAGCGGGAGTGGGCACCACGGGAGTGGCGGCTGCCGGAGCTGGATTTTTCGGCGGCCGCCCGCGGGGGCGCTTGGTAGGGGAGGGGGAAACAGAAACAGACTCAAGCTTCGGGCGCCGCGCAGCGACAACCAGCGAGGCCGTCTGATACCATGCTATACCCTGCGGGAAATCGCCCATGGTCGTGCGCGCATCGTGGAACGTGTGGTTTTCGGTGTGGAAGAAGATGGTGGACTCGCGAGACAGATCTATAGGCTGGGGTGGAGAGCGGGTTGAGCTGTGCTTGTGGGGCTTAGAAGGCTGGTGGCTTTCTCACCTTGTCGCTCGTCCTGCCTCGGGTCAGCAAAATCTTTTGGCCGTTAAACACGGGCGTGCTTTGTATACCATAACCCAACAGAGGGAGGTCCGGAGGCAGGGGTGCGTCCGAGACTCTCCAGGTCCACCGGGTGCGCGGTGTATACTCGGCAATAGAATATGTGCGGATCCCGGGGGAGTCGAAGTTCTCCCGCCCGCCGAAGATGAAGAGGCTGTTGTCCACCGCAACCATGGACGCGGACAGGCGGGGACGCAGCGGAGTGCCTTGCACGTCCACAAACCACCAAATAAGCAGATCCAGATCGACCGCAATGAGCTCGGATGTCGAGTTCTCCGTGTCGTACCCGCCGAATAAAAAGAAATATGTCCCGCCCCCGACGGAAATAAAAGCAACAGCGGGCTCCGTCAAGGCTGGCAATTTACGGCGCTCCAATGTATTATCCTCCTTGAAAAAAGGATCAAAAACATAGTTGCGCGGGCGGAATTTAAGCGAATCCTGAAGACGCAAGATGAGCGCCGCTACAGATAAATGGACTTGGGCGGGCTCACAGTGAGATTCCACCACTGCTTAGTCTTAAGGTCCAAACAGTGAAAGTCGCTTGTGGGGATGTTGTCGTCGTCCCGAGGCCGGACCCCACCATACATGTACAGTTTCTCCCGTTGATGGTCGACTGTAGATGATCCCCAATCATTAAAGAATGGGAGGTTGCCCCTTAACTCGGTGGGAGCAAATCTCAAAGCTTCATTAGGCCCAGGGTGAGTGCGAGCAGGCCCGGCCGAAGATCCCGCCGCGGCAGACATTGAAGCAGCTGTCTTCCGGAAGAGTAGTCACAGCTGTGACCGACAGGGTTTCCTTTTCGAGCAACTCAGCCAAGTAATCGCAAAAGAATCGGCTTCGTCAGAGCAAAAGAAATACAGCACGTTTATATTGCTACACAGACCATCCGGAGAGCACTAGTGATTTCTAGGATAAATTGAACGGTGACCAGGTTATAGCGTCTCACACCATCCCAACACCCGTTTCCCCACACGCTCGACAAGCCCGTCATAGTCCAGGTTCTGCCCCCGTAGGAAGAGCCCGCAATGCGCAGCTACTTCATCTTCCACACCCCCAATTACCACCTTCTCCCACTTCTCGCCCCCGCCAAGCACCTGCCCGAGCCCCGTGGGGAGGACGATGAAGTGATGGCCTGCCTTGCCCTTCGCGCGCGCCTTGTCCTCCTTTTCCTCCTTAGCGCGCTGCTTCTGTATCTTCTTCATCTCCTTCTCGCGCGCCTTCTCGAGCGCGCGCCGCTCCTTCTCCGCTGCCTTTGCCGCCTTTGCGACCACCTTCGGATCGGAGGAGGCGGGTGTCGGACTGAGCGGAGAGGGGGCGGAGGACGCGTCCGACTGGGACGTTACGCTCGATCCCAGAGACGGCGTCGCAAAAGAGGAGAGGGTGGGAGAGGCGGTTGGGCTCGCGGCCGACACCGATGTCCCTCCCATTGCATCGGACTCCGCGGTCGACATACCGGCCATGCCCATCTGGAGGAGCGCCATGTCGTTGTCCGCACGGTCCTCCTCCTTATCCAGGTCCTTCGCATGCGCCCCTTCCTGAGGTGCGCGCGGGGGCGTCTGCGTCCAGTAGTTAACCCACAGCCCGCCGGGCCACGCGACGAGCCGCGCGTACCGCTGCTTGAGGTCGCTGGGGTCGAACATGCACGAGCCGAACTGGAAGTATTCGACGATGAAGCGCATGCCGGCGCTGAACGGCTCGTCGGAGTGTTTGCGCATCCAGCGGACAAGCGGGTCGTTCGAGTGCGCGGAGAGGAATGAGATGGTCTTGTCGACGAACGGGACGGCGGGGAGGCTGAAGGGATTGGGCGAGGCAGGTGGTGCGGACTGTCCGAGCGCAGGGGACGGGAGCGGGGAGTGTGGAAGGGAATGCGACGAACGATTGGCTGGCGACTGCAGTTATGATCGAGCTCACTGCAAGAAGCTGCGCCACGCACCGTCTAGCTTTTTCTTGAATCCATCCCAATCATCAGTAACCTGGTCATCCACAATATGAACGTCCTTGTGCTGATTCAGATCCCCCGCAGTCGTCTTGTCCCCGTCGTCGTCCGGGAACAGCGACGCGATGCCGCTGATCACGACGTGGGGGTGCATCCCAAGAAAAGGCACGTCGAAGGCGATAACGCCAAAGATGCGGCGGGATCTCGGGATCCCAGAGTTTGAGGCCTCGGTCGCGGCGTCAGCAGCTAATAAACCCCCCATGGAGTGCGCTAGGAGTATGACGGGCCCCGGAGGCTGCGTGGAGAGCCTTCACTGGATATCTCATTCATTGGAAGCGGGACAAGCAAGAAAAATGCTGACCATGCCAGAAAATTCTGCGTAGCCAGAGCGATGGGCTTCCGGCTCTTGTATGTCGGGTATAGACTGCTCTGTATCTTGATATTCAGATGCGAGGGTATGTGAGCTGATAGGTGCACTTGTAGGTCCGTTGGAAAAGTCTGAGACGAGGTCAGGTCTTGAGCAGCGGTAGGCCAAAGCAAAAGCAAACCTGGAAGCTCGTGTCGTTTCCTGTGGTTCCAATTAAGAATCGCAGGGCTGAAATGAGGAAATGAATGGACCTTGAAAACCGTGAATGTAGACCAAGTGAATGAGGGTCTGGGTCGATATCAATACACGACATGATGTACAGAGCTAGTTATTGAGCATACCCGTGGCTCTGAGCCAGCCGTAGACGTGCTCATGCGTCGCCGGGAGATGGCTCTGGACAAGCTGGGTGATGGGAGGCAGTGGGGCCAACGCGATCACGTGGAGTGGTGACGTCATTCCACTGATGCGCGAGCGCGCACTGTGACTTTCCGTTAGTCGACACAAGGCTTGGATTCGGAAATGAATGTGTTTTGGGTGCTGATCAAGTTGACCTATGATTGTATTTCGGTTACAATCATTCAAATGTTGGACAATAAATGTCCGGATCGCCCCCGTCAGCTTCTGCTTGGGTATTTGATAATATTCATTCGCCGTCAGAAAACCGGCGCTCTTCGTAGGTAAGTTGACAACCCCAACTTATTGAACACACTAATACTGATCTGCCACAGCTTCTACTAATGAGGCAATACATAGTAGAAACCTAGCTAATGCCCAAACTCCTGACAAGCTCAAACCGCCTGGATATACTCGACCTCTGTATGCTTCTGCAGGTCCGCGCGGGCGGGGACCAACCCGGAAAGCGAGTAGCACATGACGGCCAAAAGCTCAGGTAGCGCGACGAATGGATACCACAGGCCCTCCTTATTCTGGCGCGCCGAGTGTTTATGGTCGAAACCATGAACACCTCTCGCGCAATGAGGAGCAGCGAAATGAGCGCGAGGATATGCTTTCCATGGCGATCACCGAAGCGTATTGAGGGGAACTGCGATTCATCTACTGTGAGTAACATGACTGGTATGAATGTCGTCACGCACGTCGAGTGCCGCTTTGCGTGAACACCAGGAGTGTCTGCACCGCCTGGATGAGCGTGAGGACGAGGAAAAGGATCGTGCTTGCGCGGCGGAGATTCGCGCCGTCGGCGGCTTTGCTCGGATTGGAACTCGTGGCATCACTAGTTCCCATAACGCCCAGCACCACACCGATTATAAGAGCGACTCGGAAGACCCGCCGCTCACGCATTATTCTAAGCGGGAGATATTCCACGGCTGGAGCTCCGGAGATAATTTCTCTGCGGGATTTAATATCAGTAAACTGCACATACGAAAAGCAGAGGCAGCACGAACCGGTCGAGCACAAGCGTGTAAGCCGAGTACAGGAGTGCGAAAAATCCAACACCGAACATAATCTCATCTGCGATGAAGACATTCAAATTTTGGCCAGGGATTTTGAGCCAATGAGCATGGCCCGCATAATAAATGCTACGACGCGCACTAGAGATTCAAGCAATGTTATTGCAAGTGAAACGAAAATGAGGAGGGGCGACTCACTGAGACAGAATACTGAGAGAGAGATGTAGACATATGTAGTGTTCTTGATCGACTGTCTGATGAACCAGAGAAGAAGGGCAGGTACACGAGCGCGAGGAATGACAGCGGCTGGAATTGAGTGGAAGCCAAACGCGGTAGCGTAGTCGGTAGAAGACATGGAACAAGATATTTAGACTGGAGTGTACTGTGTTGCTCTTTTTTGGTTTGCTGTGGAAGGAATGAGATTATACTGCTCAGTAGATTGCTCATAAATAGTCCCAGCTGGCCCCGAGAAGGACGGTCCAGCACTAAAAATAGTATAGAACTGGTCGATGCCTCCATAAGGAAACGAGGTTGTGGAGCGTCCGGCCCATCGGCGTTATCGGCGCAGTTCGAGCACATCTACTTGATGGGCACAGGATGTCGATGCCGGCTCGGGGCGTTGATAGCTCTTTTGGTGGGGAGGACGCCTGAAGGAGCTGCGCAACTGCAGTCGCCTCACCAGCGATGTCGTCGTTAGACTTCGGGCGGCGACGGCGTTGATCTGGCTCCGAGGTTGTTCCACGTCGAATACAAACACGACCGTCGGCGATTGTCAAGTCCATCGAGGAAATAGTTTCTCGCCACCGGAGCGAGAAGTGATCCAATGGAAACCCGGATCAGGGCATGACAGCTAACGTCAAAACCCTAGAGCACTTTAAAAAAAGTGCTTTTGGCATCGCTTACCGGCCCAGCGGTGGAGCAGTGTGGAGCAGAGCACTATAAAAGGCAATTGACATCAGAAATCACCTCAGAACTTTTTTTGAAAGCGCTCTAGGGTTTTGGCGTTAGCTGGAACGGTTGAAACCTAGATTAGGAAACAAGTAGTATATCGTGATGCGGTTGATTATTCCTCGATTGACAGATTGCAGTAAGTATAGGTTCCACTTCAGAACCAAAGTGGTCGGCGCCGCCGACATCTTGCTTGGTGTCCGATAATACCAGCACCAACGGCGGTGTGGAGCATCTGCGATTGCAATACCGTTGGTACTTATATGAGGCTCGGTCAGTTTCATTGTGCTAGATCATTTGTGGTGTTTCACCTATCTCTAGAGTTTCTCAAGTCTATTTTCGACGCGAATTTCCGCTCGCTTCATTTGGCTTGGCTAACTTTCAACTTCGTGGACGATGTTTTCTGGTCGTTCTCCCATGATTCTCAACCCGAGTCGATCATCTTCGAAGCATCCGACGGCGGGGAGCAGCTATCTGCTGTATTTGACCGCCCTGAGGTGAATTCGAAATCGGCTATGCTCCATCTGCTTTTCTTGAAGACGGTGGAAGTTCGGATATCTTTGGTGTTGAATTTGGATAAGGATACATCATTCTGAGTTGCCGGCTGTAGTGCAGTCTGCCCTACCTTCATTGTGGCACCCTCCTGCTAGTGTTTCTTCTCATTCATTTGTTGCAGCCCGACAGAATGGCGTTGACTATGATTTTGAATAGTCGGCAGTTATAATCATAACTGATGTAGGAGTAAGTCTCCGTGCAGAATTGAGAATAAAAAAAAGCGCGGGGTCTAGGAAGGAAGGTAGAAACTATATGGCGATTTTTTTTGGGGGGGCAGAGATCCGAATGTCGCAACACAGAACTCCCAGGGCAGCGGGGGCGGTGCGCAGGTGGTATTACTTTTCTCTCGTTGACATAGCATGATGTACATAACGTGGATCCATCTCTGGATTCTTTGGAAACACTTACTGAGGCTTTTCGACGAACGGGTACAATGTGCATCATTCGAAACCATGATAGACGCCATTGACTGGGGCTGCAACGAAGAAGTGAGTAGGATTTGGGGTTAGGAGATTGGGTACCTTTATGCTCTATCATGCGCAAGAAGCCGCGTTCCACAAGAGAAGGGAGAGCCGCCCGAATCACATCCGACCACTCCGAGATGAACCACACAGACATCCAGATTTCCACCGTCTCCAAACAAGGAAAATGGATCAAAGCCGAGCGAATGGTAGCATTTAACAAGGGCCCGTCAAATACCGGGTCTCTGCCTTCGGTTCCTTGGAAGATGATAGACTCGAGCCGTGAATCATGTAGGCAAAACGCATCGAAAAACTCGGCCATGGTCATGAAAGGTAAGGGACTGAAAAAGTGGATAGAGCGCAGGTTCGCGCCAAGTATAGATTTGGGAAAGTCGTTGCCTACTGAAGATAGATGAGACAATGTGGATAATCTTTGGTACGCAGAAGCTGACCAGGAGAGCGCTGGGGGTGCCCCAGTCTTAGATGCTCCACCTCGCTGTGCAAGGCTGCTCGGAGTAATTTTTCTTTTGCTGGGAACTGGGAGTCCGATGTCACTGTGAGTGAATTGACGTGACTGAGGTCGATTTGTGGATTCAGGAGATACCGATAGAAGGGGTGGCCTCGCACATCGGACAGGAGGAGGCTTCGAAGACGTGGATGCCATGGCGACGACTTTGGCCATCCCACCCGTTGCCTGAGATACACACGCGAGAGGGACATCTCTTCAAGAGATGTCGCTCCGCTGAACAGCGACAGCAGCTGAAAGGGAGACTCCACCCTGATCCCACGTAGATGCACGGATTCCAATCGCGGAGAGGAAAATATGGCCGCCAGGGCAGACCTCAGAGGCCGTCCAAGGCGATTCCAGTCCATGGTGGAATCTGTACGCAAGGCCAAAGCTCCGGGCGCATTTTCCACCAGGGAGATCCGTTTTAAATGCAGAAGGGAAAGTACAATGGGTAGCGTTGCTTCGGCCTCGATCCAGGGGCCAGTTTGTGCATCCGGGCCAATCAAGACGATGCACAGATCGTCCACAAGAGGCGCTAGATGCGGGGACGAGGTCAGAAGGTCGAGTAGTTTCTGGCATGGGCTAAGTCCTGTGTTTCGTTTGGGAGGAGTAATTTCGATGTGTTTGAATATGTGAATCCTCGCCGACGTAACAAATGTGGGCGCGGCCAAAGAACAAGATTTGAGAGTAGCAATGTCCTCGTGAAGGTTATCGACCACGAGGTTGATGAGCTCCTGCGGAAAATGGCCGGACTCTGGGCCCATATTGTTCCTATGGGCTCCAAGTGGGCTTGGGATGATGGAAGAGAACAAGACCCAAGAAAGGCAATATTAATTACAGCTATTTGCGGAACTTAAGGCGCCGATCAAAAAATTTGTTTTAACATCAAAAAATGCACACCTCGGTATTTGGCTCCTATCTTCGCCAATTCTTGTCCGTTTCTGTTGAAACTTGACGCGTTCGAATGGGGCATTTGAGGCGCACCGGCCGATATATAAATTGCACAGATTTGATAAGTTTGAAATTCCAAGGTTTCCGGCTGTGAACTGAAGATTGGTGTGAATTGGGACGCGTTCGACGTGTCCCAGAGAGTCCAAATCGTGTATTAAGGAGACCGGAAGGCTTTAGAACGTGTCCGAAGCCTTTGGGACGCAAGGCGGACGTTACGACCAGGAAGGAAGCAAGATGCAGCGCGCTTGACCTAACAAATAATGATCCGGGCTCGGAACGTCCGCCTTACATCGCAAATGCTTCGGAGACCTTCTAAAGGCTTCCAAACGCTCACATACACCGTTTGGGCTCTCTGGGACGCGTCAAACGCGTCCCAATTGACCCCAATATTGAATTCACGGTGGGAAGCCTTGAAATTTTGAACTTACTAAATATTCAAAATTCACATACGGCCGTGCGCGCCTCGGATACCCCGTCCGAACGCGTCTAGTCCCGAGGGAAACGGACAAGAACTGAGCAAGATATAAGCAAAATACTGAGCCATGTATTTTTGATGTTAAAACAAAATATTTTGATCCGCGCCTTAAGTTCCGCAAATAGCTGTAATGCCGTAAGACCAAAGTGATTCTTCGACGACCTTGTCTCATGTATTGCTGCTAGCAAGATCTAATAGGGCTCGGCTACAGAAGATATCTATGAAGCCCACAAATTAAACTATGGGACGGCCGAAATTCGTGTAATTGTGTGCAAATCTGTCAACACTTTGTGGAAGTAAAATAAAAGATAGGACGGCGGGGAACGAGACATGGTCCCTCCTTGCGAGATTGGCCAGGCCACCCCTCTGCTACAGACCAGACACAGATGACGATCAAGATGTATCCATATATGGTCTGTTGCATCAGGAAACCAACTTATGTAGCTATGATGGCTAGTGAGCGCTCAGAGACGCCACTAGAGAGCCTATGCAGTGCTTGGAGAAACAGATGTAGCTATAGAATTACTACATTTCACTCCATAGCAGCTCATAGCAGCCCATAGCATTGCTAGGCGTTGCTATGGCTCGCTATGGACACGGTTTTCATGATGTGGCAATCACAATCACCTTGCCGGGTGGCTACCAACTAATTTTTGAACATCGCGTGGCGACGCAACGTCGTCGATGATAAATCCAGGAATATTTGACGGAAAAGAAAATTCAAAAAAGGCAGAGACTCTCCCTTGCAGCTAAGCAACTTATGCAGCATCAACGACAATATGAGATCAACTTGCGAAAAATCTGAGCAAATTACAGGCTGAACACGTATTGGAACATCTGCGTGGTTTTGTGCTTCGCCTTTGCAGTACAAAATCATCCCCCACAGTCCCTGTATATGTATGAATATTTGCAGATTTATTCAGACCTTACAGGTTGCGGTATGAAGTCAAACAACACCTGGTTACACAGCCACCAAATTGCGTAATCAGTAAGTGAAGCGATCGTGATTAGGTAATAGTTTCAAGTCAGAGCCAAACCTGCTCATTTTCTTTTTCAAGTTCCAACTTGATCTCGATGCTATCATCAGAGTCAAAAATATTCCATGAGAAGCAGTCACCACAATTGATTACTAGACTCGTAACCAGTCGCTACGATGAGCAACAAGATTTCGTAGTAGCATGCAAAAAGAATTAGGACAAACGGGCAAAAACTGAGGGAGAAAAAAAAAAGTAGCGGCAGGGTTGCTCGAACGTAGAGACTGGGAGAACTTAGTCGAGAAATGTCATATCAAAGTTGTACGTAACTTAATCAATCCGACTTAGAAAAATTTCGCTTTGTGGAATTTTGAATGCTCGTAGAATGCAATTTTGAGCCATGTCAATGTTGCGGGAATGGTATAAGAATCATCTGTCAAAATCCACGTCATTAAAACTGCTCGGGCCGCTTCACAAAGAAAGAAATGGTCGGCCGTCGGGTATCTGCAGACCGGAAGGTACAACCGCCAAATTTAGTGTTTTATTCATTGTATAACGAAACTTGGGTTAGTAGTGTTTTCAATGTGATAATCCATCCAAAGAATTCAAAATATGACTTTCCTACGACTCAGAATTGCATTCTACGAGCATTCAAAATTCCACAAAGCGAAAATTTTCTAAGTCGGATTGATTAAGTTACGTACAACTTTGATATGATATTTCTCGACTAAGTTCTCCCAGTCTCTACATTCGAGCAACCCTGCCGCTACTTTTTTTTTCTCCCTCAGTTTTTGCCCGTTTGTCCTAATTCTTTTTGCATGTTACTACTAAGTCTTGTTGCTCAACGTAGAGACTGGTTACGAGTCTAATTGATTACCTTCATATGCCTAGCTATGGCCGCTCATGCACAATGTATCAATGCTGTGCCAGTGAAGGTGCCCAGAGTCAATGTGAATGGGTAGATCTGGGCTAGCAAGCGGTAATATGGCAATTGAGGTGTGCAACACCTGGGAATTTCGGTTTCAATCTAAGGGAGAGAGGAGGAAGAGGGTGCAGAAGTGTATAGAAGGGACGAGGAGGGTGCACAGAATACAGGAGCCTGGTGAGGGACAAATATATAGTAAGTGGGACAGAGTGCAAAGATGTGCAGACTCTCCATTGTTAGACAACAATTAGGTGGCTGGTTGCTGGCAGAGAAGATGGAATTTGTTGCTGGTATGGGATAGCAGGCATGGCAATGTACACAGAGGCAGAGGCTGAAGCTGTGGTTGCGCTTCCTCACTCCACCTGATCTCACCCTTGTCTGTTCCCCATTTCATCTAACCACAGTTGTGAACATGCTTCACGAGAAACACAATAAATCAGAAGTAGTTGCTGGGATCTGCACCGCTAGGAAGGTCACTGTCTATCCATATATGCTCTTTCATCACACTTACACTCTCCCTTCTTTTGCTTCTCTGCTTCTGAAGGCACACATCAGTACAAGTAATACACCATTAACTAGTGTGCCTAGCAATTCTGTGTTAAAGGATGTGTCCAGACTGAACCTGCCACTTGAATTGTTATGTCCTGATCCATCAGGCTGAAATTTCCAGAGAGGCCTGTAGACATATGAATAACTCAACACATTCATTTGACCTATTTGTGCACAAGCCAAGTTTTTACTTAAATACAGAAAGATAGGTAATCATATTGAAGGTTAGTTACTTATTTTTGTCTTTTCTCCATTTATAGTATACCCACCTGAGATTGTAACAAGTACACTCTGTCTGCACATTCACAGTTGATTTGGGCTCCCACTTAGTTGTCCCTCACCTCCACTTCCTGCAACAGATAGATCATCCGGTAATACAGCAGGTACATTGAGAATTGCGAGGTGAACCAGATTGTTTCTGTGTTGTTCCAGAACATCTGCACCAACAGAAGCTAGCTTTTCATCAATATTTTCAATCTGGTTGACCTGTGATGACCTCTCAAACAGTGGCCTCGCTGTGTTCCAATGTTCAATTGCCTCAAAAAGGCTGTTGTGTTGCTGGCAAAAGTCTCCCATTCGGAGCATGCACTCTGCTCTGCTGCGGTGGACATCCATCTCTGTGAATCCTTCTAGAGCAAGTCTGAACAGGGTGATAGCTGTGTGTTTGTCATTCTGAGCAAGCATAACATCTCCAATGGACTGCAGGGCTTTGTAAATGCCAAGCTTCTGTTTTGATTTGAGAGAATGGGCCAGGAACACAGTTGGCCAGTGAGACATCCCGGGGAGAGCATCCCAATGAGTCATGTCACTGAGTCGTGCTAAACAGTATGATACAATAGTGTGATGCTCAAGCAATGATTGGAGGGATTCTTTAATAAGTGTTTTTGCTGCCAGTGCATTGCCTTCTTGTAAAAGGATATCTGCAATTATAATATTGCACATTGTGACTCCACGACCAAACTTAACAGTGCGAAATAACAATGCTGCTAAGTCAAGATTCCTCTGCACGTCTGCTTTGGGGGCACCCATGGCTAATTGAATTTCTGCAGCAAGTAGCAAGGCATAGCCATGACCAAAGGAATCCTGTTCTGGAGATGTTTCTCGAAGAATCTGACTGTTTATGTTCTGAGCCTCAATATATTCTGATTTGACCTTGTGAAGCTCTGCCTGCATTGACATGGTTGAATGATCTAAAAAACTTTGGGACATGCCACAAAGTTTGAGAAGTCTCCTTGCTTGATCTGAGAGGAAGCTACTTCTCTTATAATCACCCAGTTCCATACAGCAGAATGCTTCAGTGTGTAAAGCATTTGCTTGTTGAAAAAAATCTGCAGAAACTTGGGCTAGCCTCTGGGATTCATATGCATGCAGCCGGGCCATAGAGAAATCCCCAAGACTGTACTTGAGCCATGCAAGGCGAAGTAGTGCATCACATTGTTTTGTTGTGCTTCCATGAGAAAATGCCAAAGCAATGCTGTTTTGACAATTATTTGATGCTGCAATAGGGTCATATTGACTTTCAAGATAGTAATATGCAACATCATTGTAGAAATTGCCTAGAAAACCTTCTCAGATGAAATCAGAAATCATTGATTAGCAACCATACATTTAAGATTGACATCATCAAAGCTGTTGAAGTGTTCCAGAGCCTCAGAAATCAATGTTTGTGGATTGGATATGTGAAAATAGACACATGAGAAGAATATGATACTGATGAAGTAAACCTCCAGGTGAGGGTTGTGAGCATGTGGGATCAGTTCAGGAATTTGACGAAAAATGGGGATCATCCCACGGCCAATAACTGTACTGAAATGGGTTAGATCACAAGTGCAGTAAATGCTATTTATAAGATCTGGATGCCCTGGATGTAACCCATTCTGAATCACATTCTGTATATTTGCATAATTCAACGAGATTTGGGCAAATATTTTAGAAATTGCTTGAGTTCTCCCAGATTCTGTAAAGAACTTGAGGAGCTCATGGAAGTGTTGAAGAAGGGGATGAATAAGGTGATCTCCAGGAGGATGTATCCTGTGGATATATTCACGAATAGGCACCAATGTCTTGATCCGTTTCTGTTGGTCCTTGTAAGCAAGAGCAGTGCGAATCAATGCTGTTGTACAGTTAAGAATACTAGGAATTGGAAGCCTGCTCTGCACCAGCTCTGTGTCTGACAGTCCATCAGGAAGTATGGACAGGAGGCTCAAAAGCTCTTGTGCACCAGGGACTGCCTTGATTCTTGGGCTCAACAGTGACAATGAAATGGATAAATCCAGACTGGATCTTTTGTCATGGCTGACTGAGATCAGAATTGTTTTCTCTTGCTCCCAGCGAGATAGGACATTGGAACAGCCTTCTGAATCAACAAGATGTGCAAGCAGATTAATTGCAAGTGGCATATTGTCTGTCAGAGACAAAACCTTGTCAACCTCTTCTTGGTCTACCCCATCAGCAATTTCAAGAAATGTTTGCAGAGCAGCGTCATATTCCAAAGGCACCAATGGCTGCAAGAATGGCCGACTCCAGGAAATCTTGGCTGGCCTTTCAGCCCCTCGCATTGTAATCTGTAAGAATGTGAGTTGAGTAGAAGCTGAACCAGCTGTACCCACCACCAATGCAAGATGCTTTACATCTGTGAGCAGAGACAAGAACTCCTCAACATCTCCTCGAGACTCAATTGGCTCCCATAATGTTTCAAAATTGTCCAAAATTAAGAGAGTGGGTGGAATGTGAGAAAGGTGGTTGACCACAAGGCGAGTGATATCTTTGTCTGGCTTCAGTCCCAGATGAGCTCCAATAAGAGTGGCAAGTTCAGTTTTAGTTGCTACTGAATCACAAGCAACAAAGAAGCGAAGCTGGCCATATTTAGCAGCAATTTCTGTATGATGAACAACAGCTTGTGCCAGACTTGTTTTTCCCATTCCACCCGCTCCCAAAATTGCAATCCGGGGTGTTGTTTGGTGGAACAGTTTGAGAATATCAGCCAGTTCTGAGTCCCGGCCATGGAATATTTTGGGCTCGGAGGGCAGCAGTGAGATTGAGTTGGAGCTTGGTAATGAATATGCTGTGAGCTCCTTGTTAAGAACAAAATTGATTCTGACCTGTTGTATGAGTGAGAATAGACTCCACCAATCTGCACACAAGTTGTGTAAGTCAGTGCTGGATTCTCAGACAAATTCAGGTCTCATACTGTGGATTCTCGATCTGAGCTTGTGTCAGAGAGGGTTTCAACTATATTGAGGACTTCCTGATATCTCTTCTGTGACTCTTTCTGCAACTCTGAAATGTCTTTCATGAGGTTGACACTCTTGATCTGCACATACAATATATTTCTTGAGGAGCTGGGCCTCATGACAACTGTGGTGCTTACGTGGAAAAAATCAAGTCCTTGCTGCAATCCTGTCTTGCAATCCTTGAGCAAGGTACTCATTTCACCCTGGCGGAAGAATCTCCTGATTTTGCTGTTGTTCTGCTGGGCCTCAACAAAGGTATGAATCTTTTGGAGGGTTCTAGATTTATGTTATCACTATGACTGTGACTATCTACCAAAAACCAACTTACTTGTTGAATTTCCCGACATGGGTCAAAACATTCACCGGTAACTCTCCGACCATATCTGACTTCATGTGGGCAATGATAATTGCATTGAGCAAGTCATGAGTTTGTTCCATTAACAGGGAGCATTCATTTCTGTTTTGTTTAACAGCCTAGAATGAAAAAGTGAGATTTCCCCTGATGCCACGTTGTTTACAAGGTAAATTGACCTCAATATTTTCCAAGATGGACTGAATTGTAGTCGAAATAACTCGCAAGAAGGGGGTGTTGAAGTTGTGCGCAAGAATGTCCAGGGTTTTTAGAGTCACACTGAAACAATCCCTAATGTCACTGGCCTTGTGGGGGGGCATTTTTAGTTGTGTGCAGTTTCTAGTACATGGTGTATTTATCCGGCATGGTCGTGAGAGTACCTACACTCATTGGCTGTCTATATCTGGATGGATTAGATGCTGGATGAGAAGGCAGAGACAGCTGACCGGTTGCAGGGTATAGGATTTTGGGACCGGCCAATCCGTGCCACGGACTGAAGTGTCAGAGCCCACCTCATCGATCTCTGATCCACGACATTGGTTGAAACAATACAAAGTAATACAAGATTAGCCTCCGCTTCGCTCCGGGATGCCGGAAGCGGAAGAAAAAATAGTCATAAACTTGGACGCAGGCGAAATTATGGCCGTGCAAGGGCTTAGAAAAAGAGACGGGAAAGGAGGTGGGCTTTGATTTCGTGCCGTTGTTCAGTTCCGCCGAGAAATGGGCGCCACTACAGAATGTTTCGAGATGGAGAAGGGAGTTTTATTCACATCAGGGTGTTGCATCAAGATGTTTCAAGTGGTGATTGGCCCAAATGCAAGATACACGGCCCCGGGTGCGTGAACAGAGTCAAAAATAACAATTGATAACGACAGCCTGGGAGAGGAGAGGCGTACAACGAGAGGTTCCAAGAGCAAAAGAGGTAATGATCTCGTCACACAACCCCGGAATTGAGAAGAAACACTGATGGTAGCAACACATCGGATGGTCAGAGAGATGGCACTGAATGCACCCACGCCGGGATGGAGATAGCCGAGCAATAGCGCAGCAGACAGCTTGAGTCCCAGTACTCGGCGATGGACAGAACGGTCGAGAGGATTGACATTGGGGAGGGGCGGAGTGGGCCGTGGGCTAAAGGATAGCATCCCGAACGAGAATAGGGCCGAGTTTATATGGAAAGAATTTCGCCGGAATAAGTACGTGGCCTCTCGGCAAGATCTATGAACTCACGCTGTGCCATAGGCTGGAACTGCGATCTGCTGTGGCCTGCGAGAAAGAACTACCCACGGGTCAGCTGGTTCGTCAGAAATCAAAAGGCCGTGTTGGGAATCACAGAAGGTTCCGGATGGATGAGTTTAGTCCAAGAGGATGAGCATTGAGCAGAGGAAAGGGAAAGAGGATAGGCTATATGGAGAAAGGAGCCAGGTACAAATTGATGAGCACCGCCGAATGAGCAAAATCTTAAAGAACGGCTAATGTACTCTTACCGATGGCGAGGTACAAAATAAAGTGCCTCCGATTTTTCAGGGTCAGAAGGAAGTTCCAACTAACTTTTAAAGTGAACTGTGCTTCAATCAGACATCTGTAATATTCCTCGCAGTTCGGTGGATTCACGAAGGCCGAGAGAATTCAGCGATTGGTCAACACCATTGTCTAGCGCCGGGCGAGGCGCCCAGCATGGCGTTCCGGATGGTTTGCGTGACCTTCCTTCCATCCCAGCCGCCGGTCTACTTCCACAAGCGCCAAGAGCACCTTTCATATCGTCCAAGGCATATCAATTTGAAGACAACAATGTAACCGTCTGCTCGAGTTTGAACGCCGCGAAAAGAAAGCATCAAGTTGAAGCAGATAATGCCTTTGGAAGGCTGCGGACGACTTCGCACCAAGCTCGCAATTTGCGTGGATTTGGCGGAGAGCACAGCGGCAAATCAAGTGATGCGCGGTCGGATGCTTCGACCATTTGTATGCATGCTATGTGCGGTCTGTGCGATGCGGAAATACGGAGTCGTCTTGGCGGGCTCAATGGGATACATGGGCCTGGGGAGTGAAGCTGAGCGTAAGGAATGAGATCAAAGATTCGACCGCGACGTACGAGACACGGACAGATGAGTGTGCGGATTTCAGGGAGCGCGGGCATCGAGGCAAGGGCCACGTCCGTATCGCGAGAAGCCTGACACGGTGGAGGAGTATGCGAGTAAAGGAGGTTAGCAACAGTGCGGGACAGGATAAGATGAAAAGGGAGGAAGGAAGGAGAGAAGGAGGAGCATCGAATGAAACGGAACAGTATAGAATTGCGGCGAGAGTTTGGGAGGAAGGAAAAGCGTAGCATACACAACCCCAAGTCACCTCAACGCAGGCCATGTCCACCGGCCCTCCCTGATAAACCAAAAGACAAGAAATAAAAAGAGCTCTCACCATTCAGCAAACTCAGCCCATTGCTCCGACTGGACGAATCTCTGTCAAAGCTCAGATGGTTCTGTACCCAATCACTTGCCCGCGAGTAGTTTTTATGGAGACTCCTGAAGCAGGTAAAGCATCCACGACTAAACTCAGTACGACCCGAAGTCGACGACTGCCGGCCGGCGGACCCCGTACTCGGCAGCAGGAACATCGCACCCTCTTCCGCTGTCTTCTCCTCCTGCACTCCCATTGGCGCCGCTCGCGCCCGCCATCGGCGTCAAAACATCAATCTCGCCGGCGTCCCTGGCCAGCGAACAGCGTCCCATGCATCTCGCTGCTTCCGCCCAGAAATGTGGAATAGGAGGAAGTGGAGGCCGATGGCAGTTCCGGGATAGTCAGTAATCGACGGATCTGGTAGGGCGAGAGATGCAAGCCTCCGGAAGAGCAACCCAAAAAAATAGGGCAGGCAGGCGCGCAGGGCCCCGGAAGAGGGAGAATGGCGACGGGAACGAAGATTGGTTATGGCAAGTGGCGAAGTCTCCGCGATCAAGTTTGGGGCGAGGAAAGTACGTCAATGGGAATTTGCAGAGATTTTCGAGGTTGCTTGTTGCAGTGGAGCGACATCCATCAAAGATATTGAAAACGTTCTTCCAACCCAGTTGCAAATATGCGCTGGATTATCCACCTTAGGGATTATCCGCAACATTCCAGGAGAATCTGTGCGCAGTCAGGCATAGCCTGTCGTCCCTCAATGGCTCAGGCAACAAATATAAAAAATAACAAGGCTTGAGAGTACCCTCGAGAGCATGAGGTGCTTCCAGTAACAAGGGATATCCGCTCTTACATCAAAAAAAGTAAAGCACAAGAAGCCAGGATACAAAGACAGTTTATCCACAAGAGATGCGATGTACAATGGTCAAAGTCAGCAGTCTCTCGCGCCCAGGAAAGTCCCTTAATGTGATTTCGAGTGAATTCTGGCCGATGTGAGCAAGAGAAGAAGCCCCTGAGAATATTGCGGTGAAGAATAGTTGGCGGGTGATTTCGCGGCGAGATGATGGCAGGAAGAGAAGAACGGGATGCCGTAACAGGACTTTATGCTTGTCGTCTCCCTCTAGCATCTACGCGCGACTGAACGTTGAACAACAATGCGGTTCAGAACACTGGAAATCCGGTGGCACGACTCCAAGCCCATCTCTTCCTGCGACTTCCAGCCCATTCCCTTCAAAAAAGCAAGACCGTCGGGTGGCGATCCACGGGCGTTTGCAAGCCAGGCGTACAGGCTAGCGACTGCGGGGGAGGACAACCACGTCCGGGTGTGGATGGTCCATCCAAATATACGTCCAGCCGAGCTCGAGGTGGACAGCAAGGACGCGGGGGCGCCCAGACCCGCGCGTGTGGAATATCTCGCGACATTGAGCCGCCACAGCGCCGCGGTCAATGTCGTGCGGTTTTCGCCCAATGGTACGCGTGCCACTCGGTTGTCGTTGCATTGTTCGAGACTGAGAGGATATACAGGCGAGTTCATCGCGTCGGCCGGCGACGACGGGATGGTCATCATCTGGGCGCCCTCCGCGACACCGCAAACGAGCACCTACGGCAGCGACCTCTCAGCGGACGACCTGCCAGCACGAGAAGGAGTACTGGAAGCCGCGGACCACGTTCAGGTGTACAACCATGCAGGTGTATGATTTGGCGTGGAGTCCCACCGGCGAGTATCTCTTGACGGGAAGCACGGACAACTGCGCCAGGGTATTCGCGAGCGCGGATGGTGGGTCGCGTCACTCTGTTCTCTTAGAGTCTATGTTGATAATGTGCAGGCAAATGCATGCACGAGATCGCGGAGCACTCGCACTACGTGCAGGGCGTCGCGTGGGATCCCCTCAACGAGTACATTGCCACCCAATCGAGCGACCGCTCAATGCATGTCTATCGCATCAACACGTCGAAGGTGCGTCCAGTCTCAGTCTGTCCGAGCTTCGCCACGCGTCGTTCTTTTACTCGCGAGGGTCTCCCTCATTGGCGTCTAACACCCCTCGTCCCTGCGTACGTCGCAGAATGTGGTGTTCATGGGACGTTCGACGCGCTTTATGCTTTCATTTTCTACGGTTCTTGTGCTTGCCTTGCTTGACCTTTGTGGAGAACATCGACCCGTGCTTTCGCATGGGCGTGCCGCCCAATCTTGTCCACGCTCTTTCTTTTTCGCGCTTTCATTCCATTACACCTACTTCTAGTTTCTTCTCTATTCCGCCTGCGTCGTCGCATCTACGGTTCTTCCGCAGCCCGACCACGTAGCGCCGGCGATATCGCCTTCCACCGCGCCTTTTATTTATTCCTCCTGCGGGCGTCGGGGATAGGTGTCACGCTCACCAGCACGCGGCCCTAGGCCTTTTACTATCTCCGCGCGAGCAACTTGGAGATGATGCTATACCCGGCTCGCGCGGGTCACCCGTTTTCTTTGTCTTGCCCGACTCCGGGGATGTGGACAGCCCCGAGATGCGTGCTGTGGGTCAACTTGCCTACTCTGTGTGCGGGTTCTCCTGTGTGGCGACGCGGATTTCTCGTCTCGTCTTCGTGTTATTTCCCGTCATCCTTATGGTCTTGTTACCTTTCGTGCTTCACGGTTCTGCCGTGACGCTACTATCTATCACGGGAGAACCTTTATTTCTCTCTGGTAGGTAGAGCGACGGCGCCGGAAGGTACGCGTACCCATCCCGCGACCCGCTTTTCTACTCCCTTGTTTCAAGTTTCTCTCAAAGTTCCCCCGTCCGACTGCTTCCGCACCGCCAACTTTGGGATGGTGCCATGCCCTCGGGCGCTTCCCTCTTCCGATCGTGTTCGTCGTCGGCCAGCGCTGGGGACGGACAAGGGACCTCTTCGGGTATTGGACGCGCGCTGGCGGTCAACTCACCGGTTGTGGTTTTCAGCCTTCCACGCCATTGCTTACGGTCTCATCACTTTACCGGGCTCGGCGCGTCTTCTCGTGGTTGGCCTGCCGCGCCTTGCGACCCCGGGCCGCTGTTCTTGGGGAGTGGCGTCGTGGAGGGGAACGCGGCGCGCCACGCACACGGATATTGTGTCTCCTGCGGTAACGTCGGGCGTCGCGCACGCGTTTTTCTAGCGTCTCCTTCCCTTCGCCACGTCTCTTGTTCTCCGCTTTCGACTTGGGCATCATCTGTCTCATTCCCTCATCCTCATCTGCTACTCTCATCCAACCCAACCCTCCCTCATCCTCATCCGCTGACGCTCCTCCCCCAGGGCACATTCGAAGCCCATGCCATCGGCCGCAACACGCGCTTTCCCGTCCACCACGCGCGCGACCGCGCCCACAGCCGCACACCGAGCGTCCACCGCGAGGAGCTCAGCCTTCAACCTCGCCCACCTCCCCAACACCAACATCGCGACGCCGATGCACACGCCCGTGAACCCGAGCGGGGGCGGCGAGGGGTGGACGGGCGCCGCGCCGCGCCCGCGGATGTTCCGCAGCGAGTCGATCGAGAGCGATTGGGCACGGGACCGGGAAGGGGGCGGGGGTGCGGGCGGGGAGATGCCTGGGACGCCGGCGAGTATGATGCCTGTGACGCCGGTGGTGGGCGCGAGTGGGAGCTGGGACCAGCGCCGTCGGAGGGCGGGACAGCGCGATGTTCCCGCCGCCGCCTGCGGGCTCGTCGAGCCGCCGGTCGTCATTCAGCGGCAGCAATGCGCCGAGTTCCCCCAGTGGTGAGTCTTTTTCGTGCTTCGCTAGAACAAGGGTTTTGGCATTGGGAAGGGTGGCTACATGCGGTCGTTCTCTGCATTTACCGTTCTCCTTACCCCGAGTACGACTGGCTTTTCGCCGCATTTCTCTACCGCTCCCCTCCGTTCTCCCGTTTTGGATCATTCTGCTCCGTACTCCTGTTCTCCTCCCCCTTTTCTACCATTTTCCCTCGTACTGCTTGCTGACCTCCTCTGTCTACAGGCTTCTCCGCTGTCTCCGGCTTCTCGCGATACGGACGCAGCCCTTCCCCCATGCCCGCGCTGCCCGCAATCCGCACGCCGCCGAGCGCAAGTGCAGGTTGGGCTGGCCGCTACGAGGAGCGCACGGCGAGTCGCGAGCGGGGCAGGAGCACCAGCTCGCGGTACGACGAACGCGGTGGGTGGCCCTCCGACGATCGCAACGGTCCCAACGCGCGGCTCGATGAGCAGAGGGGGCGGTACGGGTACGATGAACGCCGGCACACGGACGGCGCACGGCTGTATGGCGACGAGAGCTTCAGCAACTTCTTCCGCCGCCTGGCGTTTTCGCCTGACGGGGCTCTGTTGTTGACACCGGCGGGGACGTTTGAAGACCCGAGTGCGACTGTGGTTGGGTGGGAGGGAGGCGCGGAGAAGGGCGAAAGCGGGTCGGGAGAGGGGAAGACGACACCTGCAGCGAGCACCAGCGCCACCCCTGGGGAGGACTGCCTCTGCCCCCTCGCGCGGGCGCAAGGCGCGCCCCGTCATTTCCACCGGCGCGACACTGGCGAATACGTCACTCGGAATGGGCACCTCCGGCTCTAACGTGACCGCGGCCGCACCACGAGCGAAGGCTCGAATTCGTCGGTGTACATCTATTCGCGCGCGAACTTTGCACGGCCGCCGGTGGCGCAGCTTCCGGGGCACAAAAAAGCGAGCGTTGCGGTGAAGTTTAGCCCGGTGTTGTTCGAGCTGAGGCCGAACGTCGCGGGCGGGGCGAGCTCTGCGGGTCATCAAGGGGGAGAGCCGCGTATTGGCACAGGCACAGCGACGGGCGAGGAGGGCGATGCTGAACACGTACGCGACGTAGAGGAGAACATGGAGGTCGACCTCGTCGGGCCTTTGTCTTTACCGCCCCCACCCGCACCTAACAACGCCGGTGGGAGCGGGAGCGGGAGCGGGCAAGGGATTGCAGCTCCTGCGCCGCAACGCAGCTTCGATGTGCTGGCCTCGCCCGCCCTCTCCCCAATTGATAGCAACGCGCGCCGCCCGCCAACGCCGGCTGCGTCCAAGCCTGGGACGCCTGTGCCGGGGTACACTGCGTCTGCGTCTGTCACGCCGAATACGGCGTCTGTTACGCCCAATATAGCACCGGGGACGGGAAGCGTGTTCGCGCTACCGTACCGGATGCTGTATGCGGTAGTGACGATGGACACCGTGGCCATCTACGACACGCAGCAGGCGGGGCCTGTGTGTCTCCTCACGAAATTGCACTATGATGAGTTTACAGATTTAACATGGTACGTCACACTCCTTTCGCTCGTCTTACATATGTCTTATGTTCAATCCCGATGTACGCTTTACTGACCTCCATCCGTCTTTGCTCCAGGTCGCCCGATGGCCAATGTCTTATGCTTTCCTCACGCGACGGCTACTGCACGCTCGTCACCTTCGACGAGATCCTCGCTACCCACCACACGCAGCAAGCGGCGCTTCAGCTCCAGCAAATCGCGGCGCAGCACTCGGTGCCCATCTCGTACGCGCCGAGTAGCAGCAGCCAGAGCGGGAGTGGCAGGAAGCGTCCGCACGAGCCGCTGACACCGGCGGCGAGCGTAGATGGAGATGCCACATCCACGCCGATGTCGAGTCTGCCCGCGTCGGCGTCTGCGGCGAGTGTGGCAAGTTTCGTGTCCGACGCGACCGATGCAACGGAAGCTGGTCCCAGTGCGGGAGAAGAGGCTGGCGCGGACGGCCCTCCAAAGAAAAAGCGCCGCGTGGCGCTAACGAGGGTCGGGGATATATAAGGAAGCGAAAGGACGGCAGTGCTTGTTTTTTTCTTGTTCTTGCTCTGGTTTCCGTAGTGTACGATGTGCTAATTGCTGTATATCGATTGTGACCGAATTTACTTCTGAAGGACTGTCAGAACGAAAAAGAGTTGAAATCATATGCCTGCAGACGTCACTGAATCAAAGTGCGGGCAGTCAGGTAGCTCGGACGATGGTCCTCCTGAGTCCGGTCGACAAGCATACACCCGGCCGACTCCACACACTTTTAGATGGACCTCGCATTTGATGCAACGATATTGGGATCTTGCCAAGAGATGCCATCGTGCGCGTCTATCTTCCCGCGGGCCGTGAGTGACCGCAAGTAGTACGGTGTGAAGGGGTAGATAATACATGTGCGTACAGTTTCTAGTTCTTTTATCATATGCATGTATGGATTCAGTGTCGAAATCCAGTCTCTGTGACAGAACCGATATATGGATGAAGGGTAAGCCAAGTATCCATATACTGTACTATTTCGACCGTAGGTTCAGGTCACAGGTCACAGGCACCCATGAACTGAACCTATTTAATTTTGGTCACTAGTCACTAGAGGGTCTGAACTAGCGCACATTTGAGTCACGCAGGACATAAAAATCGAATTTTTTTCCTCCTTCCCCGCGTTTGTGCGAGGCAAGGAACTGTGTTCCACTCCCTCGCTGAGTTGCTACTCTCTACAACACAGCAGATGAAATATATTGGTCACTTTCGTTCGGTAGCTACTCAATCAATGAATCAAGTCAGAGTCCTCCCTCTGAAAGAAGATCTGGATGAACATTTCGACAATTGAACTATAAAAATAGAGGTCACAGGTCCTGGCCGACCTGAACCATCAAAAAGTTGAACCTAAGTGGTCACAGGTCACATAGGCTGAACTTACGGTCGAAATAGTACAGTATGGTCGAAATCTATGTGATCGGATGAGCGACTATATACTTACGTAAAATGGCAAAAAGACAGAAAGCGTCGTTCGTGCGATATGTGACGACTAGCAGGATGCAAAAGAAGGAGCAGGATGGAAATGGATTGTACGTATGGATGGATGGATGGCGTAAATGTAGATGGTATGATATATAGGTATGTATGGAGGGTCCGTGCGTATTCAACTGGAGATATGCGAGGATGAATGCAGCGATACGTGAATGGATGGTTGCTATAGGATTCGATGTATCCTGTTCCGAGATTGCTTGGATGATGGATCCATTCGATGGTCGAGGGCGAATTTGAGTCGAGGATCGGGATGCTATGAGACTGGTGGTATGCTGAGGTAGATGCGAGCGAAGCCGAGTCACACTGCCGGTTCCTCAATTTAACAGGCATTTAAGTTAGCTACACTTTTTAAAGTATCTTAATACACATAAATTGGCCGGAAACTGAATTTTACATACTTATTTGATTTGGGACTTAACAGAATCTAATCTCTAATCTAATCTATCAAAGTCCAAATAAATGTCCATGAAACTTTCTAAATCTAAAGTATCAACAGGCTTATTGACTGCCCTGATACCTATAGTTTTGGCACTCACTTCAAGACCATTTATTCTCTATTTTTTATATATTGCACTTCACTGCCAGCAAAAGGTGGGACAATACTCAAAGTTTCATGGACATTCATTGGGCTTTGATTGTCAGGGGAACTCCCGCTCCGGCCGCTTCAGACGGTTTTCCATCTGGACCTGATCCGGATGCTTCGGCCGCTTCGGCCGCTTCGGACACTTCTCCATCCGGACCGGCTCCGGATACTTCAGATGGTTTTCCGTCTGGCGCTCCGGATACTTCTGCGCCCTTCTATCCAACCGCCAAACCACCCGAGACATCTGTCTGCTCTCGCTGGCACGTGCTGTGTGATCAGGCCCGTGATCATTGTAGATACATCCAGACATGTGGTACTGGGTAGTTACCAATTAGTATATAATGTTTCGCCTAGCATGGGAATCCTCATCCTTTCTTCTCTTCGGATTCCCCCGCTAGGTGCGTAGTATTTCCACTCCTGTATTCTAGTACCTATATTTATGCTTCGGATTCCCCCGCTAGTTTCTGCGCCCCACGCTGAGCTTAAGGTTGCCCTTACATTGATAGATTAGATTAGAGCTTGGATTCTGTTAAGTCCCAAATCAAATATATAAAATTCAGTTTCCGACTAATTTATGTGCATTAAGATACTTTAAAAAGTGCAGCTAACTTGGATGCCTGTGAAATTGAGGAACCAGCAGTGTGAGTGGCAGGTATGAGTATGCACCTGTGTTAAATCGTGCGAAGTAGGGTCCTTTTAAGAGATTTTCCTGTTTTCTTCTAGTCAATTAGGTGAGGTATTCTTTATATTTTAGACTGAAGCGCTCCGTGGCTGGGATAACGGTGATGATGCATCATTTGATAAATTTGAGAGGGATGGAAAGGAAATTGATGAAGAATATCAGGGGTGCTACGAACGAGAACAGGCATCAGCGCGACATTAAGTATGAATGGAGAAGGATGAAAGTGTACCAAAATTTTAAATTGGTCATGCAAGCGAAGCAAAATGAGCGAATATAGGTTCAGTACCAGTTTAGTACCCGTAGTAGGCGCACATCCAGTCGCCGGAGAAAAGGATGCATCAGAATATGTAGGTACAAGAGAAATTGGATCAGATGGATGTACAAGAACCAGATACCATTTGGAGCTGGTCTTGCAGCCGAGCAGTGTGACGATGGGTCTGCAGATGCAGTCATAAAGTGCAGTGCGCTGGTCCTTGTCATCCTGTGCAGGAATCATAAGATCCGGTTACGAAGATCAAGTGAAAGGAAGTGTACCGTTGGGAGAACGGAGGCAATCAGCTGGCTCCCCATGAGCGAGAGCGCGAGATCCACAATTATTGCACGATGAGCACTATGGGATGGGTCAGTCTCAAGAAGGAGAGGAATGAAGGAAGGACAAGGTACCCCTTCGCCGGCTTGTACATGCGCTGCACGACGCGGCCGAGCATCTCCTTTCTGCCCTCTTTGAGTGCCTTGACGACACTCTTGTTCCCCTGCTCGTTCGTCGCAAACTCAAGCAGGCCAGTGGGGAGGTGCTGGAGCGCCATTTGGCAGTGCTTCTCTGACCCGTGTTCAAGGACTATTGATGATGATCAGAATCAGAATCTTGGGGGAGGAGATGCACTGTGCTAGATGCAGTAGGAGCCTAACTGGCTCTTTGCGACCTCGTTGAATACCGCGGCGCCCTATCCCAGCAGCTTGTCGACAATCCTGTCCTTGGCGCTCTCCTCGAGGTTCTCGAAGTCGTGCTAAAGAAGATAACACAAGTCAGAGTTAGGATGAGGATGAAGAAGATGGAAGATAGATCCCATACCTGCACGACAAGTGATCCAGTCTCATGGCATGCAAGCACGGCCCACTTGCACTTGAGGTCCTTGTTGACAATGAGCGAAGGATTAAAAACTGCGTCTATGAGAGGAGGTGTGATGTACTATGTACGCGAGGATCGGCGGTGGCAGAGGGGTACACGAGAGTTCCGTGATCTACAAGGGACGTTGCTAGTAAAAGCCCAAAGTGAATAAAGAAAGGACTAAGCGAGGACGGTGGAAGGAAAGACCAAGAGGATGGAAGTGATTGGTCTGCTGCTCATCTCAAATCAACAGTATTATCCAAGTATTATCGAGTTCTGCTTCCGAGGCGCTGTCAACCTGGTGTCACATGGGACTCCACATTGCACAACCATTCCATCACGAAAAGCGGGAACTTATTGGAAGCCCTTACCTACCATTGTAAACACCACAATCGGCAAAATCCACTACAAAGCACTAACAAGCAGGTGAGGTTCCACCGGCCCATATCTGCAACCTATTTTTCTACAAAGGTCCACCAAGTTTATGAGATTTACCTTGCTGGTAGTGGGCTGCTAGCCTTGCAAAGCTTTGTGTAGGCTTCCCACGTTTCTGAGAGCACCCTTTCACCCTGCTCACAGGATTTCCAAACCAATGCAGGAATCACATGAAGACGTTGAGCATAAAAAAGTATATTAATACATGTACAGCTGCTTCCATAGACGACACTGCAGCTGCCATTACAACTTGAGACACGCGATGCGTACACGGCTGGCAGAGAGCGAGACGGGGAATAACATGGTGTGCTGTGGGTTCAGGTTGGTTGGGCCAGGTGCCGGTTATCTGAGGGCATAACTTGAGAGCTTTCGAGCTTTGACGGCACCGGTCATGTACTTGAAGAGGAGCGGGCTTGGGTGTCTCGAACCAGAACCATGGCAAACTTGCATAGCATCCCACTAAAATCCTAATGGGTCTTGAGCAATCTTGACGTCACAGAAGACAATGCTGAGTGCGGACATTGTTATCGCAAGTCGGTTCGACTCGGAAGGGCTTGACACGTATTGAAGAGATATTGAACGCTTTGGAGCATTGACTGCTTGAGGGGGGCCGCGACTTGAACTTCAAGCTTGCAGGATAGAGCGATAACCCAAGATCTTCATAGGTTTTGAGGCCTTGATAGATCTCGAGGCGCCTTTAGTCTCTTGGAGCTTGAATGTCGAGGCATCTTCAAGTTGCGAGTCTTGAGCCACACATAAAAGAGTTCGGGAAGTGCATTTGAGCCTTAGAAAAGCAGCGGCTGGAGATTGGAAAATGAGTGAGACTTGCAGCGCCGTGCAGAGGCCCAAATGGTGGAACATGATGTATTGGGCCTGAGCTTGACTCAACAGTCAAGGAGCCATTGCCCGAGTTCGTCAGTGAATGCAGTAGAATCGAGGCGACATCAATGAGGACAGGGAAGGGGAGATGGCGGCGGTGGAGAGAGATGGGGGTGGTGGTTTGGGGAAGACATGTGCCATCAGCTTTCATCAACATCCATCAAATGGTCACAATCCCACAACTGATGCGCACGGACCACTTCCGTGTTTGATGCAACCAACACCATTGATGCAACTGATGTTAAAAGCGAGTTGAACTTCGATTCGCCTGTAGCGTGAATATTAGATGAATTTGCAGACACGACCTACAGTGCTTTTTCGCGGGTAGATTTGAATGATTGTCATAAACATATCTTCCCTTGCATGCGATGGTCGGCGGAGACTCGTTCGAAACCATAGATATGCTTCTTAGCTACAGTTTGGTCTCAGATGTGCTGAAAAGTATTTGTGGAAGGAGCAGAAACAATTTCCGTGACGGGACTTTTCTGCTTACATAATACGTGCCGCATCGGGTGGTGACATCTACTGTTCCATTTCGTTCGGTTTGTACGCACTTTGGCGTGTGACATCAAATACGAAATGATCCTTTCGTATGCAGGCTTGCGACCTGTGTGACTTACAAAAAATTTCGTATAAAACTGCCCTATAGAGCCGCCCGGAGCGAATTTTTGGTGTTAAATTGGTGAGAACCTTTCGTATCAAGCCCTCGTGACCCTGTGACATACAAAATATTTTGTAGATTTTTGTGCTTGTGACCTGTAATCATATGAATTGAAGCAAATCGAACAGTATCTTATCTAGACATTGTCACATCCCGGAACCAGCGCGAACTCGAGTGCCAGCTCATACATACCTTCTGTAATAATAAGCTCACAGACGACTCTTCCTTCCTGCTGAGGGGCTCTTCCGCCTTCTGGTTCACGGAGGCCTGCGTGACCACCAATCGTCGGATAATGGAATCTCCGAACAATCTCCGAATCCAGGCTTCTCCCTGCGATTCATCCCAAAAAAATTGAGAATGTTAGAGAAGTATTTGAGCGCCTTGGAGTCGAGATTTCCAGAGATGGCCATGGTGGGGGTAAAAACAACAAACAAAGGAAAAGGCCGAGAGAAAATTGAGAAGAGACGGGCCGGTGGTTAACCGGAAATCATGAGTTCCTGGGACCGACTCAAAGTTCGCTCGGTTGGCACGGATGCGCCGACCAGCTCACATTGAGCAGGAAGAGTTGAGAAAAAACCCCCTATGCTGGATTCTTTGCGCTGTAATCTGATCTGTTTGCACATGTGTATTTTTCACAGACCCCTGTGCCTTAGGACATTCACTGTTTGTACATGTTAGGCTTTGTCTTATCGGCTTTATCTTATCTTCACAGAGTGGAGTGTCCGGCACATCGGAACCTCCTAACTTTCCAGGGTAGAGGTGAGGAGCATGCATTGAAACGGACTGGCAAAATTAATTTAGGCCCTAATTTTCATAGCCGTCGCTCCTGTCACTACCCCGTTTGCTGGTTCCGGCCGCCGCTCGTCGACCGTGGAGAATTGTCATCATTGGGAAGATTTCCTTGGATAGCCTGCTGGGATCCGTCGGCCCGGATTCCCATGCCCATGAGTTGTTTCAACATCAGCTCAATAGTGTCCAGTCGCCCTTCTATGGCGGTAAACTCGTTGAGTGAATAACGCGTCCACCTGGATGGGAGTCAGCTCTGTATACTTCCAAGTATAGGTAAACGTCGACCTTGAGGTCCTTTTCCATGTCGATTGGCTTAAAGGTTGTAGATTTTGTATTGGGATCAGCACCCAGGTACTGAACGATCAGGCTGTCTGGTTTGATATACTGTGCGCCGTTGCCCTCAGTTCCACTCCACGGACTGGAAACCGAGTCTCACCTCTTGGTACCACCGGTTGAACAGGCCCCCACATAGCACTGGACTTGCAGATTGATATCCAATTTCTGCGACCGCCAACTACGCCGGACAGCAGCCGGTCGTGGAACTTCCAACCAGTACGTCGATTGCTCTCACATTGTATCCCATTCTTCAGAGAACTCCCGTGAAGTCATCTCCTGCATTCCCGCGGAAATGATCTCATAGTGCTTCCGAAGAACGAGGATCAGTAAAACCATGATACTCTAGATGTTTCATTTAAGTAGCAGAATCGGGATGGAGCACTTCGAACATGCCTTTCAATCCGGAACCCAGCAAGCATCGGGAGAGTGGATTCCTCAACATGATATTCGATTCTTTCCAGACCCGTCGTGATGTCATCTTCTCGTTTCTGGGCCAGCATGTCTGAAACTCGGATGATTTCCTGCGCGTGTCGGTGTCGAGTTCATCCAGGCCAGTGGCGCTAGCGTCCTGCTCATACCAGCCTGTTATGAATGGCACCAGCTCCAAAACCTCAATGTAATAATCGATGTTCATATCCAGGTCGGGATCGCCAGTTTTCAGACTGAGACATTTCTCGGCCAAATCCTCCATGTTTTGAATAATTTCCAACGTATACCTGCCGATGTGAGTCTAAGTGTCAGCGAGAAAAAAAAAAAACCTAGTGTCATACATGATGTTGAGATACTGTGGACCGACGGCCCAGCTGTAATTTCATTTAGATGCCAATCAATTCCCAACAATCCAGTACCGAACACGCACAAGGCAAACCAAACTGGGATCGAGAGATCCTTGTTCCGTTCCAGGAAGTGATTGATCTCGTGGACAGAGACAAAACCACTAGCATCCTCATCAATGGCCTCCCCAATCGCGGGGTAGTCTATGGAAGATCAGCAGTGACCTGAGGAGCGACAGAAGCTTCACGTACTGACGACTTTTCTCAAGACTTTGAGTGTCCACGACTCTACATGGGGTTCGCCGTCTGGGGTGGTTAAGAATTTGTTGGTGAAGTGACGGCACAGCGCTGGGATGAATCAGTTTGGAGGAATAAGTCCGCCAACATTCAAGGTGCCCACCATCAACGAATACGCGACATTTGACGCTGTACTTCCAGGTATTTCCTGACACACCAGTTTCGTGGAAGGCTGGTCAGAGTGGAGGTGAGAGGACTGACCTTTCCAAATCTGCTTGATATCGGGCTCGTCAATGAGATCATGCGGGCCTTCGGCAATCTACTCTAGATGAGAAAGAGATTATTTGACCAGCTCAAACTCACTCGGTTCATAATTTTTTCAGTCGACCGGTCCATGGCCTCGCGGAGGGCCATTTCGGCACCTTTGATCTTGAAGTCAAACAGGCCCACTGTCCCCGCAATCAGAATGAATTTCATGATAGTCGTGAGGCCCACCTGTTCCGTTCAATGAGCTCGTCCAGGTCATCCTTTAGGGCTTGCATTGTGCTAGATGTGATTGAATCGCGTAACATTTTCGCGACCTTCCGTCAATCCCGCCGGATTCTACGCGGTCAAAGTCATCAATATCATAGAGGTGTCATGGCAAACGTAAACGCTGACCTCGACAATCTGTGCACCACCATGCGACCTTACATATTCCAGCGCCTGTGCTTCTCTTTCTGAGGCAGGTGTGGCGACGCGATCAATGAGTGTTGCAATGCTGGATTTAATGGTGCCAAGATCGTAGCTTATTTGGACTTGTCCGCCCGCCATCTGGGCGACGAGCGTGAACTCGAGTTTCTCCTGATACGACTGGAAATTCTTGGCAAAGCCCCGCAGAGTTTTCGTGAACTCGTTGACACGAATGTATCGAACTGAGCAGGAGAAGTGAGGTGAGATATGAAAACGAAAGCCACAGATTCCTACCGATCCACATTTTGCATTTGGTATAATAAACCTCAGTGAAGGCACCTGAAAGGCCAGATTTAGAATGCGATTTCACCAAGGAAGAGATTTTGCGAACCAAATTTCTCGATTTCCGTCGTCATGTTCGATAAATCGTCGGCTAGCCCGTCCACTAGTTCTTCATGAGGGGTTATATTTTTGTGCAGGTATCGAAGGACGTAAATCATGGATGCCTGCAATGTACTCTCAGTATGCAGAACACTGAAGACCAAGCTACTCCTACCATCGAGTAGCATACTGCAACTATTTCCTCGTCGTTTTCCCTCCGATTGATTTCTAGTTGTAATATATTCTATGCACTTCAGTCAGAATGCAATTAGAATGTTCATTGCGTTGTATTCTAGACCAACCATGCAGAAAGAGATCGGAGCCTGCATTGGGATGGTTTAATCGACGTGTGGATTATATAAACGGGTGGGACCCACCTTTGCCCTTGGATCAAGCTCGACGGCGGTACCAAATACAATCGCCTACCTGCTGAAGCCCGGCCAAAATTTTTGGAAGGTTGCTTTTGTTTCCTTGTTTCGACTTGCCTGACATGAAGCCCCGAATCAGTCAAAATCCAACCGCAGTGCTTGTTCGTATGTCCTACCGTCTGCAACCTTCTTGATCAGTGCCGTGGCATTCTTCATTGCCTCATCTGCGCGGGAAATTCTTGCGTCCATCGTGGTTGACTCGGAGGCGAACCCAATGGCGTATGGGACTGGAGCGAGCCCCACTCCCAACGCGCACTACATATAGGGTGTGGGGTGTCACGTTGGCTGGGTGCTGAATTTTTACATTCGCAATGCTGTTGCGCGGAGAATCAATTCAAGTCACTAAAATTGGGTGAGCTGCGCTGACGTCTGGATTTTCTCATAATTTCGTCAATCCATAAATAACTACCACAATCATAAGGAAAGAAGTTCCCAGTCTTTGCGTGTGCCTGGAGTGAGCGTGTGCCTGGGAGTAAGCGTGTGCCTGGGAGTGGACATGTGCCTGGGAGTGAGCGCGCGCCCATCCTTTTAGGAAAGAACGTTGTCGGACACGTTTTCAAACCCCACTGTGCTAATTCAGAGACACGAACAGTGTGACCTCACCAACCATCTTGCTAAAAGTTGTGGGTTGGGATCTGGGGATGTTTTAACAGCTTCCGGCGCCTGGATAATCGAAGGAAGAGATGAAAGCAAGGGGTTGGCATGTGAGAAATTGATGGTATCATGCCGGTCGGTTGGTCCCCCAAGACACGGTAGACCCTTACAAAAAATCTTTTGGGAAGAAAGTTTGAAGGGCCTCCTAGGACCTCAAGAAGTCTCCAGAATCACTTGCTTGCATGTTTTTGACCTCGCGCGGCCTCTGTTGAGAGTATATTCCCGAAAAGGAAATGATTGACAGGTGCAGTGCTCAGCTCGGCGGGCAAAGCAACCATGTGAACCAAAAATCTGGTGTGTTTGGCAATGAGTCAAGCACAGTGAGCTATAAACTGTACTACATGTAATGAATACACATTCATAAAAGATTCGTGTGGGATTTCAAGCTCATAGTGCTAACATTTTCTCTAGTTATCTACACCAAACATCCTGCAAACAATGTCTGATGTGTCCAAGCGTCCCACCAGTCCGAGAAACATTATGGTATATTTAGACTTGAGCCAAGTAAATCACACAAAAGCAATGGAATTTGTGCCCATACACCAATTGAACCACTGTACATGCCGTGACTTCACGTCCTTTTCAGATGCCATCGGACTCCGAAGATCTCCGATCCCGATTATGTCTAACACTACCTTTCCGCAATCACCCTTGTTCCATTGGTTCGTACTGCATATGATTCCTTCTGACTCCTATGTTACACTTTATGCTTCTCCATCACGGAGTTCTCGGAGTGCTGATGATATCCAAGTCAGCTTGCCTTTACTTGACTCATAATGACTCGTTTCCATCACGGACCCACTCGGAACTCCGAAGCTCCGGTACTTACATTATATCCCCACTAATACTTTACTTTCACATAAATACAAGCCATGTCGGTAGTTAGACTTCAGTTTGAATATTGACTTAGTCTGCCCTATAGTCCTTCCTCTCGGACTTCCGTCCTCCTCCGAGTCTCTCTCCGAAATCGGGCATTAGGCATAGAGAAGGGTGCAGCGCATGAGCTGAAGCCAAGCCCCTTCCTTTCCAGTATACGGGTTCGGTATTCCGTTCGGACTCCGATACTTCCCTCTACATCCCGACCCCTTTGTCTTGCTTATACACACTTCATCTCTCAGGCGTTGATTTGTGTGCTCAGGACCTACGTTAGAAACATGAACTAATCAACCACTTGTTGGTTACACGGTGTAGAAACAGTGCTATGACTGCCAGAAAACAGCCGATGAACCATCCAAGCGATCTTAGATACACGTTCCAAGATCCCGACGAGTTACAGCCCCTAGTACAGGGCCTTGTAAAGGTTGTAGGAGGAGGTTTCAGATCTCAGAAACTGAGATTGGAGCAAAGTGCGAGTAATACACGTTTCAAGACACATGGAAACAGAGTTTCCAGGCGAGATTTAGATACAAGGCTTCTCAGCAGATATGTAGAGGACGTTATGAAGGCCCAACTAGCTAGTTTATAGTCCAGTGGACTCAGGTGATTGCACGTTTCTCAACAGGCAATTGCGTTTCCAGAGTTTTCCCGAAGGTACTTTCCAGACCCCGCACTCAGCTACGTTTCCAGAGCTTTCCCTTGAAGGTACTTTCTAGACCCCGCATACAGATACGTTTCCAGAGCTTTCCCCGAAGGTACTTTCTAGACCCCGCACCAGATACGTTTCCAGAGCTTTCCCTGAAGGTACTTTCCAGACCCCGCACTCAGACGCGTTTCTAGAGCTTTCCCAAACTGGTACTTTCTGAACCCCGCTTCCACACAAGTTTATAGTCAAGTAGACTCAAAGCAAACAAGTTTATAGTCAAGTAGACTCAAAGTTTATAGTCGGATAGACTCAAAGTTTCCCAGTCCCTTTAACCGAATCCAACACAGTCAACAGAGTCTAACAATTCCAGGCCAAGGCCCAAGTGCGTTTCCAGAACGATATATGATTCAGAAACAAAGAAGATCCCAATACAATGCTACTCTATAAGAGTGCGCTCGATTGAGGGACACAGATCCACACCCAGGTGCAAGCTTACTGCATGGTGGAACAACAATACTGCCCAGATCACACCCTGGCAGGTGGATACTGGTCAGATTGTGCCCAAGCGTAGACAGAAACGGCTGCTAGCGGTGGGGGGGATGCTCTGTCCATCGTCGAAACACCTCCAGATACTTATACAGATGCCAAGACCATACTTACAAACCCAAAACATAATCCCAGTGAGTCAATTGTCCGTTTATCCGACCCTTTAACCGTGTTTCCGTCGGTTGTTCTTCCGAGAATCGCCTCCCATTGGTTCCCAAGAGCGAGCACACCATGTTCCCTTGACAATTACATAGCAGAAACCTGTCAGCAACACCCCTGGATTACTCAGAGGGTGCGCAGATCACTGATAGATCAGCACTGCACTTGCTCGACATGTTTCTGCCTTCTGCTCAACTCTCCCCTCTGTTTCCAATGCAGAACTTGATAGTACTCCTTTGTAGCTTTCAGGAGATACCCATTTCTGAGGAACTTCCCAAAAAGGGTTCTTGGAAAAGAGCCTGTGAACGTTTCTGGAGTTGTGATCCGGACCTTCAAATAGCCGATAACCTGTTTCGGTGTATCTGCATTTGATAGAAACCGGCTACCCCAGTACCTGACTCTCACTTGTGACCTAACACGACCTCTAGACGTCTCAAAACAACACAATACATTGCCCAACTCCCATTCCCTTGACCCGTTTCCGTTGTTTAAGTGGATGTTGGAAACAAGTCAAACGAAGTTCCTTGACTTGTTAATTGGCTGCACATTCCCCTACAGTTTTCAGGGTGAGACTTGCCAATGGATGTTCTAATGCCTTAGAGCATCCACCCGTTTCTCTGTGGTTTGCCCAACAGCTACCAGGAACCAGTACTGTTATATAGAAACAACAGTTACAGTAATAAGTCTGATCAGAAACACGCAAAATGACGTGTATTTAACCATGGCCCATTTACTGGCTTATCAGCGTATCTCGGACCTCCGTCGGATCCTGATCGGGAACTGGTACTTGACAACCACGTGAGAAATAGCCTTACAGGGAATGATGCCATCACCCAGTGATTGCCGTGGTCGGTCGGTCCCCCTGGTCAAAGCTTGAATACAAAATTTGGCATGATATGGTTAATTTTTTTTTTTTGCCAACCCCTTGGATGAAAGACGGCTTGAGCGTCTCAGAGTCAAGATTGCCAGAGATAGCCATGATGGATGTGGAAACAACAGTGAGAAAGAAAGAAAATGAGGGTTGGAGTCAAGGAGAAACAGCGGGCTGGTGATTAACCGGAAACTACTGTGAGCAGAAATCAATCCCTGCCATGGTTGTCACTGTCACGAGCTGCCTCAACAGTCACCCCGATCCATGGATGCTCAAAGACGCCGAAGGTTGGCGAGTCGTGCCTTTGAGAACTTCCATGAGACTAAGTAACTTGAGACACAGCAGTCCAATCCCATAAATGCGGAGCATGGCTGACTGATGTACCAATCCTACCACGGCCCAGACGCGACACCATCTCTTCTGGAGCTTGAATCGGCAAGCTGGCTCCTCTCAAGCAACGAATCACCTTCAGCTTCCGATATTACGAGTACTTTATGTACTTGTTCTTTTCATCAATCGGGAACCAGATTTTTGACATGGCGAAACATTTATCAGTGTGTTTGAATGATGTAATGAGAATAGTGGCTGTGTTCATTAGGTTTTTGAAGTCTTTTTAGCAGACTAATCTAATGAATTTAGTGATAATGTAATCCATACGAATGGGGTCGGTTCGAATTCACTGTGTCAATTCTTTTCATTATTACAGTCTTTAAATTTGCCCCGGCACACAAGAGAACATCTGAGGTTTGAATCTTCACTCTTAACACTCCTCTTTTCGCAGCCGGTTTCCCTCAAACAAGTCAATTCAATGTTTGGTTGATTGAACACTCTTCAGGCTCAAGTAACTTAAGTCTCCATTTCATTGTCAATCCATACAACGTTGTATTTCATGGGCGCGGTCAAATTTCTTCCTTTCCCGTCCGTTTGCCGGAGCGAAGCGGTGGCGCATCTTGTTTATGTTATTTAAATGTGAACCGAACTGAACTAAGAATTGAGCACCCCTATTGTGCCCGATACTCAATCCAGAATAGACCTCTACCACAATTATCACGCCAGACTATTACTTCGAGCGCATAACCACACTCTGCCCTCTTCCCCGCATTAATGCGAAATATTCTTTTTACTCTGAACACCTCCAGTTTAGACCGGTATTGCCGTGATGTCTTCATGCTTGCTCGACCTAAAGCAAAATGCGCAGACGTATGCATGCTGAAAGGCTTGATACTTGGTACTACATACACATTGACCATTTCCTAGACAGATTTCGTGGGATGGAACATTATACCAGTGAAATTCCCTGCATCACAAAGAATCACCGCTTTATGGCTCCCATCGAGATTTGTAACCCACAACGACCCAAGCAAATCTGCGATGTAGATCTAACACCTCGGCTCAGCTGAATGAACCCAATGAACAAAATGGAAACAAACCTTCTCAAGAATCTATATGAAGTTTGATTAAACAATCTGCATCTCAACGGAAAATCAGGTTTAATCCTTGATTGTTTAGTCATATGAAAGGGGACAGGGAAGGCCAGGGGCATTGGTGAGGTACAGAGGTTCTGTTTAATCAAGGTGTTGTTAATCATGAATAATTACGGTTCATGTTCAAACATAAACATAAACATGAACAAAAACAGTGTTCACCAAGGCTCAAAGGTGAAAATGTGCCAACCATGGGACTCGAATGAGTGACCTCTCCACATCTGAGAGAGCGGAGAGAAAGCACCATAACAACTAGGCCATGCAACCATTGCAAACTGCCTACCAGCCTGGAATAAATCAGGTACTAATTAACATTTTGGACTTTTGCAACCAATTTACAACACAGACAAGAACTTTTTTGCTCTCCACTTAATAACACTGGTACATCCAAATAAGTCCTGGGAGGATCATTGAGATCTTCATTTCACTGATGCAATTTCACTGTGATAAACTTATAGGTTAGAAAACAAATATTAGTCTCACAGTATTCAAAGTGTTGGAATTTGGACAATGATACAATTAAACAATGCTCTAAAGGATAGGGACCTGGAGGATTCAAGAAACTGCAGGAGCCCTTTGGAATGTGCTGTTGAACACATTGCCCACTGTGCACAAACTGTTCATAGCTTTACTTTCACACAAGTGGCTGCTCAGCCTCCCTGTGACAATTGATTGCTGATCATCACACAGTTCCCAAGAATTTTGTTGGGTAGGAGAGTGCAACTGTGATCTGAACAGCACTCCAAAAGCTGTTGTGGGCCTTACCAAATTGTGTTCAATCTCTATACTACTTGTTATCACGTAAAGTGACCGGAAATGGATGCATCTTCAAAATACCGAGCCTTTGTGAACTATTCTTCATGGTAGATGTATAATCTCCCATCCCTTGAGAAGGTCTAAAGACAAATCAGAAGTATCCCAGCTTGTTTACAGCGGCAATTTGATGTTTGTTGCAGTTTCTGATGATAAGGCCAAATTCTGACATTCTTGAATTTGTTCATTTAACCGCCCCGGTTGCATCTAAAATATCAGCACTGCCTGGGTGTTTTTTAATATGCTACTACTTCCTCTTGCAGCCACCAAATCACAAAGAACCACCTACTGGCAGCCACTAGAGCGAAAATACGATGATTTCTGATTATATTCAGGCACAAGCTATACAGCACTTGACATCGGCCTAAACTGCTTCTGCACTTTAGAATCATCGAGGATTGTGAAAATGACCATTTGAGTCCGACATAAACATGGCTTATCCTTGATTTTGGCAAATTTCCGGTTACTTTACGTGATAACAAGTATGCTACAGCATGACATGCTGTGAACAGTAATTTAACAGTACTTTAGACAAGCACCATCCAACCAGCATGCAGAAAGCAATCAATGTATTCAACTCCGTCGACTTGAGAGTGAATCGGTTCCAATACACAACAAAGAGGAAGGTGAATAAACTTACCTTAGCTTTGACTTCTAAGGTGCTGAAACCACTGCACAAGTTCCTCAGACGAAGTCTGATTGAATTGAGGGGTACATAATCAAATTCAAAGAGAAAAGGGAATACTAAGATCCCAGACTCAGAGGCCAAAGCACTTGTCCAGCCTTGATTGTGTTGGCACTGGTTTGAAAAGGATGGAAAAATCAAGTAGCACAAATCAACCTCAAGTCCTATGGGTCTTGCATATTTAGTCCAGGTTGATCTTGATGTCTGCCAGGTGGCTTTGAGTTGATCCTTGGCCTTGGCTTTTGGAACTGCGGAACTTTGTGGCAGGGATGGTGAGGGAGAAAGAGGAGCGAAATTAGGCAGTCTCTTTTGAGTTGGCTTTTGAGGGAAGAACTAATGATGTGGAAGTTGCATGAAGATGCATCATGGCACACAGCCTAACAAAGGTCTAGAATTGTGGAGCTGGTGAGAAAGGTAATGCCTCAAGGTGACTTCTCTTGGTTGAAATGCAGTTGAACTGAGCCAGAAAGTTTGGTCTATGGAGTGATACTGAAAAATGCTGTTTGACTAGTGAAAAGCCTTGGAAAGCTGGAAAGAGGCAGAGGGTTTCTGAAAATTGCGTAGCAGTGGCATGTGAATATAAACAGGTGCATACTGATACAACCCATCTGCATAATACATGAGGTATTTCAGATATCAGCTCAAGTTGTCTGAAATACAACTAGCCTATGTGTACATAGTGCCTGACACACCGACTCTGAGTCTAAGCAATGGAGGTATAAGTGCAGGTGTATGAGTCAGTCCAATGCATCCCAAAATCCGATCTAGTACATTTAAGGTGGGTGAAGGCAAAGACTGAATGTGGATGTGGACAAAGGCTAGCATGGAAGACTAAGAGGGACATGTGAATGTAATATTTTCATCACTCACTACATTCTTTTTGTCTCTAGTGTCCATTCTCGCCATTCATTGTGTTCAACACTCCTTCAACTCTGTTTCTACTTGTGGCAGCCCGATACTTGATTGGATGATTATTGGAACCACCCCCCCCTCCTAGTATATAAACCGCTGTGGTATTTATCTTGCTTTGGGGTGAGTCCTACACTTTGAACATTCACCTTGTGTTTGGTCTACTCAATCTCTCATGTGGCAGATCTCACTCCTTGCACATCTGTCATGCTGTAAGTATGGGAACCGAGTATGAGCCAGAAGGGAGTGGCAGATAAAATTAAGGCAGTGAATTTTGACAGTGGAGTGGACTGATGAATTCTGGCACAAGGTTATGACACCCGCATTTTGATGTCCACGAGAGCCTATTCAAGGCTGTTGATGGCAACCAGAGTCGCTGGCACACTGCGACATATTCCGTATTTTGGTCAGATCGCATTATGGTCCGGAGAAGAATGGGTTGCTCACCCTACTTCGCCATCACGGGCACTCATCCATTCCTCCCTCTCGACATATCAGAAGCGACATACCTTCTTCCTACTCCCGAATCTGTCCTATCCACCACCGAGCTCATTGCCCACCATGCCATCGCACTACAGAAATGCCGGGAGCAGCTATTGCAGCTCCATTCTGACATGTATGAAGCACGGTTGTGTGCAGCACTCTGTTTTGAACATAAGCACGCATCCACAATTCGTGACTATGATTTCAAACGAGGGAATCTCGTCCTCATGTGAAACATGGCTATAGAAAAATTGCTCAGAAAAAAGATGCGGAAACGGTACCTTGGCCCCCTCATTGTCATCTCCCACAATCTAGGAGGCGCATGTGTTCTCTGCAAACTCGACAGATCAGTATTCCACCGGCCTATTGCAGCTTACCACATCATACCTTATTTTGCTCACATTTCCATTCCCCTCCCTCCACTCCATGATTTTATTGATATCGCCACAGAACACCTTCGCGAGCTTGAGCAGTCCACCTTGGCCGATCCCAAGGAGCTCAAATTTGAGCTCACTGAGCATCCCCAACCCTTGGACGACAAGTACTAGGCTCCTACTGTCAGAATTTCAGTCGGGAGGAGCTCACACAATTTTTCAATCCTTCACAAGCTGCATATGTGTTCGCCACTGATTGCGCAGCTCTTCAGAGTTCGGGCTATGATGATTTACTGAGCCCTTTCATCTTCCACAAAATTTTGGAGTTGAGTTCTCGTTGCTGGCTAGTGACCGAGGACGGTCACTTTTTCAGTCGGGAGGAGATGACAAGCATGGTAGTGTGCTAAACCCGTAAAGTCGGCTTTCAGATCGCATTTCAATAGGGTCAGTCAGAGTAACTCGTTTCGACGTTTCTGGGGTCGTTTCTAGGGTTGTTTCTGAAGTCGTTTCTGGAGTCGTTTCTCGAAATTGTTGGCATCATAAACGTGGGGAGAAACGACTTCGGATTTATTTTGGTGGAGAAATGACTTGCAGAAACTCCTCTGGAGGAGTTTCTGAGGCGTTTCTGGGGGCGTTTCTCGTTTTTCCCACACTTTAATTCATTTTCATAATTCGAGAAACGACTCCAGAAACGACTCCAGAAACAACACATTAAAACTTACTCTGACTGACCCTAATGCAATCTCAAATCAACAAGCACCGCCGATAGTTTATCTTTCTTCACTTCAACTTTAATCTTACCTTTCCATGTTTGCTCCTGTCTTTCTTTACATTACTGCCCGCAATCAAACTCCAGATTGCATATTAACTTAATCTTGCCTTCTTGTGTATCCTCCCACATTGCTCCTGCTCCATTTATACGTTTCTGACGAGTATTTGTACTATATCTCCTTTGCTCTGACCCTTGATTCAGCCCCCCCAGAACTGCCTTGCCTCAATTTATCAAGTGCATTTGCCCACTTTTCTCGATTTCGTCCTCTCTATCCTCTTCTGTTTATATTTCTTGGACTCTCTGCTCCCCCGATCTGTAATAGGTTTCATTTACCTTCCAACTTCCTTTCTTAGTACTCCCCTAGTTTTCTGTATAAGTTACGATCCATGCTGCAATATACGACACTTGGATTCCCCCAAAGTCCCTCACTAAGTCTTTGCTTTGCTGTTGCTCTCACCCCCACTCTTGCTCTCGCACTCTGCTCATCATTTACACCTACTACTTGACTGCATGGTTACCTGTCACGGAGCCGGGCTTGATTGTACACTTCACACTTATAATCTCCACCATCCTTCCTTGCGCTACTCACCTGTTTTAGGTTTGCTCGCGCTTGGCTGGTTGGTTGGCGTGTCAATGTTGTGAAAAGCAAAACATGAGATTTTCTATAAAGGAGAGGACAAGAACCCATCCAGGGTCCAGGATCTCCCTAAGCAAGGCACAGGAAAGTCTGCACACTGTATTAACATCTAATGATGATCTTCTCAAGAACTTATTGAATATTTGAACATACCAGTATTACTAGTGAGCAGAAAATTAAAGTTCCTACACTTTGAATACTCCCACTTGTATGAAAGTAAAGCTATGAACAGTTTGTGCACAGTGGGCAATGTGTTCAACAGCACATTCCAAAGGACTCCTGCAGTTTCTTGAATCCTCCAGGTCCCTATCCTTTAGAGCATTGTTTAATTGTATCATTGTCCAAATTCCAACACTTTGAATACTGTGAGACTAATATTTGTTTTCTAACCTATAAGTTTATCACAGTGAAATTGCATCAGTGAAATGAAGATCTCAATGATCCTCCCAGGACTTATTTGGATGTACCAGTGTTATTAAGTGGAGAGCAAAAAAGTTCTTGTCTGTGTTGTAAATTGGTTGCAAAAGTCCCAAAATGTTAATTAGTACCTGATTTATTCCAGGCTGGTAGGCAGTTTGCAATGGTTGCATGGCCTAGTTGTTATGGTGCTTTCTCTCCGCTCTCTCAGATGTGGAGAGGTCACTCGTTCGAGTCCCATAGTTGGCACATTTTCACCTTTGAGCCTTGGTGAACACTGTTTTTGTTTATGTTTATGTTTATGTTTATGTTTGAACATGAACCGTAATTATTCATGATTAACAACGCCTTGATCAAACAGAACCTCTGTACCTCACCAATGCCCCTGGCCTTCCCTGTCCCCTTTCATATGACTAAACAATCAAGGATTAAACCTGATTTTCCGTTGAGGCGCAGATTGTTTAATCAAACTTCATATGGTTACTGCCTTCTTGCCCACAGGGTCTACCGTCAGTCTAATCGGCTCATGGAACCGCTCCGCAATAATGAGCTCCCTACTCGGTCTGTGGGGCGTTGCCCCCGGCGCTAGGGGCGCAGATACATCTGCCCGATTAAGACTGTTCCCAAACGGTGGATCGCCACGGTCGGTCCAGTACAGAAACCCGTTGTGGTACTCCAAGTCAATCGGCTCTGGCAGCCCTTCAAACAAGATCTGGACATCTGTGCGCCTCGTGGGATCTGCACTAGCAGGCAGATCAATATTCGCACGGAAGATTCGCCCGTTCGAGCCCTTGGAGTTGCCCTTCTGCGTCCAATACAAAAGCCCGTGCGCCGGTCCAGTGCAATACTGACACACCAGGTGCGCTGGTCTTTGTGCTCCTCCGGCGTGGATGCGGAGATGTAGAGCGTTTGGATGTGAGAGCCGTCGAGCTTGCAGCGCTGGATCTTGCCGCCCTTGCAGTCACACCAGTAGAGGTATTCCCGCTCGGTGTCCAAGATGAGCTGTTTCAGTGTGTGTGTTGCTCCCGGCAGGACGATGATGGTTACGTTGGATCCGTCGATGTTGGAGTGGCTGAGGAAGCCATCGTTGGCGCTGGTGCCCATATTGGTCCAGTAGATGTGACCTGAAAGTCGTGAGCTGGAAATATCAGGCAAGGAAGTCAGTATCTACCTTTCCCCGGACACTCGTCAATCTGTACGCCATCCGGACGGTATTCGGGCCAAGAAAAAACAGTGGGAAAGCGAAGGAGAAGAAGCGGATTGACGAGGATCATCGTAGACTGCGCACCGCATGGGAGAAGAAACGGGAACACATGAGACAGCAAGGCAAACAGGGAGGCTGGGGACATCCTCCCGCGAAGCCGAAGCGGAGACTGACACCGGACCGGTTCCATGAAGATGGTGACGAGATGATTGGTGTGGAGGGTTCAGATCACGAGGGGGCGGGAGATTGAGGTGAAGAGAACACTTCTTCTTCTGAATCCGGGGAATTTTCGGTGGAAGGTTCAGATCTTGAGTCGGATCTAGAGTCAGAGGGGGAAATGTGAAGGATGAGTCATTAGAATGTCCAACTGTTCACTAAAGTATTCCAAACCATCGAAATTCCATACCTTGAAGTCGTATCACCGTGTTTTGGACAAAAATGCAAGGACCAATTATGTCCGAAAATCCGATGTGGCCCAAAAACGCAAAAGGTGGTGCATTCTTCCAATTATTTTCGTCATTTGGGAATCTATGCCTTCATTTACGTCTTCTAGATACTCCGGCCAGGCTGTGGAGCTTGAATGTTGATGGAGAAAGGCCAACATTCAAAAGCTCGTGCAAGGACCGTGGAAAGACTGTATTTGTTTCATAACACATAGACGGCTCGGTGGCACGAGTGTAGTCCATACTTGATGCGTAGTCCAGTTGGCCTCTTTAAATTCGATGTATCTCGTGTTTTTCGCAGCCTGGGATCATGTTGATGCACTTTGGTCAGCATATAATGTTGATACCTGTACTTACTGTATGCTCCACTACAAGCGATTGTTTACATTACTAGAGTAAGAACACATTACCATGTTCCGAAAAAGAGTGAAGCTCACTATATATAATGTATTCAAAAAACATTGATAAGCACGGGATTTGTCCACCCATGAAATCTTCGCTTTTTCGCGTTTTCATGACAAGACATGTGCCGGGCTACGCTCCAGAAGCGTCAGTACTGAGGTTCCCAAGTAGCTGGCAGGGCAGGAACCACTGAGTAACGGATGGGAACGGGGAGGAATACTCTGGAACCATTGGCATGTGCTCGCTCCGAAACCTGTAAGAGATGTGTAGCCCAACGATCAAGTGGAACGTGAAGTCTACTCTATTCCCGCTCACAGAACTAGACGGGATGGACTGGAATCCTGTTGTGGTGTGTTGGACATGAGACGCGTAACGTGTTCTGCTCATATGATCACTGGAAGGGGCTGGGAACATCACATCTTGATGGATCCACGCCGTCCCGGGCATTCTGGATAAGGGATGGTCACTAAGCGAGGATCCGATCACTTGGACCTACACTCGTCGGCTCCTGGAGCAAGTACCCATACTGGGAAGTACTTCGAATGTGGTATCCCTGGAGAGCTACGGACTGGGAGCTTATGTTCCAGACGTTCCGGTAGATGGGAAGGCACGGGCATTGGGAGGAATGGCATATACAGTCAAGATCGACATAGGGGATTGGTTGTGATGGCTCCAGCACAGTCTGACCGATTGTACATGTGCACAGGATTGCACCAGGATGGCGTGCTTGACATGGGCAGCCAATAGAAGGACTCAGATACCCATTCTTACGATGGATACACAGAAGTCGGACGGATAAATGGACTATTTTACTCATACTTACTTATTCTTAGACGTTTCCATGTGTTTTAGCGCTTTGTATTTAGTAGCAGGGGCATCTTGGGCGACTTCACGGAATCACCCCACAGCTAGTAGGCGGAAACACTTGTGAATTGGGCAGATACCGGGGAGTTGGAACAAGGTGTCTCTTAGAATTCATCTTGGCTTGGAATCTTTTCTTTTGAGATCAGTATCCTTGGGATCCGACTTTGCCATTTGTCTGGAGTAGTCTGAAAGTGACTAGAACTATTGGGATTGTGCTGAGTACGCACTTGGTTGTTTGGGTTGTGTTGTAAAGAGCTTGGGATCGGAACCCACTACTGTCTGTTACTGTTCACGCTTGGAATCAGCATCCACCTCGCTTTGGAGAGCTCAGTAACTCGTTCTCGTTTGTTGCTCATAGCTGCGAAGCTTTACATCACTGCGCTAATGTGCTTCCTGTTTGTTCGAGTCCATTCTTGTTCAATCAGATCTAGCCAGAACACTTGCACAGCAAGGGTTCCATTCACATCGACACCCTCGTTGCATTCCACTAGCTTTCCTGTCTGTTCGTCGAGCACGCCATCCTGGTGCAATCCTGTGCACATGTACAATCGGTCAGACTGTGCTGGAGCCATCACAACCAATCCCCTATGTCGATCTTGACTGTATATGCCATTCCTCCCAATGCCAGTGCCTTCCCGTCTACCGGAACGTCTGGAACATAAGCTCCCAGTCCGTAGCTCTCCAGGGATACCACATTCGAAGTACTTCCCAGTATGGGTACTTGCTCCAGGAGCCGACGAGTGTAGGTCCAAGTGATCGGATCCTCGCTTAGTGACCATCCCTTATCCGGAATGCCTGGGACGGCGTGGATCCATCAAGATGTGATGTTCCCAGCCCCTTCCAGTGATCATATGATCAGAACACGTTACGCGTCTCATGTCCAACACACCACAACAGGATTCCAGTCCATCCCGTCTAGTTCTGTGAGCGGGAATAGAGTAGACTTCACGTTCCACTTGATCGTTGGGCTACACATCTCCTACAGGTTTCGGAGCGAGCACATGCCAATGGTTCCAGAGTATTCCTCCCCGTTCCCATCCATTACTCAGTGGTTCCTGCCCTGCCAGCTACTTGGGAACCTCAGTACTGACGCTTCTGGAGCGTAGCCCGGCACATGTCTTGTCATGAAAACGCGAAAATGCGAAGATTTCATGGGTGGACAAATCCCGTGCTTATCAACAGCTAAATAGCTATTGCTAACCCGTAATTAACGCATGGTGCGGCCCCATGCCTAAACCAGTCAAATTAGAGGGGGAGACCCATGGGATCTCCCTCTCTATCTTGAGCGGCTAGGTGGGCGTTACAGGTGACAGACATGCCTACGGCATGGATGCTTGCATCGAATGGGACTGAATTAACCATCAATTATTTCCTCGTACTTCTTCAAAAGGCAAACCCGAGTATTAAGCCGCGGAAATTCATGTCGGACAAAGATTGGGCACAGTTAAATGCGATAATGCGGCGCTACCCCCGAGTCACATGTTCTTCTGTGCTGGTGGCATGTCCTGCATGCGTGGCAGCAGCACTTTTCCATTATCCACTACCCTGAGCTGTGGACGCTCCTGAAAGACTGGATTCGTATAACAGACGACGCAAAGCTTGAGGCTTATCTGAAGAAGATTAAATCTGCCGCCCCTGCAAGCTTCTTTGCGTACCTCGAGACCAATTGGCTCAAGCTTAATAATTTGCAACAGCTTGCTATCCGCACACGTCTCCCCACCGACTCAATTTTCGGACTCTATTCGGGCTTTGCAACGGGCAGTGGATGCCGTTCTAGCAGAGACCGATGTGGAGGTTCTGCCGGTACGCAAAAAGGTTGCTCCAAACGAAAGATTGGGGTGGCAGTCGACTCAGCAAGTAATGGGCGCTCCGGTGAAGTCAAAACGAAAGTCCAAGCACACGGATCCATATTCGGGCGGGGAAACAGAGCGGCCGTAAGGCCCAGCTTGATGCACGACAGCCACCACACTCCAGACTCTGCCCTGTTATTGCCTCAGGCCGCAAATCCACCTTCTGCTCCTCAGAGCACTTATCCGCCGGCTTATCCCCCACTGCCGCCCAATCCTGCTCTCCCACAATCCACACTTTCGCTTGATCCACGGCTCCAGGCCCAACGACCTATGCCCATCCTGCATTCAGATCTTCCCGGGCCCTCTACCTTTCACCCAGTCCCTTTATATCCAAATAATATTCTGGCGGCTCCTCACCCGCACTCCTATTATCGTAACTACGACTTTTACCCACCGGCACCTCCAGACGGTTCAGAAAGGCGGTCATATTATCGTTAATATATAATCTTACATCCAATATTATATTATTTTTGCTACAACTTGTCATCCGTAACAACTGTGCCACCCATCGACATGCTTTGACGTGTCTGTCACACTCATTTCGACTCACAGTATTTTTTTATTGCTCTCGCCGTCGCTTGCGGCGAGGCCGCGATTACGTGTGCAAATTACTATATCAGGAATGATGTGTGAGGACAAATCTGGAAATCTCGGTGGAGGTTAGGAAACAAAGAGAACAAAATATAAATAGACTAGCCGGATTCGAACGAGCATCATCTTGGTGGATGATATAATCACTAAATCTACTAGATTAGACTCTTAAAAAGACTTTGAAAAGCTAATGAACACAGCCACTATTTCATTACATCCTCAGGATGCATTGATAAATGTATCACCAACTCAAAAACCTGGTTCCGATTGATGAAAAGAACGAGTACATAAAGTACTCATAACTAGGCAACGGTGCGCTCCTCGGGAGTCAGGATATCGTCCATCGAGTATATGACTGGGATGAAAGTATTAGCAAGGGGTAGGTCTAACCATCAATCTGTATAACTCACATTTGAAATGCCCATCCACCTGACAAAGTGACCATTGTCAGCGGCCGGAACAAATGTGGAAATGCAACAGAAACTTACTTTGTCATTGTACTCGACCCACACGGTTCCAGTGGCAACATTGTCACAAACATTCGCCGGTGACCCGGGGAACTTGGGTTTAACGTCAGTCGGCAAGCACAAACTCCCCGAATTCAGGGGCGCATACATCGGGGTCGTTGACAACGAGATTGTGCGAGTGATCTCCGTGGTCGGCCAGTGCCGCAGCGTCAATGGCGTTGTGCGCTTGTGTGGACACTGTGGTTCGGGAGCTCAGCATGCGAATAATCGATGCGGTGAAACAAAACTAACATGAATTGAATTCTGCTTGTGTCATCAACGTACAGGCCTTTTTGACCATGTTTGTCGGCGCAGCCGAGCTGAGTGCGATACAAGACACAAGGGCGATGAATATGGATGTGAGGCGGACCATAGTGCTCAGCAGTAATTCTCGAAGTTCGTCAAGGGATCGCTATCGAAGCGTGAGGTAAAGTGAAGAGAGAAAGAAGGATGGATACTGGTGTACGGAAGACTCATGGCCAGCATTTATACCCCAATTCACCAGCGCTTCACATGGGATATTTCGTTGAACTTAGAACACGGTCTCTGCTTTCAGAATCATCACATCTCTCTGTCAGTGGCGCACCGCGATGGTCAATATGAACGAGGGAGTAAAGATCGAGGGTGTGCACCTCTTTGCGCGCTTCTACGGAGCACAGCTGCACCGCGAAAGCTGTTACTACGGATGACAGTAGCTGGCGCTCCGCCTCTTGGATCCCAACACATTCAATAGCATACCGTAAAGTGAATAGAAGTGCGACATTTAAGATCGAGGCTGTTAAACTACACACCTGTTTGCGCGCTTTTGCAGCGGGAGCTGTTTCCGTAACCTGGGCTCAAAGGCGCAATTGTCGTAAGATTGACGCCTGACGCCCTAGGCATGGGATGTTGCTGGCCGGCACCAACTGAGTCAAACAGGGACTTATCTGCGATCAACAAACGCAGACGATCCTGAGTGCCATCTTTTGGGGTACAATGTCGTTAAGGTGTTACATGCCAAGAGATTTTCTGATGATGGCCCAACCCAGAATAAAGTGAAGGGTGCTCAAAGTGCGAACAGTTATGAGTTTGTTCAAATGAAGCTGGTACTTGTGACCGCTGTATGGAAAGTTCATCGGTAGCTGGTCTCCGTGTTTTGAATAAATAGACATCTGGGAAACTCAAGGTACGACTTCCACAGAGAAATTTCAGCAGAACACTCACTGCATTCAGGCCTTTCCTCGGCGCATGCTGCGTCCGAGGCGCCTCGGCTCAGCTCGGTGGACCCAACGTCGGCATACATTTCCACAGCACAGGCGAGCTTCAGAAACATTGTGATAACATCTTACAAAATCTGCAGGTGCAGGTAGGGCATGATCGACAGGGTCTGCTGACCCCGCCTCGACTCATGGATAGCCCTGCCGACATCATCACGGCAGACACTGTCGCCACGCCTCGGCTCAGTGTGACTCATGGCAGGTGCAGCTCGGCCAGCTGTGTCGATCTTTGGCCTGAATACAGTGACTGGGCTCCGATCCCAAGCGGTCTCCCTCGCTCGAAATGGTGCATCAGACGTCAATTTACCAGATGTTAATAACGATCAGGGGCATGAAGTTCAACAAAGAACCAGGCGCCACAGAACTTGGGGTCCGACTTCGTCGATTCAATTTCCGTGTCCCCCAAACACATACGCACTCTATTCAGCGCCTATATGTCTTTGGACCATTGAAAGCCGAAATCACATATGCGGCTAACCATTGAATAATCATCGAGGCCACCCTCCCTCCAAAGATTTGCTTAGCGATTCAGATGAAACTTCGGATGAAGAGCGACTCAACGATATTTAGCTGAAACGCGATCATGAGCACAGGAAAAGAAGTTGTTGAAAGCGGTCAGATTGATCCCCACGGTTCTATTTCTGGTCGGTAACCGGTGCATGTGATCAGCTGACTGAAAGGTTTGTATTCGAGCAGTAGGTATGGGAAGTTAATCCAGGCTTTTTTGAACGCCATCTAAGTACCTTGTGTTCCCCGGGAAGTTCTCCAACATAGACCCATGACTTGGCATCCAACACAAGCTGACAGAGAGGATGTTGACAAAAAGTTGATTCCGACCCGCAACATGGCCCCCTGTTCAAACCCAAACCAGATATGCGGCTGCCTGTGCACTTGAATGGTGGAAGTGGTTTGATGCATATCAGGTGTCGAAAATATCATTAGATTGGGACTGCCCCCAATCCTCTCTAAGAATCTTTCCAGTATCACTTCGCTTGGAGTTCTTGACCGTTGCTAGTAATAAGGGTGATACAAGTGCTGAATTGGCACGATTCTACTGGATGTCTTAGGATCCGAGAGGCGGAGCGCCAGCTACTGTCATCCATAGTAACAGCTACCGCGGTGCAACTGTGCTCCGTAGAAGCGCGCAAAGAGGTGCACACTCTCGATCTTTACTCCCTCGTTCATATTGACCATCGCGGTGCGCCACTGACAGAGAGATGTGATGATTCTGAAAGCAGAGACCGTGTTCTAAGTTCAACGAAAATATCCCATGTGAAGCGCTGGTGAATTGGGGTATAAATGCTGGCCATGAGTCTTCCGTACACCAGTATCCATCCTTCTTTCTCTCTTCACTTTACCTCACGCTTCGATAGCGATCCCTTGACGAACTTCGAGAATTACTGCTGAGCACTATGGTCCGCCTCACATCCACATTCATCGCCCTTGTGTCTTGTATCGCACTCAGCTCGGCTGCGCCGACAAACATGGTCAAAAAGGCCTGTACGTTGATGACACAAGCAGAATTCAATTCATGTTAGTTTTGTTTCACCGCATTGATTATTCGCATGCTGAGCTCCCGAACCACAGTGTCCACACAAGCGCACAACGCCATTGACGCTGCGGCACTGGCCGACCACGGAGATCACTCGCACAATCTCGTTGTCAACGACCCCGATGTATGCGCCCCTGAATTCGGGGAGTTTGTGCTTGCCGACTGACGTTAAACCCAAGTTCCCCGGGTCACCGGCGAATGTTTGTGACAATGTCGCCACTGGAACCGTGTGGGTCGAGTACAATGACAAAGTAAGTTTCTGTTGCATTTCCACATTTGTTCCGGCCGCTGACAATGGTCACTTTGTCAGGTGGATGGGCATTTCAAATGTGAGTTATACAGATTGATGGTTAGACCTACCCCTTGCTAATACTTTCATCCCAGTCATATACTCGATGGACGATATCCTGACTCCCGAGGAGCGCACCGTTGCCTAGGACCCAGTACATCAGATTATTTACAACTGTTATTCTTTTCGGCCATTTGTGGCGAGAAATCTATCTTTGTCAGCTCTATGTTTGGGATCGGAATTTGGACCTATTGCAAATGGAGCTTCACATCTGCACTGTACACTCCGCACTCCCCAGGTTTTTGAGTGAAAGAATTGACCATCCCGCTGACGTGATTGATGACCTACCACCTTGTAGTGAAGAGATACATCTTTTCAGCTGTTGTCGGGGCAATGTGGAGGATTCTGCATAGTGCTGGCCATAAATACGATGAGGAAAAAAATATTTTTTGAATATATTCAAATACATACGAATACAATATGCTGTGGAAGGTGCAAATAAAACGAATATGATATGATACAGCCAAGACATATTCAAATATATTTGAATACGGCGCAGTTGCTGTTTTTCCACTCAGATCTGCCGACTCAACAGCCCTCGGAGCTCAAAAGTCATCAGCAGGCCTCAAAATCAATAACCCGACCGCCTGGGAATTGTCAGGCCGGCATGGCGCCGTATCAGATCTGCTCACCCTTGGTTTTACTGAGATCAAGTTTTTGTGATCTGAAATGAGTTCGACTTTTTGGCTCATCCCTGACCAATAGAAAAGAGCCAGAGCCTTTAATAGTTCCACAAGAGTCTCTACATAATTCTAGAATAGATTTCCCAAAGTTATGACCTAATTTTTCTCCAAAAGTGAGGTCTTGAATATATTCAGATATATTCAAAATATATTCATATTCACCCACCAGAATATGAATACGGTGAATACAATATGGATATGAATATGATGCAAAATTTGTATTCATACAAGTGTGCGATGGGGTGCTTTGCACCCCACCACTTCAGTTGAATATCGAAGGATGCTGGAGAATTGATGGCGGAGTTTAAAATGGCTTCGGACGGACAGACACACATAATTTTAATAAAGGGGTGATTGTATTATGGCCAGCACTAATTCTGCACATAGGCATTGGCAAAACCTTCACTCTCAACCCACTCATACTTGCCAATCACCATGGAGCCACACTTGTGAGATATTAGAGAGTTTGTGCGGATCCACCCGGGTGGCTTTCGAGGCATGTGATCCCGGGTGGCTCCGGTTTTAGGTGGCTTTTTCAGGTGGCTTGCCTCATTGTAACTACTAACCACATGTATATGACTGTGAGAAATCGATGTATCCTACCTCTGCTGACCATGGAGACAGCTTTGCTTGAGTCTCGGATTCGATTTATGAGTTTGTTCAAACTCATCTTGGATGAATGGGAAGATCTCAATGACTTATTGCCCGGTGGACCACCTGCACATGTAAACCTCGACACTCTTAGTGATGATACATGGTTATAGCAGTTTCGGTGTGTCAGTTCAGACCACCAGTAGGCCATAAACCCTGATTCTGGTATTTTAGATTTACCTGTACAGAGGTTTCTACTCTTGTGGAAGCATTGGACCTCCCTGAAGTTGTCAAATGTCCACAAAGTGGCATCAAGGAAGACAGAGTCACTGCCCTTTGCATGCTCCTTCGTCGTCTTGCCTATACCAATCGCCTTGTTGAACTGGAGATGCAGTTTGGCTGGGAGGCCAGCCGCACATCATGCATCACTTGCTGCACCTCCGCCCTTCTGTGGCAACGATGGAAGCATCTCCTCCAATTCGACAATAGCCATCTTACACCTGATGCCTTGGCACGGTTTTCACGGGCTTTTGTGGCAAAAGGCTGCCCTATGAGCTGTATTGCAGCTATCATTGATGGGACACTAAAGAAGAATGCCCGGCCCAGCTGGAATCAGCATATTCTCTTCAATGGCTGGAAGCGAATACATTGTCTAAAGTATCATCTACTCATTTCCCCTGATGGGATAATCATCCACGTCTTCGGTCCCATTGAGGGCCGCCGACAGGACATCACCGTGTTCAGAGAGAGTGGGCTGGAGGATATTCTAGCAGTCCACTTCTGGGGACCAAAACCGCAAACCACAGTATTTTTTGTAAGGTGATGTGGGATATACGACAGCAGGAAACATCATTGCACCCTACAAAGGTGCTCAACTCACAGATGGACAGCGGGCATTCAAATTCAACGAGGTGATGAGCAAGATTCGCGAGCCGGTGTGATAAGGACCGCAGTGTCGGTATCAAAAGATATGTGATTTGAATTCGACTATGTTCATCCTCTAGAGGGGAAGGTATAGTTGAATGATCGAGCGGAAGGTCGGTGCGCGAATCGGCCTTGTATGAGCGGTAGGTGTGTGATCAGCGAGCGCAAGAGCCAAGATTCAGACGAGTGGTAGTCCCTTTACAGGTCCTAACAAGTTGAAGGGAAGGTATGTGTTTCCCTTAGGAAGATGAACCTTCACTACAAGATATCACCAGGAATTGACCTGAGCGATAATCGAGTGGTGGAAATAAGATGGTTTAAAAGCTTCGCAGCTTATGAGACAGCAAGTGTTGAGAGTGGTGGTGGTGGTGGTGGTGGTGTCGTCCAACGATGTGCAGGAGACCTCAGATAGGTCGACAATATAACAATTCCAAATGATAGAAAGCCCGTAGCTTATTTCCCAAGTGCCGATGACGATAGCTGATGACGATGACGGTAGCTGATTCCAAAACACAATTCGATTCCCAGATGATAGATAGCCTCAATCATGTCCAAGACGTTTCCAATGCCCTATTCCTTATTCCAACTTAAGGTTTCCCGATGTTAAAGTCCAACGACAATACACACTGAGCCAACCCCAGAAATAGCCCAATCACAAGTGTTCAGCCTACTAATACACGGGTGATTCTGTGTCCCACTCGAGATAATGTCCTGACTACTTATACAAACCCCAAAATCATATGCAAGTCCAAGAACGAAATAGAAATTAGTAAAATAGCCTGAGTTCCCCTTCCTCAGCCGTTTATCCGTTGGAAGGGCTCCCACGAGCGTATTGCCATTGGCTGGTGAACAGGACAATCGTGATGTCCGCTTGAGCGGCATTGGTCAGCCTAGGGGTTTGAAACCCTCAGTCTCTTGGCTGACTGATACCGAGTCGTTCATCCTATTTCCCATTGTCCCTGGTCCTCTCCCGCCTTTGCTGACCATCGGGTAATGTTCCCCTGGCCTCCAGCTCCTCGTAGATACCCCTAGTGAGACTTGTCCCAGAAAGGGTTCTTATTTCCCCAACTCCGTCTGCTCAGAATAAGAACAATCCCATCAGATCTCCTTAGCCGACCTTCGCTAGTCCCGGGACTTCACCGGAACGTATATCCCTGGGCCTTGACGTCTATCACATGGAAGGTGCACGGCCTATTGGTGCAGAAATAAGATTATTCCCGCATGCCCTTGTTATTAGTATGTCCAGCTTATTCCATCGTGTGGGAATAAGACCAGAAATAGTCTCTAAAGAGGTTTGTGGGCTACACATTCCTCTACAGTTTTCGAGGCGAGTACTGTCAGTCTGCAGGGTAGTTCCTTACCCCTTGTACCCGTTACTCTGTGATCACAACCCATCTGGCTATACCGAGACCGTATACCAGTCCTTAGAAATAAGCCTATACTGTAATCCGACTATTCCTGAAACGTGCAAAATGTGCGGTGTTTAGGTATAGACTGATTCCAGACAGTTCAACAGGCCTTGTGAAAGCGAGCGACAGTGGTGTCGATGGCGAACAGGGTGTCCTCATCGAGGACGGACCGACATACGAGATGACAAAACTCGATTAGTTGTGTGACGGCTTGAACTATTTAAGGGGGCACATGGCCTGCGATGGCCGGGAGATAAACCTTTCCACCTGTTAGTTGCTGCTGGTATCGCGAACTCATACACATACCTTCATTAATCCCTGAGAATCATTTCCGGTCCATTGTTTGAATCCTCCCTCCACGGGGAAGTGACGAAGTCCGGGGAAAGGCGGGGGTGATAGCGATGCTAAAGTAATATTCAGGATGATATCAATGCAAGCAAGAAATAAAGAGAAGGCTTACCGTCGATCTGTATCAGCCAGAATCCGCTCCGCCTCAGCATTAGAGTGCACCTCAGGGTACACCACCAAAATTACGTAAAGGGCTTTTAAGGGGGGTTATTTTGTAGTACAATAACCCCCCTTAAAGGCCCACATCCACCAGGCGGACATGTTGTAAGTATGATGTCATGTCCGCTTTGGGAAACATGCGGCTGGCGGACGGCACCTGCCCCACCCAGCTATACCTGCTGCCATACCGTCCGCCGGCATTTCGCCTTGTGTCTTTGATTTGACCCAAAAATCGGCCCGTTGCACACCGCCCTAGACACACCTGCTCACCACCCACCCACCCTTGATTGTGGTGTCTACCGCTCCTTCCTTGTGTCTCCGGCTCCCCTTTGTGTCTATGCATTTGGTATTATCTTTGCATCCCTGCTAGGTTTGATTTGACTCGAAATTCAGCATGTACACCAACATGGTGGACACATCCGCCATCAATTTTAGGCTTAGTTCTTGGTTGAATTTCCACGCTGTGGTGCTCCAGTTGAGTGAATAAACTTCCAACTGATATCTTGCTTACTTAGATTCGATCTGATTGAATTCCGACTCAATGAGCACAACAGCGGACACGTCCGCCACTTGAGTGTACCCCCACCATATGCTGTACAGTACTGTACCTCTGGTTCCCCTTGTGTCCTGAGATCATAGCCCATATTTTCCAGTCTTTCTAGGTTCTATTTGGCCCGGAACTCAATGTGTAGCACACTGCACTAGAACATGCCTACTCATCACCTGCCCACCCTTGATTAGTCTGCCTACTGCTCCTTCCCGGCGCCTCTGGCTGCCCCTCGTGTCTTTGGATCTAATGAGTGCTCTTCACTCCCGCCAACCTCAATTCAGTCCGAAATTCAGTGCATGGAGCATTGCACAGACACATCCGCTCATTGAGTGTGAGGGTGATTATTGCTTAAATTTTTGTGCTCTGGTACTTTGGTTAGCCTGGTTATCTTCCAACTGATGTTCTGATTACCTCTAGGTGTAATCTAATGAATTTCTGGCCTACGGAAAATAGTGGTGCATGTCCGCCAATCCATGACTCCAATCTTTTCCTCATCTTCATTGATTTGGGCTGGCATGCAGAGCAGCTGCCTTCTACCCGGCACCTGGCCTCTGCCTGCGCTCAACCCACCTGGTTTGAACTTGCCAGATATGGTGGCGGACATGTCCACCACTTTCAGCATACATTCACAAATTTTCCTGTTGGTTGGTCTGGGAATTTGAGTAATGAGTAATATATTTCTTTTCAACATTCCCCTTCCTTCTGGATCTGAACTCCAGTGTAAATCTCTCAAACATGGTGGTGATGCATCTGCTGCGTGACCGAACCATGTGCTGTTCAGCAGAAGTTGGAGGATTGCTTGGCCACCTCCAACATTGTTTTTGGTTTCCATTTCCTTGAATAATTCCATGAGTTGTTGAACTAACTCAACTGACTTGAGCTTTCTCGAAGTATGTGGGGCAATGTTTTCGATTTGTGGGCACGCAAAATGCAGCTATTCCTGCACAATCCGGGCATGGTCTCTTTGGACACTGGTACTTCAGTATTGTGCACAAAATCTGAGTTGGCCCGCTCCGACTATTGTTCGTTTATAACCCATGTTTCCTCACTCGAATAACCTCTTCAACCTCCTCAATTCAGTTTCCTTGAGTTTGAAGGACTTTCAGAGTCACCAGTAGGGTGGTAAAGGTCAAAGCCCTGAGACGGGCATTAGAATTCATATTATATAGTAGAGGAGATGTTCGCATTCTGTCTGATGCGTGTGGCGGACACATCCGCCAGCCCACCAAATGTTTACTCACGCGCCGGGTTTGTTATGTTTAATTGATCCCAGTCCACAAACCACCTGATTGATGTTCCAGGGAGTGCAAAATGTTTCATTTCCACCGAGTTAGCTGCACAATTGGCCTACATGTTTGAGTTCGATGTTTCCACCCAAATATCCCAGTTCAAAGCCAAAATAACCGGTCAATAGGGCCAATACACACAGAAGGGACTTACCAGAGCATATATGAGGACTTCCACAATCCATGAATTTTATACAAGTGTCAAGCATAGATGTCCGGTCATTTGGCCATAGTTCAACTGTGAACTTTGTTCACTTTTCAGACCGTTCTGTGCACCCAATATCATACTCAGCAGAAATTTTCGAGATAAATCAGACTGAAACCAGAGGGCTTTCAGAATCATATTCCACCCCCATAGATGTGTTGAAACCATTAGAAATGAGTCCAATATAAAAAAATCTAATTAGATGGAGGTTTATACAGCTCCTGATTGGTTGAGCGGGTGATGTAAACCGCCGCCGCCGCTTACGTTGGAAGTGGCGGACACATCCGCCAATAGTGCAAACACACCTAACAAGTCTCTTGGATGGATAAGTGCATATTAGATCGGCAGCCAATTGTTTTGGAGGTCAGAGAGATAGAATCAGAAAGGAAACATTGAAGTCCAAAATCCTGGTACAGATGTGGCAATCCTTCCATGGGTCGAAACTGAGATGGTGTAACCTTGGCTTGAGCATTTACCTGTTCAGATTCATACTGTTTTGGCCTCTCCAGGGCGTAAAGTGTGTAATGCAACCGTGGGAATGTGCAGCGGACACATCCGCCACCTGCCGATTTAACAATTTTTCCTCGGTTTTCTGTATGTTTGAGTGTTTCAATTACCATCCCTGGGATTTCCTTCCTCCTGGCTGCTGTATACCTCCTAAATTTCAAACAATTCATTTACATACCAAGTGAGACATAATTTCTTGTAGCATGGCATCTAGAGCTTATTCCTTTGGCTTGATTTAGATGTGTTCCAAGTTGACACTGATTGAGAGATGAACAGAGTGTGATGCTAGACTACTGTAGTAGACAAATATATTACTCAAGTTCCAAGACCAACCAACAGGAAATTATTTGAACCTATACTGAAGTGGCGGACACGTCCGCCACCATACCCGGCAAGTTTGAACCAGGTAGGCTGGCCGTAAGCGGAGGCCAGGTGTCGGTGATAAGCATGGGATTTGTCCACCCATGAAATCTTCGCTTTTTCGCGTTTTCATGACAAGACATGTGCCGGGCTACACTCCAGAAGCGTCAGTACTGAGGTTCCCAAGTAGCTGGCAGGGCAGGAACCACTGAGTAACGGATGGGAATGGGGAGGAATACTCTGGAACCATTGGCATGTGCTCGCTCCGAAACCTGTAGGAGATGTGTAGCCCAACGATCAAGTGGAACGCAAAGTCTACTCTATTCCCGCTCACGGAACTAGACGGGGACAGACTGGAATCCTGTTGTGGTGTGTTGGACATGGGATGCGTAACGTGTTCTGGTCATATGATCACTGGAAGGGGCTGGGAACATCACATCTTGATGGATACACACCGTCCCGGGCATTCCGGATAAGGGATGGTCACTAAGCGAGGGTCCAATCACTTGGACCTACACTCGTTGGCTCCTGGAGCAGGTACCCATACTGGGAAGTACTTTGAATGCGGTATCGCTGGAGAGCTACGGACTGGGAGCTTATATTCCAGGTGTTCCGGTAGACGGGAAGGCACTGGCATTGGGAGGAACAGCATATACAGTCAAGATCGACATAGGGGATCGGTTGTGATGGCTCTGGCACAGTCTGACCGATTGTACATGTGCACAGGATTGCACCAGGATGGCGTGCTCGACATGGGCAGCCAATAGAAGGACTCAGATACCCATTCTTACAACGGATACACGGAAGTCGGACAGATAAACGGACTATTTTACTCATACTTACTTATTCGCAGATGTTCCCATGTGTTTCAGGGCTTTGTATTTAGTAGCAGGGGCACCTTGGGCGACTTCACGGAATCACCCCATGGCTAGTAGGCGGAAACACTTGCGAATTGGGCAGATACCAGGGAGTTCAAACAAGGTGTCTCTTAGAATTCATCTTGGCTTGGAATCTTTTCTTTTGTGATCAGTATCCTTGGGATCCAACTTTGCCGTTTGTCTGGAATAGTCTGAAAGTGACTAGAACTATTGGGATTGTGCTGAGTACACACTTGGTTGTTTGGGTTGTGTTGTGAAGAGCTTGGGATCGGAACCCACTACTGTCTGTTACTGTTTACACTTGGAATCAGCATCCACCTCGCTTTGGAGAACCCAGCAACTCGTTCTCGTTAGCTGCAAAACTTTACATCACCACGCTACTGTACTTCCTGTTTGTTCGAGTCTATTCTCGTTCAATCAGATCTAGCCAGAACACTTGCACAGCAAGGGTTCCATTCGCATCGACACCCTCATTGCGTTCCACTAGCTTTCCTGTCTGTTCCGGTTCCAATCCGGTTCACTCAGATCAAGGCTCAAGTACTTGGACTCCGTTCCAAGGACTTCTATAAACAACACAACACTCTCTCCTCGTTTCTGAGGTCTATACCATTCCCCCTTTTATAAGGCCCTGTACCAGGGTCTGATACTCGTCTGTGCACGTCTCGAGCACTTCCGTTCTGTTCCGACACACTTCTGTGTGTAGGTTTGGCTTTGGTTGGTGTTTTCTTGATAGGTTCAGAGCACATCGATCATTGGGTAGAAGGCAGCTGCTCCAGGTGCCAGTCAAAACCAAGCAAGATGAGGCAAAGACTGGACTTACATTGGATTGGCGGACAGATCTGCCGTGATTGCCCATGGGCCATAAATTCATTATAGTGCACCTTCGAGGTAATAAAGGCATCATTTGGAAGTTAATCATGCAACATCGCAAACCGAAGTACCCGAGCACGGAAATTCAAGTAATAATCAGCCTTACACTCAATAAGCGGATGTGTCTGCGCAATTTTCCACACGCTGAATTTCGAACTGAATTGAGGCTGGCAGGAATGAAGAACACCCATTGGATCTATAGACACAAGGGGCAGCCAGAGACACAAGGAAGGAGTGGTAGGCAGACCAATCAAGCACAGGCAGGCATTGAGAAGGCATGTCTGGTGTGGTGTGCTACACATTGCAATCTGGGCCAAATGGAACCTAGAAAGACCGGAAATGTTGGCTATGATCTCAGAACACAAGGGGAAGAAGGGGTGTAGCATAGGTTGGGGGTGCACTCAAGTGGCGGATGTGTCCGCCACTGTTCTCGTCGAGTCAGAATTCAATCAGAATAAACCTAGAAGTAGGCAAGATATCAGTTGGAAATTTATTCACTCAAATGGAGCACCACAGCGTGGAAATTCAACCAAGAACTAAGCCTAAAATTAATGGCGGATGTGTCCGCCATGTTGTTCTACATGCTGAATTTCGAGTCAAACTGAACCTAGCAGGGATGCAAAGATAATACCGAATGCATAGACACAAAGGGGAGCCGGAGACACAAGGAAGGAGTGGTAGACAGCACAATCAAGGGTGGGCGGGTGGTGAGCAGGTGTGTCTAGGGTGGTGTGCAATGGGCCGATTTTCGGGTCAAATCAAACCTAAATGGACCGACACATTGGGTATGGCAGCAGGCATAGGGGGCGGGGCGGGTGCCATCCGCCAGCTGCATGTTTCCCAAAGCGGACATGACATCATACTTACGACATGTCTGCCTGGCAGATGTGGGCCTTTAAGGGGGGTTATTGTGCTACAAAATAACCCCCCTTAAAGGCCCTTTACGTAATTCTGGCGGTGTACCCTGAGGTGAGTGCAGGTGAGTATCGGCAACGGGCGGCAAGTTCCGAAGCTGATGTGTGGCGAATCCTAGCGCTATTTGAGCTGAAATATGAACTTGAAAGAAGAGTTCAAAGGTTGTGAGTGTCACCTGAAAACAAATGGAGAAGGTATGAGTGATTTTCTCGCCTCTATCGTGACTTCCCCGGACCCTGCTGGCACCCTTGTACCCACGGGACGGGTCCACAGGTATGGTGCGGGTCCGGAAAATCACACACCGTACCCGTACCCTTTAGACCCGTACCCCCCATACCCCCCCCTCGGACCCGCGACCCGTACTCTTCCTTATTGGTGATCGGGGGTACTCAGCAAAACTGAGGACGATTGACCAGGGGCAGGGTTGCCAAGGAGTTCATTCTGGGGTGGCAGGTACATTCGTATTATAAACGTGGGCGCCAGATGCAGTCCGTATTTTCGAGCAGCTGTGTCCCTTATTATCGGTTCGGAAAAAATCCATGCGTCCCAGCCGCGCCTTCTCATAAAGGAAGGCGAAAAATTAGAATATCCCTGCAGCAGCATTACCATCCCTGCACTAATCAGGGCATAAACTACAGGATGTACGTTACATACTAATTTACTTGACTGCTGCCAAAAAAATCGTCGCAATTGACCACACAAAGATATCTCATGCGCGCTTGTCCATCTCGTCCCTTGCGCACCCCATCTCAAGACTGAAGTGGCCACCGCTTGTGCAACTCTGAGGGGCCATAGTTCTGCATCGTCTGCGCCTTATCTACCGCCCAAGGCACCGGGTTGGCACCGGGTGCCCATGCTTGTGCCTACCTACGCGAAGCCAATGCTGGTCTCCATTTGGTGGGGTGCACAGCCGAGACACTGCCGGCAAGTGCCATGACTGTGGGTTCATGGCATTTGATTGGCAGAGCACCGACACTTGCCATGGTGTTGGCCAGGCATTGCACAAATCCCTTTGTTCCTTTGTCGGCATGGGAAGTCGGTCTGCCTTCTGCGGCTTGCGATCGGCAATCATTCGGCAATCACTTCCACCTTGTAACCTTGAGGCTTTCTGATTTTCTCGACTACTCCTGAGTCCAGGAAATATATTGTTCTTCCCATAAGTTAGTTCACCAAAAGCTTTTTCTTGTTTGTCGCTTTCCCGAAGACTTCTCAACATGTAGCCAATTTTGCATGGGCACCCGGGTTTCAAGCCGCATGCAAAACAAATTCATTGCACTACAGAAGTTAGTACAGATAAAAGCCACAAAATGTACCAGTAAGTTCTGCCTTAGGCTCTCCAAGTTTCCCTAATCCAGTTCGGAGTGAGACGACGGCCAGCGAGTAATGAGTGAGCCAAGGGGAGAACTTCTCATTGTGTTCGAACTTGAACACTGGACTTTCCCACACTGACAAAGGAACAAAGGGATTTGTGCAATGCCTGGCCAACGCCATGGCAAGTGTTGGTGCTCTGCCAATCAAATGCCATGAACCCACGGTCATGACACTTGCCTGCAGTGAGAGGAGGATGGTGGGAGGTCTGCGCGTAGGAGGAAGACGGTGTATCTGTGCTTGCAGAGTCGAGGACATCGGTGGACAACGTCAGCGAAGGGGAGAGATCTATCGGCAATGAATCGAATGGCAACAAGGAGGAGCCCCAAAGCCAGATGAGCAGCGGCGGGCATACAAGTACAGTAAAGAGTGGAGATGGAACCCGGAGGTGAGTGGGAAGGGAAGGCCGGACGGCAGTACGAACATTTGAATCTGAGGATAGAAACAGACCACACCTGACAATCACCTCCATTGCCCACGAGGTGGGTTGGGAGAGACGTCTCCGCACCTTTAAGCACACTGAGGGCGGGAAGGCGCCGGATCGCCCCTCCTAACCCTTCAATACTTCGCAGGAGACACAGTATCTGCAGCACCCCAAGCACCTAGCATCGTTCCCGGAAGGGTAGGATATGATGGCGCAGCACAAGTGCGAGGATGTGCACAGCACTGGCCGAGCTTCGAGGGCTCGCAGAAGAGCGGCAGACTGGTGCCGGGTGGCACACAACTTGAAAAATACCGTCAAGGTGCTCTTTCAAGGCAAAGAACAAGGCCAGAACCATTGCTCGCTTCTTTTTCTTCCTAGTCCACCTTCTTGCTGGATTGCCTTTGCTTACTGAGTTTTCCAGTGCGACGACATTGACGCGGCGGTGGGGAGCGCTGAAGACAGCATCAGCCAATTGACATTTTGATTGTTGTGTTTCACGTGTTTTTTCATGTTTCCGTGTTGTGATCAAAAATCATCGTTTTTGCGCAGGTGCTGGAGCCTGCTGGTGGGGTCAAAGAACTATGGAAAGGGTAGTTTTTTGGTGTAAGATAGTGGTTACATCTCAACTTTGGTAAATTTTGATGTGTTGGCACCGTGGGTGGGGATTTTGAGCCTGCGTTGTCATGGTGTTGTCAAGATTTGTAAAAATGTTGTTGGCGCAGAGTGTTGTCGCGTTTTCGGGTGTTTTCGGCCATTTTTGTGGAGAATTGGTATTATGTGAGCAAGCTTGGCGAGCTCACGGATCAACCACGGGGCTGTGCATATGTTACGTAGTGTACGCGCATCTTCAGATTCCTCATCTGTTTGCCTTAGTACCACCACCATCTGTGTACTTACCAGGCCAAATGTTCTCTTACTGTGTTGTTCCTGCTTACAGGGTCCTCTCGCGTGCACCTGATTCTCTACAGTTTTTTGGCGTTTTCACGTGTTGTACAACACGACAACTAGATTGTCAAAAGACTGATGGGTGACCGCTGTCAGTGACCCAGCGTGGTACTGCCAAGTGGCTCATTCTCAGTCTGCATCCGGAGCTTGCAAGCAGTTTGGTGTGTTAACGTTTCAAGCCTCACGAGAGATCTGAGGAAGCTATCGTGTTTACCCCCCATCCATCCGGCCTCGGATCCAAACAACCACCCAATTTCCCAAAAAGACGATTTTGCTTCGGTAGCAGCGAGGAAAGATCTGGCGGACAATAGCATACTGTTGTATTTCGTTCAATTCGTAAGGCGGTTTGGGGTGTGACACCATCGTACGAACTGACCCTTTCGTAACCGGTCCCCTTTAGGGAATTTGATCAACCGGCAACGCTCGGCTAAGCTCGGCTAGCTCGGCTAAGCCCAAAATCGCCTCTTTGACTGGGTGACTTACGAAAATTTTCATAGGTTTTTGGCTGTGTGACGCGTAACCATACGAATTGAACGAAATACTACAGTACATCCCTACCGTACCATCCATGAGTGGGAGACCAAGAGATTCAATCCAACATCTACTGCCGAATTCGACAGATAGCCACCAGCGGAAAAATAAAATAAAAGCTTCGGCGTACTATATAAACATAGGCGTCAGATGCAGCTCCCTCGTAATCTGGGTCATCCCAGAACCAGGTAGACAGCGACTTGGCGAGGTATGCTTCAACGTCTTCCTTGATGAAGGCCCCAAGGGAGAGCCTGCCGATGAAATCGATCCTTCCTTTGCTGAAGAAATGCTTCTAACTTGTTGCCACTAGTTTAAGTTACAGAAACGTTATGGGGGGCTAGTGACGCAACGTCTAGCTAGCCTGGAAGAGAGCCATAACTACGGCAGCCGACAAGACATTCCAGCCCATATAGGCAGTACGCAGTGCTGCATTTTGCTTCGACGGCGACGGTGCGGCCGCAACCGTGAACAGTGGCACAACATTCCCTGAGAACGTGAATGTCTCCGTAGTCGGCGGCCTAGCCCGGGTTTCCACGCATGTGCCGTGCCCATCTGTGCCGAAGCCACACGTTTCCCCCGCGGTTTCCCCCGACCTGAGGAAACTCTCCTGGATCCCGGACGCGTCCTCGACCCAGGTAACTGATTGGCAGAGGTGAACATTGAATAGATTATGCCGTCAATATCAATTCTGAAACGCACAGGTGGTAGTGGTAGGGACGCTGAGGACGGTGATGGTTGTGTCCGGCTTAATCAACACCTCAGAAGTTACGACTTCGACGTCGACGTATGTCGTTCCACCGTGAGAATCGGTTCCGGCGGCGGAGACAGAATTGCTCGCCGCAATCGAGACCTGGTTCGCTTCGGAGGCAACATCCTGGGAGACGGCATAGAGTGTCACACTCTGCGCAGATACTTCCAAGGCGACGTGAGTTGATTGAATCAATGAGCGCAGCCAGAGGCTCACCGTGCATTAGAGAAAGCACCAGGCCCGAATAGACTCGCCACGGCTCGCTGGGTAGGCATCGCTATTGCGAGGAGGACGATGGGGATGAGGGCAAGGGCCAAGAAGTGAGATCAACTTCCATTAAATGATCAATAAGTCCATCGGATCAGCCAATACTTCGCACGACCTTGACACACTCCCGGGACCCGAACCATCATTAACCGTTCTTTAAGCAAATGGCTCCTCGGCTGTGTTACTTCTCCATATATCCATACCTCTTTGCTCTTTGTCTGCTCTTCCTCTCTACTTAACTCCGTTTATCCACGATTTACTGTGCTTTTGAACACTGCTCGCAGGTCTTTATCCCGGCCCGATGGCACAGATTCTTCGAACCCCATGATCAACTACGCACTACGTTTTCGTGAACCTCAGTTATTTTCGACTGCAGGTTCCTGCGGCACTGATTCTTCCCCATTTAATCTCCCAGATCTGACCATTGATTCAACCAGACTACGCCGACTTCGCCGCAGGATTCAAAACGTCTGCAGCTGGTTCCTGGCATCAATGCTGGCTACTGTACCATTTAATTCAATTCGTATGTCACAGGTCACAGGCCTCAAAATTTACGAATTTTTTCGTACGGGTCACAGGTCACCCAGCGATGTACGAATTCTGAAAACGGTCACGAAAATCGCTGTGAAATGGCTCAAAAAAATCGAATTTTTTCCCTTGGCGCGACGCAACAGGTTTCGGCTCGCACGAGCTACTGCGAACTGTTCTTGCAAGTGTACCCTTTTTTCCAACCCAAAATCCTTCATGCTGTCAACTGAAATGACAGGAAGCAAACTGAATCAGAATAAATGCCTAGTCACCCAATATGTGCATGAATTTGGATGCTCTATAAAAAATACCGTTTGTAAACAGTTTTAAATGGTTTTAAACAGTTTAGATACCGTTTCCGTTTAATTTACCAGCTTCCGTAAACGAAAACTAAATGGTTGGAGCCTTACAATTATGACAGCGGAAGCAACTTGTCCTCCCGGAGTCCCACGGCTCTGACTCTCCCTCAACCATGTGCACCCCTCCTCGATCTGCACACCTGGATTTACGAAAAAACAAAATCGGTCACGCTCCCTCAGACAAAGTACGAAATCTGAATTTCGTAAATTTTGGTCACGGGTCACAAGGCCTACGAATTGAATTAAATGGTACAGTATGATATATCTCAACACAACTGCCGGATCTTCCTCTATTCTGATGTCTTTCATTGAACAAACAGCGCTCTTCCTCAAATTCAATGGTCTACACTGCTAGTGCTAGTTCTCGGTTATGTCTACGGCGGCCTGCGGTAACCAGTGCTATTGACCTGTGTATATGTATCACTCGCAGGGGTTTTCACCCTCCGAATAACTGGTTGGAATCGCGTGGTTGTGTCCAAGACCATCATGTCGCCTGTTGTGTTTCTTTCGACACCGTAATTCCGTTATTTGGTTGAATAATGTTTGCGTGGCCTCTTGATATTCGACGTAGCTATGAAATATCATATTTTCCTTCGAATGCCCTCACTTACTTCGTACCAATTCATTCAAATGATAAGATAATGAAATTATTTCCTTCCATGCATGCCTATCAGGATCCACATCTACCGGAGCGAAGCGAGGTCCCATCTTGTCTCGTATTACTCGGCGCGGAAAATATCGCTTTGATATCGGCGTTGTACTGCCAAACGGCTCGTTCTCAGTCTGCGTCCGGAGCTTGCAAACGGTTCGGTGCGTTAACGTTGCAAGCCACACGAAGAGTATTTCAAGATCTGAGAAAGCTATCGTGGTTGTGGTTGAAGAGAAAGATGGTTTGTTTACTCCCCACCCATTCGGCTTCGGATCCAAACAACCTGCTCTTGCCTAAAAAGGCGATTTCCGCGAGAAACACGTTCTGGGTGTAGGATCACTATTCATCTCATACTATCCACAACCCGAAGACTTTGCGCACCACACCGATCCAGCGTCCAGGATCTAACACCGAATCCGACACCATTTGCAGACTTGCAACGTCCCGACGGAAAAATAAAATAAAGCTTCAGCTTTCAGCCCAGTGAGTACTTCGCCCATAGCAAAACTCTTCCTCCCGCCCTCTCCCCAGTCTACTCCCCCACCTCAATTCAACTCAATCTCCACCGTCTCCCCCAAATCCCCATCATCCCCATCATCGCTCCCGCCCCGACTCCGCGACGGGCTCACCCCCAGCTCCTTCTCCACCGGCGGCGGCGGCGGCACCTCAATCGTGCTCGGCGTCACCACGCGGTGGATCCCTTCACCCTCACCCGCCCTCTCCTCCCCAGCAGCAGCATTAGAGAGGGACTGCGAGAGCGACGACAAGCTGGGTACATTCGGCGTGTCGGCGACGACGGGCGACGACACCGGCGTCGGGAACTTGAACTCGCGGTTCATCGTCCCCGTGCGGCTCATCCGCTTCTCCGCGATGCTCGATGGCAGACTGTCCACCCTCTCCCGCTCCCTTGCGCCCGAAGACGGCGACGTCGTAGACGCGCGGCCCAGCTGCACGTCTTCCGCGTCTGGATCGTCCGCCGCCGCAGGCGTAGTAGCCCCCTCCGCGGCGGGGTGTTCCGGTGTGGGGGACAAAGGCGGCGGCGTCGCGGCGTTCACGAACGACGACGCTTGTGCTTGGGTGACGGGCGACGCCGCGGCACCGCGCGCAGGCGGGGGCATCGACTGGCGCACACCCGCACCCGTACCGGCCGCGTTCGCCGTTGGGGAGCGCGATGAGGGGGCGGCGGACATGGACTGCGGGCGCGTGGAGAGGGCGGGGGTGGGCGGGGTGGAGCCGAGGCCGTAGGCGGCGATTGAGACGAGTCTGTGTGCTCGTTAGCATCGAGTTTAGGTGGGAATGAAAGGTGGAGGCTGCACGAAAAAAGAGAAACCAAAGGGGGAGAGGGGGGAAGGGCAGAGGAGCGAAGTGGAGTTAACGAGTGGGGTGGGGAGGGGAGAGAACGGAAGGGACGGGATGAAAGGCGAGGTAAGAATGGAGGGGCAGGAGAAGGGAGTGAGCGAAGGGACGTGACGAGGAGGGGGAGGGAAGGGAGGCGAAGGGAATCGAAGAGCAGGGGAAGGGGTGGGGCAAGAAGGTAAACGTAGGCGAGACGGAAGGGAGGAAAGGAAAGGGAGGGGCAAGGAGGAGAGGGAAGTGGAGAGAACGGAAGGAGGGGGAAGAAAGGCAAGGAAGGGAGGGGCGAAGGAAGGGGAAGCAACGCGAAAAAGGGGGGACGAAAGGGAGGGAAGGGAAGGCAGCGGAAGGAGGAAGGGAAAGGGAGGCCAAGACGCGTAGTACTGTGGGAAGGGCGAACGGAAACCGATGGGAGGAAGCAGGGAGGAAGGGTAGGGGGCGAAGGGAAAAGAGGAGGGGCGGAGGCGAACGAATGTAGCACAAAAGAAAAGAGGAAGGGCACCTACTTCCGCTCCGTATGGCACGCAAAGATCCAATGCGGCTGCACCACCGGTATACTCAGCTGCAGCGCGCGCTGATACTCTACCCCGGGCGCGACGGGCGAGCTTCTCTCCGCACCTCCCGCCGCGATATTCGCCGCCGCAGCAGCACTCGTCGCCCCCGCCGGCGTCGTGCACACGAAATGCGTCGTGTCAATCTGGATCTTCTCGCTCCACCTTGCGCCCATCTCCCGCAGCGCCATCTTGGCGTTCTCGAGCACCAGCGGATCCTGCACAGTGCCGAAGCACACGGCGACGCCGCTGGTGTCGGCCATGGTGTGTGTGCGGACGCGGATGAGGTTGGAGGGGTAGACGCCGGCGGTGGTGCGGAGGACGAGCTGGAAGGTGTATTCGGTGTTGGGCTCGAGGGCGGAGATCTTGGAGGAGGTGTTGGTGAGCGGGGAGGGGATGGGGGCGAGGCGCTGGCCGTTGCGGTAGAAGTCGAGGGAGCGGAGTTTTGCGGTGGCGAGGACGATGGGGGGCCATTCGAGAGTGATGGACGTTTGGGGTGGTCGAGCGGAGCTGCGTGATAGCGTTAGGATAACATGAATGGAACAAGTCAATGGCGGACACACCTGCAACTTCGGCGGCTCGGGCGAACGTACGCCAAACTCATTCAAAATCTCGTCCTGCAGCGCCCAAAACGCAGCGTCGCGCCTTTTCTCCTCCGCATGATTCTGGTGTACCGCGATGTTCACTATCGAGCCCGTCGTTGCGCCCGGTGGTAAAAGAATAGACGGGAACTCGATGAGGTGGGCGCGTTCGCCGAGTAGGATCTATGCTGTATAATGAAATCACGGACGAGGTGGCCACGTAGAAACTTACCGCCATGCCCGCATCTGCGCACGCGTATATGTCAACGGAATTGGCGGCCCTAATGAATTGTGGGCTTACCGAGTTTGCCTACGGTGAATGTGAAGCTCTCCTGTAGCGCCTCCATCGCGGATGTCTTTTTGTGAGAAACAGGTCAAGGAGTGAGTGGCGGTGTCAGTCCCAAAAAGGAAGGATCGGCTTACGTCTCGCCTTCATCACCGCCCCTTGAGTCTTGGGTCGAGTCTCGTTTCGCCTACTATCGGGATGTCTGTCGTTTGAGATTCTTGACCCAAGTTTAAATATACGAGCGATCGAATTGCGAGCAGAGTCAGAAACATCGACACAATCGCTTACCCTGACTCAGCCTCGTTTTTGTTCCAAATACTCCCTGCCTGCCACCACCGCAAAGTTGAAGATTAAAAGCAACGGCACACCTTTCCCCTCGCTCGCACCTCCGTTACGTCTCACATCCGGGCATTTATTCCCCCCTCATCTACAGCGAGGACAGACTACCCATTATCTGCTTGCTTCCCTGGCTCGTGCTCGTTGACCACTGGCGTCGACATCGGGACTGCTCCTCGGAAGCCTGGCCTACCTTAGCCTCTCCATCCCCATCTCATCGCCGCTTTCAGCCCAAGGTGTTATTGGATCCACGCTAATATCACACAGTTTCTCGTTTTTCTACCCTTCTCCCCTTGCATTAATATTGTTTACTTCCGAGCCCGGTACTACTTATCGCATTTGCATTTGGAATCCCTTTTGGAGCCGATTCTACCCACTCAGTTCCTCTATCTATCCTCGGTGTGGCTCGACATGGTGGCTGATTACTATCCAGCGGCGACTCAGACTCTCTCTTCCCTCTCATCCATGGAATTAGTGCTGTCCAAAATATGATATTGATATGATTTTTGGTGTATCATATTATATGGATATCATATTACACCCCAGGGCTCTATATTGTATCCATATTATATTATCTTTGTATGTATTAATACATATCATAATATATTATTGATATATCAATTAATATTTGTAAATGTTCAGCACCTCTGTCTAAAACCCTTCACCAAGCCTAGACTTAAGCTGTTCCTTGGTTACAATACACATTGACAAATTTTCGGGGGTCATTGAAGTTTGATCATCCATCAGCATGGAGCAGTTATCTGGCAAACATGGTGCAGTGTACTTGAACGAGGCGGACGTGAACGAGCCATACTTCCAGACTACATTCTTTGGCCCGAATTACGCGAAACTGACCGGAATCAAGGCCAAGTACGATCCACATGACTTGTTCATTGTCGCAGCGGGCGTGGGGAGCAAACAGTGGGACAAGTGGGGGCTTTGCACCGTTTAGGGTGGTTTGAACCTTTACGAACAGAAATACGAATTCTTACTATATTATCTTGTAGTCCTGATGACCCAATTTACCGCAGATCCTGTTCGGTGAAAGAGATTTTGCAAAGCAGACCCAGTCGCTGTCTCTCTTTAGCAACAATGGCTGGCTTGTCTGGATCATGGCTGAGAATTACCACCAACTTGTGAATAAGTAGAGCTATAATATCTCAGTTCCGGCAATCTCACAAAATCCGTAAAATGGAGTGCAAACGGACCTGAACTTCTGAAGGACACTTTCCAACTGAGTTCCACCCAAGCCTGCACGGTTTCTCAAGTTCTGACATTACATCTGATGCTGGGTTGATAGATCAATGCCGAGGGGAGCCCTGCAGCATGCCGACACTTCTGAACTTGATAAGAAAACCTCTCGTTGTTCCAATCAGTCGTCCCAATGCAAATCAAGCAAGCTCAACCATGATGCGTGAGAGTATATACGAGAGTTATGGAAGTGGGACTCGGCTAAAGGTAGTAGCCGAGTCCCACTCCCACTATCAGCATCCGAGTCCCATAAACGAAGTGATTGAAAGTGGGACTCACTTGTCAACTCCGCTTGCGACGCGGGGCGGCGATCAAGGCAATCACCGGCAAGAATTATTAATCCGCTGAGGCCACGGCACGTCAAGAAAGTTGTGTTCAGATATCAATGAGCATACCCTCATTATAATGCTTCACCAGCCTGATGCACCTTTGGTAACCCAGTACTAGGAATCCGCTGAAAGCGCGGAGTGTTCGGGAAGCACATTGTAATCATGATTACGCATTTCCTTTTTTGCGCACGATTTATGTCTCCCCCCGCTCCATGAGATTTTGATATGAGCAGAACAACGCTGTGAAGGCGCATCATTTGATCCCCTTTTCATTGTGGTATCCCCAGAATTGAATGTTTTTGAAGGCATTCTTTCCCCTGAGGTCTGTCAGCCACCTACAAACACCTTTGTTCTTGTTTACTGCTTCACCTATCTCCCTTGTCAACGAGTGCCCTCGTTAAATTGTGGCTGTAAACTTGCCTTTTTTGTGCTCTTCATCGAAATCAAGTGCAAAATGAATTCTAAACAAATCTATCTTGAGAAAAGGGGTCTACATTAGGGGACTTCACGGTAGGGAATATTTTGGTGTTTGTGAATAAATTTATTCATTTGATCAGATGAATAAAATTGTGTTTTGTGGAATAAATCTATGATCACCCCGTTTGGTTTCCACCATATATTTTCATTAATTAAAAGCAAAGATACGAAGCACATATGGAACTTCGGTGATCCCCTTTGCCTTGGAAGCTTGACATCCTCGTGTCTTTGCCTGTGGCTTGACTTTGACAGATTTCGACTCCTTGGCCGGTTTCGGCTCCTTGGCACTGGTACCGGTGGATGTCTCAATTGTTGTGTCGCCCTTCACACAGGTCATCAGAGCCTTAGGTTTTGTTCTTGGATCCCTTGGGCCTCCTCCGAGGACGTTTTTCGGACTGAGAGGCAGCAGCTTTCTTCATGTCTGCCAAACGAGCCTCGAGCTTGTTGATTGATTCGTTGTTGGGAGCTTTCTTCTTCCCCATGAGCGTCAGTGATCATGGCAATGACGGGCAGCTTACTCAAGCAACTTGAAGCACATATATTGCACAAAGATATGTTTATTCCACAAGCAAGATTTAATTGTGCTTGTGGAATATCTTTATTTTGTAGAAATAATCATCCCATCAGTTGAATATTTATATTCACAAACACGAAAATGTGTCCTAGCGTGAAGTCCCCTATTTATGTGTGGTTAGTACTCAGCTACACAGAGTGCATGGTAAATTACCTGATTTGGTCAAGGCGCTAAGCCCTCGTTGCATCGCAGATAAATACACAAGTTTATTGCTGAGGAGGTTGAGAAATAGGATGTGGAGAGGCGGTAGAAGAAGGTGGGGGAATTTAAATACACATCCATCGAGAATGGAGAACATAGGTTGTACTCAAGTAATTGTAATTGTAAGTGGTCATCATGAGTGAGTAAAAAAAACCAGGATGCACTTCTTCCGATGTGGAGGGGGGACTCAACCAGTTACTCTGGACCCTCTGCTTTGACTTGAGCCCTGAACCTCGCACGACCTTGGCTTTCTGGAATAATATTTCGTACATCGACCTCTGGCTCCCTCGTTTTGCACTTCCGGGTTGATTGCATCCCTTCTGTGACCACTGGTGCGGGAGGGGAGGATGCTGGGGGTGCAGGTAACGGTGGCAGATTGTATGTACTGCCGAAATCGAACACCTGAGGGTCAAAGTTTGGAAAGATATCTTCCATGTTGAGGTTGTCTAGTCCAGCAGCGCTCTCAATAGGATTGACCAAAATCTCACTAGGAAAATCAACTGGGCCAGCATTGAGGTTTGGGGGATACTCCATGGGTACACTGAAGGAATCTAGCAAGGAATTTAGGGGTGATTCAGTCTCATGAAAGGAAGACCTGCCATCAATTAGGATTTGCGGAGCAATAGTGCCATTGAACACAAATTCCTGGGGCACAAAGGTACCAGAATCTCAGAAGTAGAATAAGCTGACTGTATGAAATTGGTAATGTCGAAAGAAATCACTTACCAGGTTCATGTATCAGGCCCGCATATTCAAGTTCATTCATGGGCTCCTCGTACTTTGTGGCGGAAACAGGATCTGTAACGAACTTAGTGGCCGTAAGAAAAGGGTCAAAGAAAACTATTTACTGCCTTCATATCTTGGGCCCGCATATTTGAATTGATATTTGGGCTCCTCAGCCTCCATCTGCACCGTTGTACCGAAGTCTGTAATCAAATCAATGCCATTTAACAGGACAGTAAAAAGCAGCAAGACACACCCAAATCATCCACCACTCCTTCATCCATTGTGTCTCGTGTGACATCTTGAGTTGAGGGAGCCAGAGGTTCAATATCCCCTGTCAGGCACTCAGTAGGGTGTCTACCATTGATACAAGTTCCTGCCAAGGGACCACTGAGTAGTTTGTTGATTTGCCTGTCAAGTTCAGTGTGACGAAGCACCCATTCACAATGTCCGGATTTCTCTCGCTTAATTTCCGTGCGTACTTCATTGAGTGCAGCACTTGTCAATCATGCTCAGCCTTGAAGCGCAACAGCCGGTATCACGATGATTGATGTGCTCAGAACCTATATAAGAAACACACAAATAACCCCACTTGACTCGAGAGCGGCACAGAAACAATCCAGAGATTGTTCCAACAACCAACAAACAAATCAAACAGCAATATATGCACGTTTCCACAGATCCCGACGAGTTACAGCCCCTAGTACAGGGCCTTGTAAAGGTTGTAGGGAGAGGTTTCGTATCTCAAAGAGACGAAGAGCAAACTGCGTAGAACGTGTTTCTAGACACGGTGGTGGAAACGTAGTTTCCAAGCAAGGTAGATTTATAGCTTCGCAGCGTGTGTGTGTGTCCAAGTGACAGAGAAACAAGTTTAAAGTAGTCCCGTAGACTCAAGTAAGGCCCCTAGTTTATAGGCCAAGAACGTTCACAGAGCTTTCCCTAAAGAGGTACTTTCTGAGCAACACCAGCAGTCATGTTTCCAAAGTTTTCCCTTGACGGTACTTTCTGAAACCCGCTCTGGCAACAACAACAATAATGTTTCTTCAACAGAGTCCCAGTTCCAACAGATTCTCAGAGTTCAGACAGTTTCCAGGCAAAGCCCAAGTGCATTTCCAGAATAATATATGATTCAGAAACAATTAAGATTTCAACTAATAGTGCTACTCTATAAGAGTGTGTTCGCCGAGGATCCCAGATCAACCCAATGTGCAAGCGTATAGCCTACTAGTTCGGGGAAGATGCTGTGTCCATCGTAGAACACCCTCGGATACTTATACAACCGCCAAGACACTGTTACAAAGCCCAAAACACAATCCCAATGAGTCAAAAGTCCGTTTATCCGCCTCTTTAACTGCGTTTCCGTCGGTTGTTCTTCCGAGCGTCGCCTCCCATTGGTTCCCCACTGCGAGCACACCATGTTCCCTTGCCAATTACGAGGCAGGAACCCGTCAGCAGCACCCCTGTATTATTCAGAGGGTGTGTCGATCACCGATAGATCGGCACTGCATCTTGTTCGACCTGTTTCTGCTTCAACTCAAGTCTCCCCTTGGTTCCAAGTCCAGAACTTGATAATACTCCTTTGTAGGCTTCGGTAGATACCCGTTTCTCTAGGGTTTCCCAGAAAGGGTTCTTGAGAAGAACCTTGGAACACCTTTAGAGTTGTGATCCGGATCCTCAGAATAGCCGACCACCTGTTTCGGTGTATCCGCATTTGATGGAAACCGGCAACTCTGGCAACCGAAACACTCGTGACCAAGCACGTCTCCTCTAGCATCTCAACACAACACATTGCCAACTCCCGTTCCCTTGACCCGTTTCCGTTGCTTAAGTGAATGTTGGAAACAAGTCAAAAGAAGTTCCTTGACTTATTATTTGGCTGCACGTTTCCCTTACAGTTTTCAGGGTGAGACTAGCCAATGGACGTTCTAATTCCTTAGAACGTCCACCCGTTTCTCTGTGGTTCGCCCAACAGCTACCAGGAACCAGTACTGTTGCATAGAAACAACAGTTTCAGCAATGAGCACGATCAGAAACACGCAAAATTACGTGTATCTAACCATGGCCCAATTACTGGCTTATCAACGATTGTCGGCTGCCCGATGGCGCATCACGGAGCTTGAATCAATGAATGGTATCATCATGCACTGATGGACATTGATTGTTGAGATCTTCAGTCCCACTAATGATCGCGAGTCCTACTAATGATGGGGACCGAGTCCCACTAATGATGGCTTTGCCGAGCACTAGCCGACTTCCACTCCCATAAATCTCATTGTTACTCAATGCGTGACCTCTATCTGCCTCATTCCCTCGATCTAGCTGGCTTTGTCTCAATCCTCTGCTCAGCCTTTTTTACTGGGCATGAGCACCTGATTTACCATGGAATGCAAAGCTCAAAGGACAAGACATTCCAACATTAAGACCCCCGAAAATGGTCTGGCATGCCTGTCCAAAATCTTACGGATTTAGCATTGACCCTAATCCAGGCAGTTTTCATCTGAATTTTACCTAGGCCTCAGCCAAGTTGAGTTTTACAGCAATTGCAGTACCTAAGGTGTGGATTGAAAAAGTTCTGTTTTGGGATGTTTTAGAAGAATTCCCGATATCTCAACGAGTTCTGCACCGATTCACATGAAACCTAGATAGAAATACTCAGCTGATTCATGCTGAATTATTGATAGCAAGAAATTTCCAAAAATGATGTATATTCAGCGACATTGGTCTAATGGGCCATTTTGTGGATGAATGCAGTTTACAAGCATCTAGACACATTCAAATGATGTGGATTTTTGTCAGGTAAAGCTTTGATACATCCTGAAACTTGTAATAGAGTCGTAATCCTCAAAAGTTCAATCTATCATGCTTGTAAACACATCAGGACAATGAGCAATACACTGCATCAGGAAATATATTTTGTGAAATTGAATCCACTGCTGAGGTCTTTGCAAATCTGAATCTATTTCAACTTGCAGAATGTATCAGAGCCTTACCTGACAAAGGTTGACATCATTTGGATGTGTCTAGATGCATGTAAACTGCATTCATCGACAAAATGGCCCATTAAACCAATGTCGCTGAATATACATCATTTTGGAAATTTCTTTCTATCACTAATTTGGCACGAATTAGCTGAGTATTTCTATCTAGGTTTCATGTGAATCGGTGCAGAACTCGTTGAGATATCGGGAATTCTTTCAAAACATCCCAAACAGAACTTTTCCAATCTGTGCCTTAGGTACTTGCCAATTGCTGCAATATGAATTTGCGTACCAGGCGTCAGAAATGGCTAAAGAAATTGCACAGTGCACATTTTTTGGTTCCTATACGTCTCCCGGATAAGTTGTACCACAGGTCAATCCGAATTCTTCTCCTCTGAGTCCACCTAGTCAGTCTTCACTTCCCCCTTCTTTTTCCATGTACCATGGCATCATAGGCCTTGACGGCCCCATTACATTGTCAAGCTGTACATTGAGCTTCTTGAACATTGTGCTGTTGTTGATGAGCTGCGGGGCTTGGTTGAGAAGGCAAAGGAAATGGATCGGCGGGATCAATGCATACTTGAGTGTTGGAGGGATTGCGGGAAAGTGCGAAACTGGTGGCCCCGTGTGATGGATGCATGAGCTTCACAAGATATGGCACACAGGAGATCAGGGAATCGACCCAAGTGAGTGTTGTAAGTGGTGGATTAACCACAGAATTGGTATCCGTTACAGCAAGAGGTGGGTGGCCGAAAGAGTCGAGATATCATGCACCGCTTTGGAGCTCCACCGGTGGCCGGTCTGACCCATTTTTGATTTCTTGAGTGCTGTTCACTCGATTTCAGTATAGCTCCCTCAGCTCTTGACGGATAGCTAAGGAGAAAAGGTGAACCCCCCCTAAGCAGCCCTCCGAATAAGACTGCCGCCTCACTTTCATTCTATTTGCTTCGGAAAGTTCTTTAAGTGAATTGATCTCTTGTTGTTTGTCGCCAATTTCGGTTCGAACAGCACTACGTCATCACTAAAATCTTTTCTCTCACCAGCTCTGGCCAGCGTTTCTGAGTGCGGAGAACGGTCTGTAGGCCTTTGGACCAATCAACTGCTCGCGTGGACCCCCTCCCCCCCCCTCCTTTGGATTTCTGAGTATGATATCATGGGAGCTTGCTTCCCCATTTACTGGTATTAGCCCTCCGAAATGCAGATGTGACGTGATGAGCTGATTAGTCATCGGAGATATTATATAATTATAATATGCCGGCACAGCAGGACAGCTCGGACATGCTGGAATCTGCTCCGAGCTGGCTTCAACAACTCGGAATTCGGCCCTAACTTGGATCTCATAGACATGCAGATATGAGATAGCATACATAGATGGACACAAATTGCAGCATAAATGGCCAGCTGCTTCTGTGTGCTTGGTTCATCTGATTGTTGGTTGATCTCAGTTGTGTAACCACTGCCTTCTTTCTGATCACGTATGTTAAATGCATCCTGATTTCTCTCCTACAATATATTATAGGCCTACTCCTCCAAATACCCCACAGTGGCAAAGCAATGCTGAACAGCAACAGCCAAGTGACAATTGTATTATGAATAGTCCAGTACTTCACGAGAGTACCCAGTCACCCTACAAAAATCATGACTGACTTGGGTTGCCAAAGACTTTGCATCCGGGCTATCATTTTTGGCTATCTCCTGATGAAACAGTGACTATGGGGCTAGCGGTGAAATGACCACAACCAAACCTTTGTAAATGAATACGTGGTTCGATAATGCGACTACAACAACTCAAACACTATAATCCTCATGCAAGTTCGGGGTTCCAATCCAGTATAGATTGTGGCAATTTGAACTCTAGTTCTTTGGGAAGCAAGACTTTATAGGTCTACAAGTTGTATTGATAAAAACTGCTCGAATCCGTTCTAGGCGCAATCGCGGATAGACAGACAAGATTTTATGTTCAACGGTTTTGTATGATGTGGGTCTAGGTTTGGAGATAGTACTCCGATGCATAGCACAAGTGATTCTTTATGAATCCCGATTTCAATAGTATCTGTGATTGCTAATCCTTGCGAGATTACAACCAATTGTCAAGTCCGATCTGTTCCTTATATTCCATGTGTCTGTTCCATTTATCCAATATGTCCACACATTGTTTATAAAGATCCAATCCAACACAGATAATATTCAAACAGGGAAAACAAACAAAACTTGGTATAGCTTCTGGGTGTCTCCGAATGAATGCCTACTAGTGTTGCCGCGACTCAAGTCACATGAATTCGACTTAACGTGCTTACCGTCCGAGGAACACGTCAACTCTGGGGTATTAGGGGTTCAGCACATATGGAGTTATACTAGGTCCACCATGTTTATGTGGCATTTGGCGAAATAGTGATTGACCGCGGAGATACATGGGAATTAACGTAATCCAAGTCGACTTGCCGAGTCGGCGACTTCGGGAGCGTATATCACGTATTACCCGATGACAAGGTGATGTCACCGGAAATGGTTAATATATGTTGCAGAGGTGTCATGATGCATTGTTTGACAGTATAATATTCGAGAAATATATGAGGACAGGTCAGCAAACGAGTCAAGTCGAATTCAATCGACTTGAGTCACGGCAACACTAATGCCTACTCAACCGGTTAAGCATGAAGTCTAGTAACTTCGCGTCCAACAGGTGGGATGAGATTCACTGGTGTTCCTCCCATAACCATCCACTTAAATATGTTACAGGATTCTAAATATAAACGAGACAGATACAAACGTGCAATAGGGTTCAGGGTATATGACTAGTGGTATGGCAGCTAGCCGATGAACTCCTGTCAAATATCAAGTGATTAGTAAAATTGAGAGAGATTTATAAGAAACATCAACGAGCCGAGCTTAACGATGAGTCAAGATCTACATCGCTTAGCACGATCGTGATGGGATATTGTTGATATGTCAACTTTTAGCTGACTGCCTCGTCAGCCCACTGTTACCCTCCTTGGTAACTGCTCGCTTCAATTGGTCCCGCTTTGACCCTCTTAAGTGATTTGTCTGAAAACCGTGATAGCCGCCGCTTCCTAGTACCCGAGTATGGTCTCTTAGTCAATTGGTAGATCGACCAAGTCCAGCCTCCTCTTGGTAGTTCTGAAGACGTCAGATGATGTCCAATAATGATCCCTCTGGTTCAGAAGGATAATCCCTCGTAATACACCCTTAGTCAGGGATGTGCAGTAGCCCCAATCCGTTTCCAGGATGGTAAGGCACTTTCTGTGATTGCTCCATTAGTGACTTCCCATGTCAACCCTTTACCAGGATCGTGTCCAGCGCCTTTCTAATGGTTCGAGACACATTATATCCCTTTTAGCTAACTGCTCAGGCCAGCATTAGCCCTTGTGAGATGATGTTGTAATGTAATGAAGTACATTATAGTATGTTGCAACTTGAGCAGATTTGAATAAATGCCCGAGTGCCCCAATACCAGGTCTGTCACCGAGTTAAATATATAGACGGTATTGCATCCCGACGATCTTTCACTCTAGCTAGATTGCAGATACCAACAGAGACAGACACAGACAGACACTACTAGAATGCTCAGGGAGGACTGTGAGTGTAGAGAAAACTTAGGTTTTAATCTGGAAACATATGGGTTTGATCTTAGTGAGTATGAATTTTCTGAGCCTTATATACCATAAATATATGGTTTTATGTGACTCGGATTTGGCAAGCTTCCCCTGCCATGTGAACCATTGTTCACATAAGGTAGGTGACATCCAGATCCATCTAATCACATGATTTCACAGCATGACACAGACTGTGAGCTACACTAGTTGATGCCAAAGCAATTGATAGACAAACTAAAACCACAGAAATGTAGAGCTTGAGTGTAGCTACAATTCTGTGGTAGCAGATTTTCAATAGCTATCTTCAAAAAAAAGTTTATTGTCTTTTTTTGGAAAAAAATGCTCAGTTCACAAAGAGCATGCATCTCAGACACAAATATATTTTGAGACCAAAATTTCGCGCTTCCTAAAAGGGTAATTCCCACGACCACGTGACTACATCATCGCATTTCTGCTCACCTTTAACACATGTTTACTGCACTTTCTGCCTTACCTTCAACACATGTTTACCACATTTTCTGCCTCACCTTCAACACATGTTTACCACACTTTCTGCCTCACCTTCAACACATGTTTACCACACTTTCTGCCTCACTTACACATGTTTACCACATTTCTGCCTCACCTTCAACACATGTTTACCACACTTTCTGCCTCACCTTCAACACATGTTTACCACACTTTCTGCCTCACCTTCAACACATGTTTACCACATTTTCTGCCTCACCTTCAACACATGTTTACCACACTTTCTGCCTCACCTTCAACACATGTTTACCACACTTT